>JAUJYZ010001345.1:0-297500 GCA_033675265.1 Actinostola sp. cb2023
ATATATAGATAGACTTGTATACTTTTTAAAATCGTTTGAAATCTTTTTTACAAACTACTAAAGAGCTATAAAAACGAGTGTAAACAATGCTTTCGCGAGAGTCGAGTGATGAAACCAAGATGACCGATCAGGGATGTGTGAAGTGACAAGTTGTCCACGTGATCGTCCACGTGACGAAACACGTGAATTCGAACAATTTCGAAACCATTCCGAGAAAGTCGGAACCATTCCGGTAATTTCGGAACCATTCCGATGTCGGAACCATTCCGATGTCGGAACCATTCCGATGTCGGAACCATTCCGAGAAAGTCCGAACTTTTCGAAGTTCCAAACTATTTCGACTTTCGAAATGCTTTTGAAAGTAGGATGTTTTTTTTACGAACGGCGGGCAATACACTCGGACACTCTTTTCTGAGGAGGCAAGTTTCCTCATTTTGTGCGGATGGCAAAATATTGATGTTGAATGTCATGGCCCATTACGGAAGCACTTCAACTGTCGTTGCGGTTATAGAATTCTTGCAGGAACGGCTTTATTTTCAGTAACAAAGGTAGAAGTCACACTGAATTTTACAACTTTGGAGAAACGCAATTTAGTTTAGAATGCGTTTGGTCCGGTTACCAACTTGTAACTTTCAAGTTGCAATTTGAAATTTTAAAATTGCAACTTTGTATTTTAACTGAAATAGCAACTTGATACTTTGAAACTTCCTTCCGCTAAAGTCAGTAGTACTATTAGTAAGAACATATATAACTCTTATCCAAAGCAAAAATTTTGTCGTAAGCTATAAATAAACAAAGTTGAAAATATAGCTGTACTGAATATTATACCAGCCGATTGAAAGTCTGGAGAATATGTAGGCTAATATACCAGTTCTAGATTTCTGTTTCCAATAAGTCTTCTTAGTTCTCTCACAGGCAGCCCAAGCGAGGTTCTTTTGACGATTTGGGCTTTCTGTGCTTATTGTTTTGACTACGTTGAATAGTACCGTAGCTCTATATTGAAAATATCAGGTTTACCTATTTTTTCAGGTGTTGTTTACTGTGTCTTGCTTTATAATCTTGCAAAGTTTCAGCGCGATCCGAGGATTATTTAACGATATTTGAAAAATTTGGTCCCTATTACATAAAAAGTGGTAAGGCTGGAGACTCGAACCAAATTCAGAGTCAACCGTCGCCAAAAGACCTCCAGAAATGGAAAGGTCAACTATTTTCCCCTCAGTTGGGCTTTCCAATTGTCTCTGAATCAAATGTACCTCGAATAATCCGTGATTTAAACCGAAGAAATCGCTTTCTTCCGATGCGTGTGATCGTTGGGGTTCGCACGGATCTCAGTGTCAACAAACAAACTCGACGCTGATTGGACAAACGAAGCTCCGTGCGAGCGCCAAAAATACCCTTCCCGGGAGAGCACAAGTCATATTGTGACACGAAAGTAATCAACTTGCCAGGGTGTAGAGAGAAACGATTTGATCGTGGACCGTGAAACAAGCCAATCAAAACAAGGCTCAGGGAAAACCTACCGGCTTCAAAATCATCATCATATCATCACTGTTGTCGTTTGATTTTTGAACTTCTCCTGCGTTTTACAACGCAGGTAATCAATCAACGTTATGTCGGAATTTTCGGGACACACTGTTAACGACATGAGGTTGAAAATGTGGTAAGCATGAATGTTTTCTATCGACATTTTCTTGAGTAGTCATTGTCACTTTACGCTCGTTTCATATACGATAGGATGTTTTTGAACTACGACTGTAAGGACGATGTAGATGCCGTTGTTTCAACCTCGTCCCCAGGGCCCTCTCTTCTCGCTATTTTCAAAATGGCGGACGCTCGAGAGAAGACGCTGGTGTAGGCTGGTCACGTGTCTCCAAGAATCTTGGAGGTTCGTACCCAGGCTGCCATTTTCCTTATGGTCGAAAGTAATCGAAAGGGCCTTGTAAAGAGTTAAATGCGTTCGTTGATGTTGCGATTATTTTGCCTCAAATAATAAATAAAATCACTTTCTAAGCTGGAGCAATTCTGGCCATATGAAAAGCAGGGGTTCGGAAGTGTAATTAATGAGACACATTAACAACTGAACAGGTCAGATCGACAGTTTATTCGCTGTAAACAAGTGCTGCTATTTGTATACAGACACCCGTTTCATCTCTAACGGCTAAAGTACAAAACATGTTGACGTGGATTAATGTGTCACATACTGCAAAACTCAAGAGCAAAAGCACTAGCAAATTATGTAAACAACGACAATAATATATCAGTTTGCCGTGTCACCGTCCGAGTCAGTCTTGCACGTATAAATTGATACCTTGCTTTACGGTAAACGATCTCGATCGGTGGACTTTTTCATGTTCCTAAAGACATTTGAATGCTTCGATAACACTCACACATCACTTGCAGCGGCTTCGATCTTCCTAATTCGATACATTTAGGACCAGAAAAGAACTATCCGTTGAAACTATAAATTCACGCGATGCGATTCGAATTTTAATTTATGCTATATTTAGCAACCTTCGATATGGACCAATTAGAAGGCTTGTTGTGTTATCCAATCAAAATGCGTTTTAGTTCAGCCTACACCAGGGTCTTCTCTCGAGCGTCCGCCATTTTGAAAATAGCGAGAAGAGAGGGCCCTGGGGACGAGGTTGCCGTTGTTTATGCGTAAAATGTAATGTCCACAAGAAAAGAAAGGTCTAGGTTATGTGAGTATTTTACAGATAATGTTATGGATAAAAAAGGCTAATATCAATGAAGATGATGAGGTACGGTACGTGATGTTTATGACGAATATTTTCTCGATCGACAGGGCTCTCACCGAAGAACAGGCAAACATACTCAATTTTGTTTTACAAGGACATAATGCCCTAATAACCGGTCAGGCAGGGGTCGGAAAATCACGTGTAGTAAAAGCTATAATCGAAGAAGTACGGAAAAGAAAGAAGATCGTCGGCGTAGTTTGCTCTAGCGGTATTGCGTGTGAAGTATACGACAGTCATGTAGCCTCTACTGTACATTCTTTCTATGGACTATAGACTGCGGATCTTCCTTGGCAAAAGGATTTAGATAGATCTAAAGCAAATTCTAAAGTTGTAAAGAGACTGAAATCATTAGACGTTTTAATATGGAACGAAGCAAGCATGTCAAGTGCTCGGATGTTAGAACTTGTCAACTCACTGCATCATCAGTCGTCAGTTTTCAATAATTATTTGTTTGGAGGCAAGCAATTAGTCATCGTTGGAGAATTTTTGCATCTCCGTCCAGTTCCAGACTTCTTCGATGAAGGGAAATTGATGTTTTTCTCTCCTGTTTTTGAATGTGCCATTTCACATCGTTTTGAACTTAGAACTATAATGCGCCAGGAAAATGAAGAAACCTTTCTGACAGCTATTTCTGAACTTAGACTTGGTCATTGTTCGAAGGAAACAGATAATTTTATGCAAAGCCTGTCCCGTCCTTTGCATTCACAGTACGCTGACGCTATTCATATATTTTTCAAGGAAGTACCTGCAATAATTTTCAACCACTAGTGCCTGAAAGAAATACCATCTGAGACCATTCGAATAGAAGCCATTGCTACAGGAAACACAGCAGGCATGACTTGCCCATGTCATGAAATCCTCCTCTTGAAGAGAAACTGCAAGGTAATGTTTGTCTGGAATTTAAATGAGAGATTGAACAATGGGTCATTGGGAGTATTCAAGAGAATGTTGAATGACAATTCGATGGAAGTGGAGTTCGGTGACAAGGGAACCATAAAGATAGAAAGGCAAACCTGGGAGAACAGGGACCACAATGGAGGAAAGAAAGGAACAAAACGCCAGTTCACTGTAATTCTGGCATATGGCATTACATGCCATAAATTCCAGGGACTTTGTATCTGGGTTAACGTATGTTGCAGTTTCAAGAGTTAATTCTGCACAGCACCTGTGTTGAACTTCAATGCATATAAGTTGCTGAAACCTCCAAATGCGGTGATTGCTATGTGCTCAACCAATACAGGAAATCCAGTTCATAACCTTTCATGCTGCAGAAGGAAATAAATAAAAGATCTACTCCTTTTTACAGTGAGAGATGTCACAAATACATGCACTGAAGGTCAAGAAGATATTGAGCCAATATTTCCAATATATATGGTTTCTAGAGTTACCTCCAGTTGAGCTTATCACTGTCTTAGACCAGCTCATAAGACACGACTCTGAACTAGCAAGACCACCACCTGACTATTTAAGATAAATATAAATTTCACTTTTATGTGTTACCCTCTTGAAATAAAGTCTTCATCATCATCATCAAGAGTGATTGTCTGAGAAAACCAGGCAAAGTTGAAAGATGGGGGTCGGCCAATTAACCTTAAACTTATAACATTTAATGTCTATCCGAAATGATTAAGAATGGTGGTATTTAGATATTTCTCCGGTCTTTCGTTCCATAGTTAGACCACCCCCCCTTGTTTTGGCCTTTGCCGGCCCTGACGTCACACTAAATATATGGCAAGTTTGACGCTCGATAAAATACATTTCGCTCCATTTATAGGTACCTATATTAATTCTTTATGTTGTTTGCCATCTAAGTTACATTCTTCAAGGCCAATATCCTGAATTTAAATAAACACGAATTTTTCATCGAATTTTGCAATTACCTTGCACGCGCCAAAATATCGTATGCTAATTTTGAGACAATTTCGAAATGGCTTTTCTCAGAGGTGCGGCGGTTTATTTAAATCATTTGTTGATATATTGCAAGCCTGACATATTCTGTGTCAAAATCAGCAAACTCCAATTTGAGCCGTTAAAATCCGTTTGCATGAGATGCCCTCAAATTTGCTATATTCTGGTATTTTTCCCGCCAAAATCGATGAGGGGTTTTTTTTTATTCAACTTAATAACATTTCCCAACTCTCATAATATGTTGCCTAACGATAGTCTAAATCAATTCTACACATTATAACACTTCAGGACTACGATCTTATCTATTATTCATTTCGTCGAAACTCAAATCAAACTACGATACGATGTCGAAAAATCAACTGCATTTTCCTGCGGAAATATTAGTCCTACACTGTACTAGGTCTTGTTTTCGTTACTTACAAATATTTGAACCTCTGTCGGCAATATCCAAAATCTACCAGTCTTCTAATATGGAAAACTCAAATGTTTGACTCTCTTATTTGAAACTATCGGCAAGTTTCTATACGAAATCAACCAATGTTTTGTCACGCAAGGGAGCGTGTTGTTAGTAATTCAAAAAAATAGAGGTTATTTAGCGGATGGAAGGTCCTGATAGGGAAAGACTGTCTCCTTGGTCTTGAGCATACGTCCGTTTTCAAGGCCGAGGGCACAGTTTTTCCCTATCTGGACCTTATTTATTTTTGTCCTTTGTTATTTTTCACTAACGGTGATCATAACCAGTGACTAGTCCTCAGAACGTCAACTGCACACAAAAAAAAGGAAAAAAAGAAAAAAAGAAAAAAAGAAAAGAAAAAAAAACACACAACAAACAAAACAAAAAAAGGGAAAAATGTTTTATAATTTGTGATGTTGAAGGGCTGCCCAGATACCAGGTCAATAGGCGTCGCCCTCACTGTTGATTACACCTGGATCGTGGTCAGATATAGAAAATTCCGCCCACTTCAACAACCCAGCTTATCTTCATGGACTAGATGACTACTTGAGTCTTTGGCCGACTACAATCGGATGTTTTGGTGAAGCCATCTGCTGCATCGAGCTGCCAGGGACAGGGGCGGATCCAGAGTACTAAATAGTGCTATTTCTATTGTTTTCTATTGTTTCATTAGTGCTATTTAGTACTAATTACTCGGCTGGGCTGCCTGTGGCAGACGCCGAGTCTTAAATTAGTTTTTTTTTCCGGTTAGACCGTGCAGTCCACCCCGGCCACAGGAAGCCCGACAGCAGCATGTCATTCGATTGGTCCAAAGTCGAAACCATGGCAACACATGATGACCACGATGTACGGTATCGGTTCTCGCTGGGTTTGATCGTAGACGTAGTTCAGTTTACTGCTGAGGTTTGACAAAATTTGAAACGATGTATCTTGAAGTTCTTCGTCACCTACTTCTCCAAACGCTCACTATGCTTACAAACGCATACGCCGTTCGCGGTAGGCCTACTCTAAAAGATGTCAGTGAGCGGTTTTGGACCGGGCCGTTCCGCGAACTCAAAGCAATCAAAGAGAAATCAAAGCAAACTATGAAATCAAATGAGCAAAATATGAGCAAATCATGGCTAGAAATGGCACAAACAAATGACTACAAATGACAAAACTATGACTAAAAACATGACTATAAACTCTTGTACTGAAAAGTACTACTCCGATTCTGATGAATACCAGACTCCTGATCAAGCTGAAGCCTCGACCTTGATGAACGACGACAAGAAATGTTCAACAACAGTCGCCATCTTGGAAGAACACGAAGCAAAGCACAGTAACCAAAAGAATCATAGTACACGTAAAAATCTCTTTAAACTCGTAAACATTGAGGTGAATATGATAACTTTAGTATTGTTTTGCCTTTTACTTGTTGTTAGTACAATGAATATGTCACAAAATACTACTTTTGGAGTGGTCTTGCCGATCGTGTCTCTTGCAATGTTGTGCATAATAAGTGTTCTTGTATCGTACGTTCTGTCATCAACAGAAGCTGCCATATCGAATATATTTGATGATCATGATATAGTAGAGAAAGCTATGCAGTTATATGTAAATATTCATCATGATGATTCAATGACAATAAAGATGAGAAAAGACTGTAGATCTCGTTATGCGAAGTTTGTTTATTATAATCACAATCGTTGTCGGCGACAAAAAATCACTCTTGTGAGGGAGGGGAGAGTCTAAAATTGGCACATTCACAGCCCGAGTTTATATACAGCCACTTTTTGGCGGCGCGACCACCGAAAAGCGGTTGTATTCGCAAACTAATCATCCGACCAGCCGAGTGAACGCTCGTAGAGCGTCTAGTTAGTTGTTTAGTTTTCAAGCTTTTCTAAATTGCACTCTATATATACACTAGCTGTTTTCAAAAACGTTGTCCAATTACAAAATACAAAATAGTAAATAGTAGAAAGGAATTAATTAGAGAAACAATGGGCCTGAGTTAAGCTTGATTGCATTTCTTTTGTCTCTACTTAATTCCTATCTAGTATTTACTATTTTGTATTTTGTAAATGGACAACGTTTTTGAAAACAGGTGTACATGTATATATATTAAGATATTACGGGTAGGGACACTTTATCATTTACAATAATCATTAATGCATGCTTGTATTTGTTTCATTTCAGGACATGTACACCATCTGGGAAATCTTCAATGAAGTTCTACTCAGGTACATGCATATGGGAGCTTCGGGGTACTTCAGGGGATTTCAGACGAAGGAAGGCAGCGGAACTGAGAAAGTCTTTACATCAAAGACAGCAGAAAAAGAAGAAGGAAAAAAACAGACAGTGTTCCGTTTGAGGTAATATATTATGTTTAATATACTTTATATAAGTACCTTCATGGGCAAGAAAATATACATTGTATATTTATGGAAACCTGCAGATCAAATTCTATTGGGTATATTGAAAACCTGTGAGATATAGAACCATTTAATTAATCAACTACATGTATATGTATAAGCTTACAATGTAGATATGATATATAATTATTTATTATTTTTAAACTTATTGATGTTAAGTGTCATTGTCTGAGAAAACCGGGCAGAGTTGAAAGATGGGGGTCGGCCGATTCCTTTCAAATTGCTATCATTTATTACCTATAGGAATAGATTAAGAATGGTCGTATTTAAAGTTTGGTTCAGGCTTTTGCTCGAAAGTTGACCCCCCCCCCCCCCCCCTTGTTTTGCATCAAAATCGCCCTGAAAGACACTAAAATTTCGGGTCACTTTGGCGCTCTGTAAAACTCATATTACATGATTTTCTATGATACATTTAGTTTGGTTGTAATATTTAGCCTATGTAGAGCTGGGTTACATGCAATAATGGCAAATTTTCGAAAAACATCTTATTTTCACTTCGAGTTAAAAGTCAGTTGTCGACGGCCTTTGGCGGTCGACTAAATTTAAGCCATTTTATGGAGGTCCGTTCTTAAAAGTGCGGCAGTTTATTTTCTTAATTTAGCCATTTTTAACAAGTTTATTCTTTCCTTTCTTGATTTCCAAAAACTCTTACTCGGATATTTTCAACGACTTCGCGTGAGCAGCCTCCGACTCTTCAAGGTAGTCGGCTCTTTTCCCGTCAAATTTTGTTTGTTTATCATCAATAAGTCGGACTTGGTTCGTCGTATACTGTCTTTTTAACCGCAAGCCACTCTTTAGTGCTTTAAAAGACCTTAAAATCTTACAAGAACACGATAAAAGGTAAAAAGCTTCTTTTCACACATACTAATAAAGTCAATAAACACTCAGTCAGTCAATTTCAGCAGATTGTGTGACAGAAGTGTTTGATCGCGATTTTGCCGGGAAAACAAGGGTTTCAAGCTCTCGCTATGTACAACATATTACAATCCAATCAAAAGAAATATAGGTAATGCCTAGATGGATTTATTCAGTAAATATACCATTATTAAACATCTGAGAGTTCGTCCGCAAATCATCATTTAGAATCTGTATGTCAACAGCGACACTAAATGAATACTAATTTCATTGAACATGGTCACGCATCACTAATTTAAATTTGACTGTATTCACCGTTAAAGTAGCATTGGATTGCTGATGCAATAGTATTGTAATATCTTGTAATCCAGTGAGTTAAAAATGATTTGATACAACAAATCAACAAACTAGTGTGTTCAGTTACAGACATAACTGGACTAAAATAGTGAACTCTCACCAGCCAATCTCTCTCTGATATTGCGTCAGTCCACGCACTGAGCCGGCCCCGTCCACACTAATCCGTTTTCGTTTGAAAACGCATACTTTTTTATCCGTTTTTAGCGATCGTCCACTAATAATAATAATATGTCGGTTCTTATATAGCGGATTCCACTGACAAACAATCAAATGAAAACATAGATGAAAACGGAGGTTTTCGAAAACGCTTTCAAAAGTGGAGACGTTTGAAAACGCCGCATGCAGGTCTCAGATCCAGGAAAAGATGTGACGGCGTTTCCCGAACCGGCAGTTTTTGTACCTTTTTATGAATAAATTAAACATTCAAGAGAGCTACTCTTACTTTGAAAAAAAAAGACCGTTCTCCGGAAAACGGCGTAAACTGGTCTGGAGCTGCGCCTGGATCTATATTTGGTGCAAAAACGGAGCTTTTCAGAAACGCTTACGTCACAACTGGTTATGCAAGCCGCAGTTACCCGCAGGAAAAGAAGGGTATCTCCACAGGGCCCCCTAACTCATCAATAATTTCACAAAAATGCTAGTAAAAGAATAAAAGTAATTATAGAGAAAAAGCTTTGTTTGATTAAAACTCGGTATAATGAACGTTTCCAGCTAAAATTACAAATTATATTACATTATATTGTTTTTTGTTTTTCTTTATCACGCGCCCGCGCGCGGTGTATCGCGGTGTACCACGCACGCGCGTGACAAAGAAAAACAAAAAGCGATATAATTACTTTTATTCTTTTATTAGCATTTTTGTGAAAGTATTGATTAATTAGGGGGCCCTGTGGTATCTCTGGCGCTATTGGAGCGTACGTTGGGGGAGGAAAGGGGAGGGGGAGTGGAAGGAGGAACGGTGGGCGGGGAAGGGGGAGGAGGGTGTTTGGAATCAAATTACTTTTTTTAATTCAACGTGTCAATCGATCTAGCATTACTGCTAATTTGGGACACGACTCTCAACACTCATTTCTTACTACATTCTCTATTATGTACTATACACCCAACGCTCATCTCACTAGTTCGTTTTTTAATGGGAGGAAAACCGGAGTACCGAAAAAACCCTCGAAACAAGGGAGAGAACGAACTGACAAACTCAACTCACATGAAGTGCCCGATTCGTGAATTGAACCAGGCACCACAGCGTTTCATGAGAGGCGAATGCTCTCACCACTCGGCCATCATTGCTCCCTAGAGAGGGGATGGGGAAAGGAGGGGGGGAACGGGGTAAGGAGGAAGGGGAAGTGGGACGGGGGGGGGGGGGAGGGAGGAGGGAGATGGGGTAGGGAGCAGGCGGGAGACGAGTTTGAGAGGTGCACTACAGTCAAAACCAGGCTATAGAAACTGCTATAAACTACAGATGGTTTAACGCCTGTTCTTGACAATAACGGAAGCGCATCAATTAAAAATAAGGTACAGTACCAAAATCAACAATTTACGGCGTCGAAACCACCCCTCCCCTCCCTTCCACATTCTCCCATCCAGATAACCAAAACAGAAAATGAGAAAAGATAGGAATAAAAATCATAATCGTTAACTGTTTATACCACATACAAGCAATTCATGTTTTAGAGTAATGTTCAGTGTTTTGTACATTTGAAAATCAAAGGAATATATAAGTGTTCTTTAACGATAATAGTTTTTTCAGTTTTCACGCGTAATGAAATAATGGTTCAAATGACGTTTCGGCTGCACTGGTGGCAGCTTTCACGTGAAAACCGTGAAAACTATTATCGTTATGTCTAACTCACGCGAGACTGGCCTAAAAGTACCCATTTGTTTTTTCTTAGAAAACTAAGCTAATGACTAGTAGATTAAAAAACTCACTTGACCCATGTTTGGGTATAGGGGTGCCGCTGAGGGTTTGAAACCCTGGTCCTGTTTAGGACAAAATATATATACTAAAATATCCACCCTGTCTAGGACAACACCCTCTATTTTATGACCCTATTTAGGACAAAGGACAAAATACTGTCTTCTGTCTGGCAGGTCTACTGATACAGTACACAAAAATTCATCACCGACGACAATCGTGCATTACCATACCCTGTTTAGGACAGACTCACATAACATTATATACCCAGTCAAAAACCGATACCCTGTCCAGCGGCACGCCCCCGTATAGCACCCGTATAGCCCAGACCCTACTAACAGAACTGCACCGTGAACTTTCAGATGAAAACGAACAAATGATCGATATATCCAAAGTGAAACACATGAGTTTCTCATACACACGAGACAATTGTAACAATTATATATTTCAGGTAACCACTCAGTAACGTTCATTTGTACGACTGTGTAATCTTGAAATTAAAACACTAATAACTATTAATTGTCCTGAATTACTCTGTGATAAATCAAATACAAAATTTTGATTCCATTTTAATGATAATGAAGCAAATTATTTCACGGCAATGTTGTAAAAAATATCGATATTGTTGCAAAGTCATTGCATGAACATGTTCAATGAAGTAATTAGTATTCATTCAGTACGTGTTGCTGTTGACATACATATTCTAAATGATGATTTGCGGACGAACTCTCAAATGTTTAATAATGGTATATTTACTGAATAAATCCATCTAGGCATTACAGTGAGGACACACTAACCGGGACCACTTGAGCAAAACTGACCAATCAGATTACACCTGAAAATAATCACATTCCAACAAAAGTTGTCTGTGTCAATCAGCATTATAGTCATAATGATGATTGGCGCAGATGACTTTTGTTGGAATGTGATTATTTTCAGCTGTAATCTGATTGGTCGGTTTTGCTCAAGGGGTCCCGGTTAGTGTGTCCTCACTGTAAAAGATATATTTATTTTGATTGGATTGTAATATGTTGTACATAGCGAGAGCTTGAAACCCTTGTTTTCCCGGCAAAATCGCGATCAAACACTTCTGTCACACAATCTGCTGAAATTGACTGACTGAGTGTTTATTGACTTTATTAGTATGTGTGAAACGAAGCTATTTACCTTTTATCATGTTCTTGTAAGATTTTAAGGTCTTTTAAAGCACTAAAGAGTGGCTTGCGGTTAAAAAGACAGTATACGAAGAACCAAGTCCGACTTATTGATGATAAACAAACAAAATTTGACGGGAAAAGAGCCGACTACCTTGAAGAGACGGAGGCTGCTCACGCG
Source organism: Actinostola sp. cb2023 (assembly GCA_033675265.1). Taxonomy (NCBI): domain Eukaryota; kingdom Metazoa; phylum Cnidaria; class Anthozoa; order Actiniaria; family Actinostolidae; genus Actinostola; species Actinostola sp. cb2023. The sequence continues at coordinate 11,995 of JAUJYZ010001345.1, forward strand.
AAGTCGTTGAAAATATCCGAGTAAGAGTTTTTGGAAATCAAGAAAGGAAAGAATAAACTTGTTAAAAATGGCTAAATTAAGAAAATAAACTGCCGCACTTTTAAGAACGGACCTCCATAAAATGGCTTAAATTTAGTCGACCGCCGAAGGCCGTCGACAACTGACTTTTAACTCGAAGTGAAAATAAGATGTTTTTCGAAAATTTGCCATTATTGCATGCAACCCAGCTCTACATAGGCTAAATATTACAACCAAACTAAATGTATCATAGAAAATCATGTAAAATGAGTTTTACAGAGCGCCAAAGTGACCCGAAATTTTAGCGTCTTTCAGGGCGATTTTGATGCAAAACAAGGGGGGGTGGTCAACTTTCGAGCAAAAGCCTGAACCAAACTTTAAATACGACCATTCTTAATCTATTCCCATAGGTAATAAATGATAGCAATATGAAAGGAATCGGCCGACCCCCATCTTTCAACTCTGCCCGGTTTTCTCAGACAATGACACTTAATAGGATATTCAGAAAGAAAACAGTTACAGGAAACAAGTTTCTCACTGCCGCCTGTCAGTATTTATTGAAATATTCGGTTTGGATTCCCTTGTGAGGATTTAGAGCAAAGATCAACTGTTTTCCATTTGTAAGGCATATGATATCAACTTACATCCTCGTACAACAAAGAAACCACTAGCAGTCCAGCTGATGCAAGCAGTACGATTGAACCACCACATTCCCATGTATTTTTGTTTGCAAAAAGAAAGGGAATACGCCGTTTCTAACTTAAATATAGCTGGAGTAGGTCAGGGAATTGCCATGCGGATCAGTTCAACAAGCGATGCATGTTAAATAATCATAGTAATTAAGTTAAAGTTAATAACATGCGCGTGCTCAATTTTGATCAATTTTGAGGGTCTATAGCATGTCTGCACTTGGCAGACTCACACACACAAAAAATATAAATATCTATATTGGACTAGTTAGTGCTCGTTAAAACTAATACAATTATTTTGATGCAGGCTTTAGAGTGCTTTGTGACATAAAAGTAAACAAAAAGATCATAATATATTTAGTATGTAGTTCACAGGTTAAATAATCACTCTCACTGTTTGCACGTTGCAATGCTAAGCTTGTCATGTCAATAATCGACTGTTGAAGTTCGTTAGTATTTCTTAAACAATTAAACAATTAATCTCCTCCAAAGATTAGACATCGTAGCTACAGTAGCTGAGAGCTTTGTACATGTAAGCTTAGTGTAGCCATATGATTTAAAGGCATAAGCAAAAATTGTACTGTGGATGTAATTAAAGTTAAACTACACAAAATAAAATCGTACAATGAAAACAACAACGTATCTTTTGTTTGAATAATTAAATTATTTCCATATCCGTATAATCATGAACGTTATTGGACAATGTAAAAGGAAAGCCTTGTATTTTAGAATATCAGCTGGTCGAAACAAATATCCTGCCTCAAAACAAAAACAAAACAAAATAGAGAGCCTCAACAAACAAAATGGCTGTCGCAATAATACTACCGCTGACCAGTCTGTGCGTGTTCGAGCCACAGGGATACCGGTTGAACATTTCCACATTGCCAGATTTCCACATTGCCAGATTTCCAGATTTTCACATTGTCAGATTTCCACATTGCCAGATTTCCACATTGCCTGATTTCCACATTGCCAGATTTCCACATTGCCAGATTTCCATGTCGCATTCCCATGTACATTTGGCAATTTTATGACAATTTACCTCTCAGTACATATATGCAGTCAGTATATAACTACTCATTTAAGCTCCCTCCATTCTGATGACGCATTCTGTGCTCTTCTACCCAAAGAAAAAGCCGAATTGTCTGTGTCCAGGTGGAATTGTCCGCTAGGCGGAAGCAATATAGTGCCGAAGCGCGAACATTTCTTGTCGGTGGAATTGTCCGCTAGGAATTTTACATTCTATTTTTATTTTTTATTTTCCAAAATAAGTCTATTCCTAGTGTAGATGATGTATATATTTGATATATATTATAATTCTTATATTTATACTTTTTAATATTTTTTTATGATATTGTATACTTGAATGTTTCAATTTCCTTTGCTATTCAAGTTAATAAACCATTATTTATTATTATTGTTATGGATGTTGTTTTAGAATGAGAAGCGAAGTCCGGATTTTACATGTAGATTATAAATATTATTGTTAATACAGTGTACCAATTACCTTAAATCCTCTATTAAGACAATAAAATTATAATAAAAATAATAAACTCTCCCCATCCAATAAAAGCCCACTTCAAAAGTTTTTGAAATATTAATAAGCCGGAAGGCTTAATAGAAGATTTACGGTATTTGATTTGAATGGCAGCTTTTCAAGTCACAATACATGTCACAGTTTACTTTACATACCGTATATATAGGTAAAGAATCACATGACATATTATCAACATGGAATGGCATTGTTCAAGTCTTGATGGGGAACATTTCAAAATTGATTGGTAAGCCCAAGTTGTTAGTAAGTATATAGTTGCTTGATATTATTTATGCAGTGTTTTACACTTGACAGTGTACATGAGATTAAGTGATTTAAACTGAAACTAGATATGTACATGTGTATGGGATAGGCATCAAATAATACAACAATATCGGATACATATATCTAACTCTTATTAATATATTAAAGTGCCCATGAAACGAAAAAACAGACCCCGTTTTTATTTGCTACTACGAAAGTTTACTATTTGCTTGTTTACATAGCATTAATAAAAAGTGAATTGAGCTTCAGGAACATTTTTTATTTTGCGCACAAAGTTGGGCATTTTGGGTTTCAAAGTGCGACAATTCCTGCTCGGTCAAACTATAGAAATGTGACGTCATAAGTTGTGCAAACAAAGGCATACACAACTTATGACGTCACCGAGCCATTGTCAAGGGCCCAGTCTCTTGTCGCACATTTTGGTTGAAAATGATAATTTTCGAACCACGAAAAGAAAATGTTCGCACGCTCAAAGTCGATGTTTAAATACAAAAAATGTTCAGAGAAAGACCAAACAACAATAATGTACAATAAAACAAGGATCGACATTTTCGTTTCATAGGCACTTTAACTAAACAAATAAATAAATCTTAGCATGGGGCAATTAAATATTTCAAAGTATCCTATAAAATAAAGCAATTTACTATAATTCCAGTCCATAATTTGAACACAATTGGAAATGAGGAGCTTCTCGTTAAGTTATTGTAAAAACAAAGCTAAGAACAATAAACAAAAAGAAAAAGATCATTTCGATAGAATCAATGAACTGACAAACATATTAGAAACAACTAAGTCTGATGTCAAAAAAGCTGAAGTAGTCTCAGAACTGGATAATCTTAAGATGGATTTAGATCGTCTAATGGAAGATAAAATACAAGGTACAATTCTCAGAAGTAAAGTTCGATGGTACGAACAAGGTGAAAGAAACACTAAATACTTTTATAGCTTAGAGAAAAGAAACGCATCGCGAAAACATATTACTAAACTACAAATTTCAGAAGACAAAATAACCGAAAATCCCGATGAGATATTAGCAGAACAAAAACGATATTATCAGAACCTTTATCAATCTGTGCTCTCGAACCCCTGCATTAGTAGTGTAAAAGAACAATTTCTCTCACCTCCCAACCTGAAAAGGCTCATTGAAAGCCAAAAATGCAAATGTGAAGGTCTGCTCACCAAAGAGGAATGCTTTAAAGCCTTATCTAAATTTTCCAGCAATAAATCACCCGGTACAGATGGCTTTTCCGCAGAATTTTACCGCTTCTTTTGGCCCGAACTCGGTCAATCTATGATCAACAGCTTTAATTATAGCTTGCAGAATGAGAGACTAAGTATCAGTCAAAGGCAAGGCGTTATCAATTTAATCCCAAAGAAAAAGAAAAACCCGCTTCTAATTGAAAATTGGCGTCCCATCTCTTTGCTAAATACGGATTATAAAATAGCTACTAAAGCGATAGCGAAATAGAATAGAAATTACGCTCTCATACATAATAAATACAAATCAAACCGGATACGTGAAAAAGCGATACATTGGTGAGAATATCAGGTTGATATCCGATATGTTGTACTATACTTTGCAACAAAATATCCCTGGAGCTGCTATTTTTGTAGATTTCAGAAAAGCATTTGATTCTATAGAATGGTCTTTCATATTCGATGTACTTGAACAATTTAATTTTGGTCCGCAATTGATCTCTTGGGTGAAAGTTTTCTATACTGATATCTCAAGCTGTGTGATTAATAATGGATTTGCTTCTGAATGTTTTCCTTTGCATCGCGGTGTACGACAAGGCTGCCCTTTATCTGGCCCTCTCTTTGTTCTTGCTGTAGAAATACTGGCGTATGCCATTAACAACAACACTGAAATAAAAGGGATCAAAATCAGACAAAAAGAAATTAAACTCTGTCAATATGCAGATGACACAACATGTTTTTTAGAAGACTCCGAATCGATTAAAAATCTCTTGAGTTTGTTAGAAAAATTCAAAATTATTTCTGGCTTAGAACCAAATATTGATAAAACAGAAGCAATGTGGATTGGTTCAATGAAAAGTGACACATACCACCCGTTTGGATTGAAATGGACTACTAGCCCAATACTCGCCTTAGGAATTTACTTTCGCTATGATCAAAAATTATGCGATAAATTAAATTTTCACGAAAAATTAAAACAGATGGAAAAAGTGCTTCAGTTTTGGAAACAGCGCAACTTATCACTTTATGGGAAAATTAATATAGTCAAAACTTTAGGATTGTCCAAACTTATATACAACGCATCCGTATCGTGTATTCCAGAGAACTTTGCCAAAGAAGTCGATAAAATAACCTTTCATTTCATTTGGAACAATAAACCACCAAAAATAAAGAAAAAAACTATTATAGGACCTAAAGAACAAGGCGGTCTCAATATGGTTTCTTATACACACATAAATAAAGCTATCAAGTTGGCTTGGATTAAGCGTTTATTGGATGACAAGCAGTCCTCGTGGAAAGTTATACCAAATAATGCCTTACTTAAGCACGGCGGACTGTTTTGTTCTCTTGTGACTTTGATCTGAAATCCATTGACAAAAGCGCAACACCTCCTTTCTATAAGAAAATTTTAGTCTATCTTCAAGAATTTAATACTCTGAATCCTAACAAAGAAACAATTAACAAACAATGTATATGGAATAATAAACGTATTAAAATCGGCCACTCTCCGATTTTCTACAAATCTTGGTTTGACAATGGCATTAATAATATTGAAGATTTATTCGATTCTAATCATAAATTTCTTAGTCTTTCTGAATTTGGTAATATATATGACATACAATGTAATTTTTTAGTGTACCGAGGTTTAATAAGTGCTGTCCAAAAACTAATGAAAGAAAATTTAGATCCAAATATCAATGATATAGAAAATTTTACTGATTTAACTAAAGCCTCAGTAAAACGCATAAGACAGGTTTTTGTAAATACCGAAAATTCTTAATACCTACCGCCCAATCCTTAATCCTTGAAAAAGGTGTTGAACTTTCTCAACTCAAAAACGTATATGTTCTACCTTTCATAGTAACAAAAGAGATCAAACTGTCTATGTTTCAATACAAAATTATACATAATATACTACCATTAAAAAGTTACTTGTTCAAAGTAGGCTTATCTAAGGATGATACATGCCCCTTCTGTGACTGTGAAAGGCACACCACTTCACATTTCTTCGTCGACTGTGAAATAGCAAAAGTTTTTTGGAATCAATTTAGAACATGGTGGACAAAGATAAGTGCTAAATCTGAATTTACAGCTACTCCAGCTTCGATTCTGTATGGTCTTACTTCGGATATCAAAAATAATCTTCTGCTTAATCATTTAATTTTAATAGCCAAGCAATATATGTATAACGCTTTTGTTAAAGAACAATTGCGTTATACATTCCAGTCCTTCCTTAATTTTGCAACACAAAAGTATGATTTTGAGATTAAAATTGCATCTGCAAAACCGAAACGAGAACAGCAATGCTGTAATTTGAAATGGTCCCCCTTTTCGAACTTCTTGAGCAAAAATAACACTGTACTTTAGTATTTTTTGAAAATTAGCTGTCTGCCACTTACTTACATCATATTGATTTATTCAAATATATTATTTTCTTGTAATCAACATTGTAAAAGCATCATTATACTCTTGTAATTCGTTATTCTTTTTCTTCATGTATTCTTGTAACTGTCTTTTAATATTTGTAATAAACAATAAAAAAATAAAAATAAAAATAAATAAAATAAAAAATAAAATAAAAAAAATAATAATAATTTGAACACCAATTCTTTGTGAAACCTAAATTAGATGTACTGCTGATCATTCATGAATTTGTCTGAATATGTCATTACCATATATTCATTTTAGATTGCTATGTGCAGATTGGAAATTCATGGCACTTCTCCTTGGCATAAATAGCCTATGTTCCCATTATGTTCCAATGTTTATGGTGCGAGTGCCATACGAAGCTGATCCGAGATTTCTCTAGTAAGTTTGATAATGATGGATTGATATTCAACCTCCACAACCCACCCAATAAGATATACTGCAGGGGTGCATAAATAATGTTTAGTGACACACGTCTTGTTGATGACTGGCCAATCACAAGGACATATGACAATTGCGTTGAGCGGTGTCAAGATGACTTTCGTGGAGACCGTAAGAGGGTTAAAAGAAAGCCAATCATTGAAGTAGACTTCAAGAAAGTAATTCCTGATACCCTTCATCTGTTGCTAAGCATTAGGGGGAAACTATTAAACCAGGTATGTTTTATACTATAGACTGCAGTAATCATGGGTTCTTCCAATTTGTTTTTTTTTAAACTTTTAACAGAGGTTGCATGTTGGGCAATAGAACAGAAAAGAAAGGACAAAATGGAGGAAGCAATGTCTGCAATAGGTATACAGATGTGATTTATATGCTGGTAACTGATGTTTTTTGTCAATATATATATCAAAAACTAAATTGTGAGTGTTTCATCTTTGGTCCCAAACACCTCAAAACAATGAAAGCTTAACTAATTTACGATGGCTAGCCGTGGTATGTCCTCTTCTTATTTGCCACGATATTACGTCATGACATGGTCAAAATGTTATGTACTCACGAGGCGTAGCAAAAACAAACCAGAATAAATCGCGCAAAATAATGACCCTCTCTGAACGAACTCTTCCTCAAAAACATCGCAGATTGCGCGATCATTTTTCTCGCTTTTTCATTGGTTGATGGAATTTGTAAACAAACATCTTACCGTTTTGATTGGTTGGATTTTGACAAGCAAACCATTTGAATGCTACTTGCAAGCTTGTGAAATCGACACGTCTCTGAAATCAGTTTTCAAATTTGGTTTGGGGATCAGCCAAAACCAGTTCAAAATCAAAGTTTTCAAGTCTGAAAGAAACTCTCAGAGAATTATTTATCAGTGGGGAAAGCTTCACCTTGTGCCTGGTCATTGTGTGAAATCTGAAAATTGCCTTTTGACAGTCAACAAAGCCGAAAAATACTCTAAAGACTAAAATCTGGAAAATGTAGTCAATGGAGAAAAGCACGAGGTCGTGGTGAACATGTCTGAATATGAAATAACGTTAGATAACAGTACTTCAGCGGAATCTTTGATGGTCTGTGGATTTTCTCAAGTGATGGATTTATTATCAGAGAGTGTCCAAAAATCAACACATGCACTTTTATCGCCGTGAATCTATAACTTAAGGACGTTCGCGGGCAATTGAAGTTATAATGTCAATTTTCTGAAACTTGCCATACAGATACTCTATCGTATTAGAGTTAAAAAACTGAAATAAAAAATGGGGGTCACCGTCTTCGTTTTTGAACTACACGCCGAGCAAAACGGATGATTTTGAAGAGAAAGACGCGCGAATTATGATAAGTAAAATGTCAAATGAACACATCAAAATTACATGAAAACGTTCTTCAAATTCTATTAAATTTTACCTGACATTGAATATATTTGTAGTTAACATAATTGATTAAATATATATTCAATAACTGGTAATTCGAAGTATTTGTGAAGGTTTTAATCCGCGCGTTGCCGTTAAAATGTGCGTCGTTCGAATCCGTTGAGGGGTGTAATTTTTTGAAAATATTGATGTCAGTCTTTCCCATGCAATGTCATTTTTTTCATTTTAACATATTTTGTAGATCTTTATAGTACCTAGATCTTAGGCAGGAAAAAAATGGGGGTCAGTGTTCGTTTCGGAGATATTTTGCCTTAAAAATCGGAAAATTGGCCGCCATTTTGAATACCGAGGGGAGACTGTGTACTAATGAGAGTTCGTTTCTTTAAAATCGCTGCTTTTTGCGCTTTTCAAAAGCAAAAAGCCGCTGAGAATTGAAAGCATGTTAAGAAAGCTATTTTAGATATCAAATAAGGAAAAAATGGATCATATTTCGGAAAAAATGTTTTTGGTCATTTTGACTTCCGGTTTAAGAGCGCGCGCGATTGTCCGCAGTAAGAATGCGCGCGAGCAATGGCCGCGAACGTCTTTAAGGTGACTCCGTTATCATTCTCGGCGAACTCGTCTATGACAAACTTTGGGTCATAACTTCCTCTGCTTTTATGCAATTGCCATAAAACATTGGCTACTATTAGAGCTTTCATTCACCTATAATACAATATAATTCGATTGCACTGCAGAACATTTTTTTAAATAATATTAGAACTTAAGTAAACTCAATATTTTGGATAAAATTGGATATTGCGAAAAATCTGTCCTTTTTTTTTGGATGAAAGTTTTGGAATCACTTTATATTGACATAATTCATAACCTGACCAAGTTTTAGCAAAATCGTTGGAGCGAAAGCAATCGTTGGAGCTAATTTCCGTGCTTAATTTTGGTTGTTTTCATGCGGCCGTGCTTTAGCTAGGTGAATGATAGCTCTAATTGTTGCCAATTGCAATGGCAATTGCATAAAAGCAGAAAATGTTATGACCCAAAGTTTGTCATAGACGAGTGCACCGAGAATTATAACGGAGTCACCTGAAGCATTGATACGATAGATCTAGTTTTTACTTGAATGAAAGAACAAACTGTGGAGAATGTAGCTGCAACTGATGAAACATTTGGCTTGCTACGAACTATGGTTGTGGTTTACGATAGTCAGCTTGGTATGTATTCGTTAGTCACTGTAAAATATGTAGCTGAAAACATGTTTTTCGTTTGCCAAAATTATTTTTTTAGCTCTCGATCAATCAAAATGCGAGAAATTCATATATTGTGGTACAAACAATGCTATTACATTGTAATGAACAGGTTGTAGTTTGCATTGTTGCAATATAACGTCCCATACATTGTAATGTGTAATTGTAAGCTTTTAATGTATTGCAGGAGTGAGCTTTAATTTTTATGAGACTCAAGACACTTCAAGTGGGAAAACATCAATAAAATGCATGGTCTTCTTTGGATTGTATGTCCACAAATATCACCATTTTTTTTACACCAAATATATGCAATGTACTAATATGTATACTAATAACATTGCATTTTAGGTGATGATCTTGAAATTGTCATAAAACACCTCAATCTCAATTACTTTTTAAACAACATGGCTGACAAAAGCAAGTGCAGTATAGACTGCCTAACAAAATCACGGCTTGTGGCCCAGAACTAATGGAACGAGAAAGATGTTTTTAGATTGTCACTGAAGGAACATCTGAGCGAAAACAACATCACATTCCAGGTACATTTATTGGTTTGTTAAAAAATGAAAACATTGAACAAACAAACAAAATGCAAAATGTTTATTCTGAACTGTGACTTTCACATGTAGTAAAACCATATTCATGTTTCTTTTATGAAGGTGTCCGCAATCCAATCTTATGAAATCCATTGTTTGGATGTCAACCTTTTGAAAGAAGTATGGCAAGAGTTTGAAACACTTGCTGACGCCCTAAAATCCAATCCTGGCAGTCCCCAGTACCTACAGCCTGAGCGATTCAAAGCCTAGGCTCTTCAATGGGCAAAGATGTTTAAAAAAGCCACCTTTGATGAAGTGAGTAATGTCTGTACAATATTATTTGCCTTTCTTACATATGTACTTCAGTGGAGTTTAGAGGAACACTGTTTTTCACCAGCTGAGATGCATGCCTTTATTTATAGGCTTAACTTGATATATAGATATCTTGTGGTTGCAGGTTCAGGTGGTGTCTGAGTCTGTCAATCACCAGAAACTGGTCCTTGTTTCTGTTGTTACTGAAAATAAATGACAGAGATTAATTTAGTGAAGTTTTATTCTAAAATCAAGCTTTGTTTTCTTTTCTTGCAGGATGTTATCCCATATATTCATGGTGAGTACAGTAATCATATTATATCAATATCATTATAACATAAATTAATGATATTATTTGCCTGCTGTGCTGTGTGTAGTTAGAGAGCACTTGGGAATTGATCAGAACATTGATCATCAAAAGTAATATTGGAATATATTAATTAGCCATCTTTGTTTCTAGTGTTGTTGTATCGTGTACCGCAATTCTTGGCTTTGTACAAAACACTGCACCACATCAACTGTCAGACAGTGGAAAAGAAAAACCACATGCAAAATAAGACTTTCCACAGAGGTAGTCAAAAAGGAGGAAAGAAATCAAATTATACTGTGCAGGTACATTTTACATATATCATTCAGAAAATAAAAGCACAATCTGAAATTTATTTTTGGGTTGGGTCTCTTAGCAGGTTATGGAAAAAGAAAACAGAAGGATGTTTGCCAGATTTGAAAATCTTGAAAGAAAGAAAAGAAAATATACGAAGTCCAATAACTGGAATTATAAAATTGTAAATAATGATGTACATGTACAGAGGTACCATTACTAGAAGTGTCCATCTGTATATATAATAGATCTGTTATACATCAGATTCGCGAGTGAGCTATTTTTAGAACTGAGTTCAAGCGCGCGCTCGATGATGTGTTGTGGCGTTGGCAACAGCGAGCGCATTTCACTGCTAAAATGTTTTCAAAAACCAGTCAAATAAATCCTTTTCTGTTTTGCCATTTCGCTCCTTCGTGATCAAAAATGATTTTGATCCTTATCAATGTGGATAGTATTGTCAAGAAAAGCTTAATGGTACTGAAAATAGATAGCAATGTCATTGTTGTTTATGATTTTGCTTTTTACGGATTAATTGTAATTAGACTTCAACTAATCACACAAAAGTTTGAAATTTCATGCATTTTTGATCATGAAGGAGCAGGAAAAATGTATACTTACACTCATAAAATCAAACTTATAAAAACATACGATTTTCCGCATCTCAGTTCTTTCAATTCGCTAAGTATGGCGCTGAAGTGTTTTCAAACAAAAACGTTTTACCGGGATAAGGTTATTTTTACGATGGTTTTGTATGAATTATTTCCTCAAAAATTTTCCAAGGAAAGATATCAAGTTAAAAATATTCATAACGCTGGTTGCCAATTTTTAAAAGGTTTTCGATTTTAGGGTAGTTATCACGAGAAACGTGAAACAAATTCAAATGAGCGATTCTAGGACCATTTATGCCCACCGTATATGAATCAAGAAAATTATATTAATTACAATAATTCGCAAGAAAAACTAATAAAATAACAAGGAAAGCATTCTGATTTGGTTCAAATTCTCACAACCTCGCGCGTTGACGTAGCTACGATTTGAAGTTTTTGAAAACTCTTTTTGCTTTACAAAAAGATTAGAAAAAAAGTTAACATGACAGTTTAAACAAGTTAACTGACATGATAGCGATAATAGAGAACTATTGACAAGCTTCCTCTTTTATGTCATGACAAGCATTTCATCTCTTATTTTGGCAGAAAAGCGAATGAAAACAAATCCAAAGTTTATCGTACGGTTCGCCGGATTGAAAGTGAATCGATTCAGTAAATATAATTCGTGAAAATTCAACGATGTTTTAACCCTCAATCTTCTGTAATACAAGGGCAAATGTGACTGCATTATGTCAGTCGACGTCAAGTCCAATGCAGGGTGTAAAATAGCTCAAAAGACGGCAAATTTAAGCACAAGATTCAACAAGATTGGCCGGATTTTCACGGCAAAGAACAACTTTCACTGTAAATTCATTCAACTTCATTCAATGTTTAATATTCTGCAATAAACAAACGACCAAATAATTATAATAACTGTTTTATTGTCTAAAACTGATCAAGGTTTTCATCATGTGCCTGATTGTAATTTACACTTTTACAGCATCAAGTTTTATCAAGAAACTAGAGTGTTCATTGTTCGTAGCTTTCGCCGTGAAATGAAATTTTAGCTGTGAATGAGGTTTGACAAAATCATTTCTCACCTTAACTACGACCTTAGCTTCCCTTGTTTATACACATAACATAATACTGATAATACTGCATTGTAGAAACTCCTTTTTACTGTGGAATAACCTTGAATTTTCCTTGACAAATCGAAGAACATTCCTGCAATCGCATTGTAGTTGAAAGCCAGATACCCAAAACATGTAATTTTCGCTGTCAATCATATCCTGTGAACCAATCGCGCGCGGTAATTTTGAGACGTCAACACCACAACCACAAAATATTGACGTCTCAAAATAAAACAAAGTGCCTTGAAAATCGTGATACTGTATTTTATTTTAAATATATAATATATATAAGGACATGAACAGCTAAAGAACGATCTACTAAAGAACATGATTATTTAGATGCTTGACTTACCTTTCCTTGGTTATACAACATGTTTCTCCTTCTCTTATTAAAGCTTATTTCTATGTAGGGCAATGATGGAAGCTTCGTCTCTTTGGGTTGGCAGGTACTTGGTCGACTTTCTTGCTCGTCTTCTTCACTGAATGTACAGCGGGGACATGAGCTGTGGTCATAATTGATCCATAGCTCACATCCCCACGGTACATATACTTTGGAGGTCGGGTCTACCTTGCAGACGATGGAGCTGTCCCCAAATTGCCGAGCTATCGAGTCAGTGCCAAACACTGAAGCAATCTCAGCAGCAGTGCACACGAACTTGACATTCATGTTACCAGAAAGTCAAGTTCGCGTTCTTCCCCGAGGAGAAAAGTTCCTTTTACAAAGAGAGTCGAAAATGCTCTCTTAGTAAAAGGTACTTTTACACGTACTCTCCGAGAAAGACCAGCGTCATTCTCGGGAGTACGTCGAAATTGTAGCTTGTCAAATATCACTAATTTGACGAACCACCATTCCCGATCCTCATCGCTGAGAATCGGCAGCTCTTCTAGGGCAATTACACTGCTGTTGGGATTGCCAGCGTTTGTTGCTAGATAGCTGGACAATTCTCGATTGTCTGCGAGGCAGACCCACGAGTTTGCATCTTGGTCGTATCCTTTCCACTTAACAAAGACTTCAGTTTCTCTGTTTTCCTTTATCTCTTCCATCTCCTAAAGCTGATTTTCTTTTTTTGGTGTATTTTTTTGTTTTGTTTTGTTTTTTGATTGGAATCATCTCAAATTCGAGATCAAACTCGTCGAATCTTTTGGGCCTTTTTGTGGACCGCATTCCCGCCATCTTTGTTTTGAATGATCCACAGGGTAAAGTCCGACACCCCAAATATGGAATTGATTATACCATACATGGAATACGCATGGAAATCGACAATAACAATATAGTGGAAATTTGATATATAAAGACATCAACATCAAAACTTTAGTAACTGACAGGCATCCACAAATTCAAAAATATGCAAGAGAAAATATGCCAAACACAGATCATGAATATGACTCGTGGCATGCTGTAAAAGGTAGGGAAAGTGTAGATTATTCTACACCATCATATTTTATCATGTCACTCAGATTTAGGGTGAGCCCTCTATTTGAATGATTTAAAATTATCTAGATCTTATTACATTATTTCTTTGTTTTAAGTAGGAATGTAAAAAAAAATGCTAAGTTGGCAAACGAAAAAGATTGCAGTTTGGTAGGTGAATGGAAACAAAGTGTAGTTAACTATATGTACTGGTGTGCAAGCTCAACTCCACCTGATCAGCCTGAACTAAAAGTGGCTAAATGGTTATCTATAAGTAACCATATAGAAAATTGGCATGATAATCATGAAGATCCTTTATTCCCAAGATGTGTTCATGCACCATTGCCCAGAAATGAAAAACGAAGGAAATGGTTTAATCTAAGTAGGAATATATAATAGTAATTTTTAATTCCAATTAAATACAAAATGTGTCATTTATGACAGAATACAATGTACATTTTAATGCACTTAAAAGTGCTCGCACTTAATCCATGAAACAGTAATAACTAATTAGTGCTAAATAGCACTAATTAAATAGAAAACAAATCATTTTGTGCTATTTACTACTATTTAATCAGTAAACTATTTCATGGATAAAATATTTGCACAGGGAAACAATAGTGGTAAAGAAGTGGTTGACTCAATATATGATGCAAGCCAAGGGCAAACAGTGGAATTCACAGCTGAAACTTATAAAAACAGCACAGGGCTTACAAGACCTCGATTGTACTTGCTAAGTCGTCTAATAGAAAGGTACATTTAGCTTAATATAACTTTCTTAGCTATAAAAGAAGACCAGCAGTAATATATGACATGTTAATAGCAGGAGTCCATTATTTGAGCCTTAATCTTCCATATTTGGTAGTGAGTCTACCTGTTCCCTGATTATGTTACTTTTGCAACTGCAACCAATCAAAATGCACCAAATTTTACATAAGAAATAAAGACAGTGACTAGTTTTGCTAGTCTATTTCATTTCTGTTAAAACTATGCAAACAAAAACCTGTTCAGATTGACAATGATAATTCTGATTGACCTAATAATTCTGATAATTCTGATTGACCTAATAATTCAGTAATAGTGTTTAACAATCAATGATAAGTGAGAGTTCTGTCTTTCCGTGACAATCTATTAGATAAGCAAGATTGATATTATTGTTATTATTATAATTATTTATCAATACCACATGTACAATTAATTGTACAGATACGATCATATCCCTGAATCAGACATCAATTTTGACGATGATGATGGTGCCTTAAATTATATATCTGTATTTGCAACTGTACCTGAAAGAAATGCAACAGCTACTTGTACAAGCGTCACAGCAGATGATAATGAAAATACTGATACAGATGCAGTTAAACCATTGACACAGACATCTGGCCTTGTTGGTACTTCTCAAGAAAGACAAGAGATCTTCAATGACATTCAGAAGCAGCTAGACGACTCTCTTGGTATTGATAGAGCAAAAGAGGCCAAGAAAGCAGAACAAGAAAAGGAGGAACAGTATTTAAAAAGGATTCAGAAGATCAGAGAAAGAAGAGTTTTACCAGAACCAGAAACTGGTGTTCCTGTCCGGTTCAGGCATCCATCTCTTGGTGTCATAACAAGGAAATTCCAATGCTCTGCCACAATGCAAGCTGTCTATGACTGGGTTGGTTCTGTTTGTGAAAAGCCAAAGTACTTGACTCTATGCAGATTTCCTAGGGAAACGCTATATCCAGATGAAAAGTTGCTCAACCACCATGTTAATGATTCAAGAGCAAGACCATCCTGTGCAACTGCCATGCGATGATGATGTTGTGGTCATAAATGATGGTAGTCCAATAATAAGTCTTGATGACACACTACTTTTTAAATTTTTTTAATTTTTAATGTTTATTGATTTTTCCAACAATATTCATATATACACAAAACATACACTACAAAACACAACAGAAGGGGAAAAAAACATTAATTACACATTATTTTTAATGTGGTTAAATGAAATTTAGGAAAAGTTAGAATCGAGCTAAGTAGCACTACATCATTGCTAAATGTACTATTGCCACGCAAGTTCACTGCTCATGACCTGCATTGTCGCAAGCGTCATTTGGTGACCCACGCTAAGAGTTGTTACGCGATCACACGCTAATTTTGAGATCACGCTAGCTTGACCTTTGGTCAACGACTCTACCCGCGCACATGGTTCGCAGACCAGAGTATTACGATTCTTGCTATTGCCAGCTTCTCGCTAGCATTCCCGCTATCGCTATTGGTCCACGCTAAGGGTATCACGATCACACGCTAATCTTGTGATCACGCTAGCTGCTCATGGTTCGCAGACCAGAGTAATACGATTCTTGCTATTGCCAGCTTATCGCTAGCATTCTCGCTATCGCTATTGGTCCACGCTAAAGGTAATTCGATCACACGCTATTTTTGTGATGACGCAAATCTGGCATGTGGCCAACAACTGCCTGGCAAGGTTCGCACACCAGAGCAACACGATACTCACGATCGTGGCTTCGCTAGCACATTGCCATTGCTACGTGAATTCTTGCTCTGAATATCTGCTTATTGCTATTGAATATCCGCTATGCCTCGATCAACCCGCAACAGTAAGGACGCGATGGAACGTCCTGTTGGGAATATCGTATCGTCAAACGCAGTGCTCTCGCCTCAAGATCGGCAAGAGTTGATTCGGGATATCGTTCACGCTGTTCTGGCCGCCACGGCCGCGACAAATACAGAATCACCACAATCTGTACCGCTGGCTTCATCTTCATTATGGAACCCAGTGGCAAGTGCTTGCTCTTCGCAGGATGTACCAGGTACGTCAGTTTTACCTGTGCCCTCTTTTGCGAACACGTTTGTTGCTACTACTAGCGCGACGTCTTCGGCGCCCGTATATAGCGCCACGCCCGCTACAATACCACATACAATGCCAGTGGTATCGTTGGCCCCGCAAGTTACGCTCGCTACAATGCCAGCTACAATGCCAGCTACAATGCCAGTAGTATCATCAGTTACGCCAGTACTGCACCAACCCTTCGTTGTTGGCCCGGGTTGCTCACCCGTGCCATCGAAGTTGGTAACGCATATTGTAAGCGGCAAGTTTGTGGATTTGAGCGAGCTAATTGCCACAAATCTAGTGGAAGCCGAGAATGAACCACAATTGTTCTTTGACGGTCGTATGGTATTGACCTCCACGCCTAAACGCCAGCGTCGAAAGATCGAGGACATAGTAACCTGGGTAGAGGCTTTTAATATTTATACGCTCGTGCTAACTTCGTACTTTCCACATCGCTGGAGAGACTTATCGCTTTACCTACATTTAATCCTGCGCACCTATCGCCAATTTAATGGTCGAGCCTGGCTGTTGTACGACAAAGCGTTCCGTGAGAATGCAGCGGCGACCAAGCTTACCGACTGGTCAACGATCAATACGCAATTGTATAGTTTTCACTCAGCCGGGTCGACCCCACGCTCTAACATCGGTCCACAAGCAACGGAAGGTCAACTACCCAGGGGCACCAACAACAGCGACACAATCTGCCGTTCTTGGAACCGGGGTCAGTGTTCATCGCGCTATACGTCGTGTCGCTTCGCACATAAGTGCTCACTGTGCTCTGGTCTCCACCGCCGCCTGGAGTGCCCTGGTAATTTGGGAGAGAAGACGGGAGATGGCAAGAGTCCATCGGACTACAAGCGTAGAACATCGTCTCCCGATGCGCTCGTTGACAAGTCAAAGTCGAAACGTCGTTAATAGACTTAAATACTCTTTAGCGATATCGCTAATTAGCTAATTACTATTAGCCTTCTTACTGTTACTGTTGGGTTATACCCCATTGCATATTGCCTTTACCGCGATCGTTAATCGGCGTAGTTTTTATTTAAAATATGCATGGCAAAGCGTACATGTAATTCAATCGTTGCAATTGTTGTGTACGTGTTAAAATTGAAGGCGTGTCGTTTCATGTTACACGTTATCTGTCATTGATCAGTTCGTGGTCAAAATCCGCAATTAGACGTTGTACTGCACTAGAATTGATTTAGAACATTAATGCATGCTTTCATGTATTCATTACTGTTGCTGCTCTTTGATCCTCGATAAAGCGTAGGCCCCCTGCTATTAGGGTCAATGTTTTTCATTTGAGACATCCTTGCTTGTCAACGCATAGATCCCATCATGTCTCATAAGATCCTAGTGTCAATATTACAGCAAAAATAATAGTCTAGGACTGGAGTGTTACTTATAGCAGTTTGCATTGTCTATTGTATCTAAAGTTTAGCGTGAGTAGTAGGTGCACTACTCAGTGTGGCTTTACTAAAGCAATGAACGACTAGTGTTAATATTGTGTATTCGTTTCAGCGTTGTTTGGCCTTCCTCCTGTTTCTGCAGTCACGCCTCTCAGGGTCGATCATTTTGCCCAGGAATTAGTGCTACATCCTGATCAAGCCCAGGTTGCATACGTTCTAAGAGGCATTCGCGATGGCTTTCAGGTTGGCTTTCGTAGTCATCACAAGTTAAAACAGGCTAAGAAAAACAAAGAATCCGCAATCAACAATCCTCAGGTCATAGACAGTTACCTAAATAACGAGGTACAATTAGGTAGAGTCGCCGGGCCCTATGTTGCTCCCCCCTTAGCCCATTTGCAAGTTAGCAGCTTTGGAGCGATACCTAAGCGTGGTCAGCCTGGGAAGTGGAGGCTCATTGTGGACCTGTCTTCTCCTAGGGGCCTTAGTGTGAATGACGGGATTGATCGCGAGGATTTCACCTTGCAATACGTAAGAGTGGATCAAATTGTAAAAATGGTTTCCAATTTAGGTCGGGGTGCTATGTTGGCTAAGTTTGATGTTGAGGCTGCATACCGAAACATTCCCGTCCACCCTTCTGATAGGTATTTGCTTGGCATGTAATGGCGCAATAATTATTTTGTTGACTTGGCTTTACCTTTTGGCCTCCGTTCAGCTCCGTTTATTTTTAACTCGGTGGCGTCCATGGTGGAATGGATTCTAGTTAATAATTACCAAGTCTCCAATCTGGTTCATTACCTAGATGATTTTATCATGGCAGGCCCTGCTGGTTCAAACACATGCGCAATTAATTCCAATAAGTCACTTCAAGTTTGTCAGGATCTAGGTCTACCCTTGCACCCAGACAAGTGCGTTGGCCCTTGTACTACCATGGTGGTGCTGGGGATTGAGTTAGATTCAATTAATCATATTGCCCGGTTACCAGCCGACAAATTGCTCAATCTTCAACAGTTAATCACCTTGTGGCGAGCACGGCGCTGGTGCAACAAACGTCAATTAGAATCATTGATTGGCTATCTACATCATGCAGCTAAGGTGGTTTGGCCTGGTCGCACGTTTATCAGACGTATGATTGATTTGCTTTGCTGCTTTCGCAAACCTGAGCATCCGATACGGCTTAACTGTGAATTTCGTCGCGATCTGGAATGGTGGTATCAATTTCTCAATGCTTGGCATGGAGTGAGTTTCTGGCTGTATCCTGTCATTCCTGTCATTGACACCGCGGAAATACGTTTTCGATCACTCTATTGTACTGGTCAGCAGCATCTCACCATAAACTACAATTCGCCGGTGTTTTTACTTTTTTACTCGTGAGAAAATGTAACTTCAAATGATAAATAACTGATAAAGAGTCAATAAAAATAACAAAAATCCTTCATTTAGTCTTTTTCACGTTCATAACCTTTCATAGTTTGTTGTTTACAAGAACGAAAGTGAATTATTTTGATTTTAAAATGTGATCTAAACTCGATTGTTTTCGTCCACGATACAACGCCAATCGACATTTTTTTTAATACAATTGTCCGTAAAATCTCAAATCTTAGCCGTAATACTCAATACTTAGGACTAATACTTACATAACAGAGAGTTAAATTAATTTAAAAATAGATATGTCTTGCCAAAGAGAAATGATGCTTGCACACGGTACAAACAAACAAATTAAAATTATCAGATAAAAAGTGTACGTAGATCTTGGTGTCTGACGACAGCACTTGAGCTTATCATGTCATCTTGTCTCCTCAACCATGCTATGTTTTTCATCTAAAACGAGACAGTCGTCTCACAATTGCTCTGGAAATCTAAGACGTAGCAACACAGAAACGTATCGATGTGCCATTAAATGAATACCTCTGCCAGCACCACTTCGACCAAATTCGTCGTAAAAACAACAAGCGGTGTTCGTGTCCATCCACTTGGGGCCATTCAAAATCACTCCACGTACACCGAATTCCCACACAATACCATCCTCTCCTTGACATAGCTGGTGGAAAAGTAGATAATTACATCCCTGGCACCAGGTGGTGCAACAAGTGCCACAAAGAGGCCCCAAAGAGATTTTTGGAGGATCCAGAAAATAAGGCAAAACGTCAAAAAGTAAGAACAACAATAATTAAGCTTAACTATTTTTTAAATCAAAATAATAAAACAACTTTATTAAATGGTCCAATATACATTGTATATACAGATGAACACTTAGTTGAGTTGAGTACATCAGAACAGGTAATTAACTTAATTAATTATATTTTTAAATTGAAATAATTAAACATCTAGTGGTTCATTTTTCAATATCAAACCTCAGCACTAAAATATACCACCACATTTTTTTTGCAAAGAAAAAATACAGGAACCTCATGCAAATCTACCTACTGTGTGTCATATTTTCAGTGACTGTTATGTTTTACAGGATAGTCAAAATGCCAGCACCAAATCGCCAGATCCAGATATTACACCAAGCACTAATTCTTTCACAAAACAACAAACAATGGTAATAATTGATTATTTAATTTATTACAGACATTTTAGTGATAGAGTGAAAACTATAAATAACTAATTTGTACTAAACAATGTTTTACAATAGGATGATTATACTCATTGGAACATTGTTTCAAATGGGAAATTTGGACAGATGTTATTTGGCAAAGATGGTGATGTCATGCTGGAAGCATCCACCTGGGAAAAAATTCAGAATAAGCTGAATGGTAAACACCTATAAATTCTTCTATTTTCTAAATCACAAGTGAACAACTGAACCCGCTTTATAGATTAGTTATCACTATTTGCGGGTTGTTTGTGATATTCTAAATTAATTTGAAAACCTTAATAAATAGAGGTTGTTAGTCGGTTAAGCTTCTAATACGGCTGATTGGTTAATTTTCATCACACGATTCTGCATGAATGATGAGTAACAATTCACACAGCCGTATTAGATGCTTAACCGACTAATAAGTTGTTTATTATATATTTTGTCAAAGAAACTAGCTATTTTGGTGATAGAAAAACAACAAATTACAGTGAAATTTCTGTACGAGCGCGCGCTAGCCAACTGTCAATTTCTCGCACGCTGATTGGTTAATTTTCATCACACGATTCTGCATGAATGATTGGAAAGCCAGTTTGAAGTAACTACCCAAAATATGGTCCCATATTTCGTGCGTTCTTGTGCAAATTTCGTGCGTTCTTTGACAAAAAATATAATAAAACATTGTATTGAATGTATTGTATTGTATTGCATTGTATTGCAATGTATTGTATTGTATAGTGAATCCACTACTTCTACAAATTACCATATATAATCCAATATTATTCTAAAAATATTTCACTTTTTTGAAATCCTAAGAACCCACTTTTGAGCAAAAACCTCAACAACCTAGGTAAAGCTATGGAACAGCATCATGACAGAAAACAACTTGTGAATCACAAGTCTATGAAGGATTTCATTCTACAACAATCCCCAGATCTTTATAGCACATTACTGGAAAGCATTTCCTCTGAGAGACATGGAGAAAAAAGAGCCCAACTTCAAGAAAAGAGGATCACTTCCCTCATTTGGCAATTATTGTTCTTTAGGTATTTAGATTTATAAAAACAATAAGATAAGAAAATAGTACACTGCCCATATATGTACAGTCTCATCAATAAGTGATGAGCATACCCAGTGATGTTTTTCTTAGAACTTACTGTTTTTACTATACTTTCCCTTTAGAAATCAAAAACATGGTGAATTTTTAGATGAAAGTGCCATTTTTTTGGAGCTTCATGGACTAAACTCAAGTGGAATGTCGCTAGGAAGTGTAATGGGATTTTCAAGGCACCCTAAGACCAAGACAGCTAAGAAGCATGAGATTGCATCAACCCACATCAAGAGACTAAGGGAAAAATACTACCACATATTTAACAAGGTATAAATACAAATACATATACAATAGAGTGCAAACCATATGTCCGTGAAATAGTACTATTACTAAATAGTACTAAATAGTGTTATCTCTATTGTTTTCTATTGTTTGATCAGTGCTATTATAGTACTACTTAGTTAGTACTGTTTCACGGACATATGGTTTGCACTCTAACAAAACATATAACACTTAATAATATGATTACAAAGAAAATAGTGTAACAGTGTTACATGTTAACTCATGCTCGTTTTCCTTTTCGAAAGAAATCCTTTCAAATACTCATGGTAGATGACTTCCATAATATAAATGCCATCAAGACACCCCAGGGGAGACTGTTAACAAATGCAACACATATGGCAACCCTATTGATGGACGTTCAGCCATTTGAAGCTGTGTCGATTCCTGGAGCTCCTACCAGTATTCACAGGGAAGTAGCTGTACTGGTACCAGGGAATCCAGAACCTAAAATCTGTAGAGGTGGCATAAGCTTTCAATCAGTTGCCAGAGAAATAGAAGAGTTTTGGCCTGGATACTGCTCTCAGTCTTTCCTGGAACGATTGCCACAACCATTCAAAGAATTTGATCCATGTGTCATACGACAATCCTTAAAGGAGCTAAGGTAAATAAAACAATAAATTAATTATAGCATTGAACAATCAAACTGTGAGCTACAGTTCTAAAAGTTTAATTCCAGGTATCACAATGCTTTGTTATTGGTATAACTCAACTGAAAATCATACAGTCAACAACCACAAAAACAGTCTGGTTTTAAATTAAGCAAACTGACACACGCATTCATTTTATAGAACTTAGACATGCGTAATATAATCTTGTTTATAGAGTGTACACAAGGGAGGACCATCAGGAATGCCAATCATTAAGATCATCTTTATTAATAGATGAAATAGAAAAAAATCTTCACAGTATGGCAAACTATCAAGACTGCCTTGACTATATCTTCCAAGTGCTTCCAGAGTTGAAAGAATTTTTGGTATTTTCAAAAAAAGATAATCTGCCATGCCCATGATGCTGAAGAACATCGCTTATCCCAGAATTGGGACAATTCCATATCTATCTGAACAGTTCAGAAGATGTGGTGAAATCATACCATCCAGTCTTCAAAGAGATTTACAAATCGGTTTTTGGTCAAAGAGTAAACCTCCCTGAAAAGCCAAGGCCAGACAAAGTTGCACTGTGTCTGGTACTTGCCTTTTGTGGCTGGTTAAATGTGAGAAATCAAGTTATCAATGTGTTCGGCCAGTGTAAAGATGTTGAATTTATGTTCCTTTATCATCTATTTGATGAGCTGGTGCCAATCACATATTTGCATTACCCAGTTTTAGTGAAAGGAAGTAAATTCCAACTAATTCAGGAATCTATGAAGCGATTGGCTTTAATGTTTATTGTCATGGACAGACACCATTATAATAAAGCATCACTATCATGGATCAGCGACTGTGCCTACCAAAGGGACAACTTTCCTACATATTATAATGCCAAGGAAGCATTGTGCTCTGTCATCACTGAGAAGAAAATAGAAATCTTCCATTCAAAACTACGAAGCAGAATTACCAAGAATGACAAAGGTAATATTAAAATATTTACAAAGACTTTATACTACATAATATTTGACAAAGACATTCTATTCTATAAAGGTGACAAAATAACAGAGACAGCACGCTTGATCGCAAGAACAGATTTTGCTGAGGAGGGATGGGAATAAGCATATGTTCCCATTTATCAACGTGGTTACAGTGATCAAGACTTGTTGATATTAACAGGTAATTTGGTTGTGCAATTTCCATTCTAGCGTATCATCCCTCCCATGTGTTCCATGACTCTTTAACATAAATGATTTATTAAATATAACATCATAGTCTACATGTGTATAATCCAACTGAATCTAATGACTTGAAATATCTTGGTACTAAATCTATATAAACTAATTAAATATTATACAACTTAATTTACTACTTGTTACTATAAATGAGTTCAAAGTTCAACTGAACTTGCAGTGTATAACATTAATTATATTTGTTATTTATAGGTTTAGCCTCTGAAAGCATACTTACAATTTTTGCCCGTGTTGCTAATAACCTTGGCAATTCACACATACAACAGCGTCCCCTTAACAGAGCTGGAAGACATTATGGCAAAGCACCATATTTTTTGGCAAGCTTTGGAAGATAATTTAGTACCAAATCCCTGCCAATTGGTTACAGATGGCCATCACAAGAACCAAATCCTCTACTGGACTGTGATGCCCCAGCATGCACTCATCCCCTAGACAATGTGATACAGCGCCTTACTTGCGGACACACATTTCATCCAGCATGTATTAGTGATCATCATGGTAACAATCTTGGTTGTTCTGTATGCTTGCCCAACCTCCTTCGCGAGATGGAAAAGCTATGCACATCCTGGAATCGTGGTCTTTTAACTGGACTTGCAGAAGACAACAATGATCACAATGGTAATGATGATAATGATGATGATGATGGTGGTGATGGCTCCTCACAGATCCCAAGCCCAAAGACTGAAAAAGACACCAAATATTTCCAGTCTGCAGAATTCAGTAAATATGTTAATGACAAAATAGAGTTGATGGCAGAAGCCCTAAAACAGAAAAAACTCCATTATAACAAGGAAGAGTAAATACAGGGTGACTACACAATCCAAGCTAGCCACCCAAACAAATCTTATCTACAATTAGCTATAATCACATGCTGTGCCAGGTCAAAATAATACAATTTAAACAAATACAATGTACATTGCAGAATACACAGAAACAGTTGTTGCATGTCATGGATCTAAAATAATATTATTCACCAATACAAGAATCTCTAACAAGCAATTGGTAGTTTGTGTCAGATATGTCTCACAGGCTTCGGCTTGTGTTGTTGGAGTGTTTGGAGTGTTAGGCCTGGTTCAAACGTCAAACTTCACATGCGCTGAACCTAATTAAGACTGCCTAATTATCCATGATACATGTTTTTTAATTGAAAATACTCCAAGTTGAGCTAATTTTCAAAACAAAATAATGTTACTGTATTTATAGTTTACACAACATTCATATAAAGTTGTATAAAAAAGAAAGGAATGTTGTAATCATCATGCAAATCAATGTAGAAAAACTACTGTTATTCGATTATTAACTATTATCACTTTTCATATTATCACTCGAGATTTATTAGTAGTAAGCTTACACTTGTAAATACATTCAATTAATAAAGGGTGATTTATGATCACTATAAATCCTTGAACATTATCGGCACACGAAAATATTTAGCAATAGATTATAACTCAGACAAAACTACCTCACCTGGTCAAAGTTGCAGAAAATCAGCTGCACGTGAGTCGTGACTAGTACCTGCAATCCTTCAGTCGCAGCAAACCGCGATTATTTCAATAAAAATCAACCCCTGCTTTCCTTATAAAGTGCAAAGTAAAGTTTTGTCAGATCTGCATTGCATGTTGAACCTTAAAAATAACGTTTTGGCACATAAAAAGTCACACACGTCTTTCCACGCTACACTGCCGCCATTTTTTTTTTTTTTTGGAATGAAGAAACCGCTGATCAACGGAAGTGACGTCATAAAAACGTATTTCCGCGGTGTCCCTGTCATTAGAGACTTAGAAGTTGTATCCGACGCCTCTGGCACCATTGGCTATGGAGCCTTCTTTGATCAGGAGTGGTTCAATGGTGTCTGGGTCGATACCCAAACTACGCAATCAATTGCATACAAGGAACTTTTCCCGATTATTTTGGCAGCACACATTTGGGGCCCTCGCTGGGAAAGGCTACACATCTTGTTTCGTTCTGACAATGAAGCAGTAGTGTCCATCCTGAATCACAGAACCTCTAAAGTACCAATCCTGATGCGGCTTATGAGGAGCCTTTTGCTAGCAGCAGCACGCTTTAATTTTTCATTTTCTTCCCAACACATTCCAGGCGTTCATAACTCAATTGCTGATGCATTGTCACGTTTCAATTGGCAGGAATTCAGGCGTGTGGCTCCTTCAGCTCATCAGTTCCCAACTCCAATTCCGCATCAACTGATTGCAGAGCTGACCAGTCCTTATTAGAACGCCAATGTCAAGAATGTCTTATTAATGGTCTTGCTCCAAACACGCGTCGCACGTATGCTTCAGCCCAACGTAAGTTTATCACGTTCAGTCATCAACTGGGTAGAACATCCCCATGTCCGGCTGACGAGAGAACTCTGTGTTTATTCATAACTCACCTAGCACAGTCCATTCAGCATCGGTCAATTAAAGTCTACCTTTCAGCAGTACGATCCCTTCACATTGAACAGGGCTTCACAGATCCATTGTTGCAATGCCTCAGGCTGCAGCAGGTCTTTTGGGGCATCAAACGATCTCAAGGCTCTCCTTCCTCACAACGGCTACCAATTTCAGACTCTTTAATGCTTACTATATTCAAAGCGATGAACCTGACTACTTTTGACCACACAATGTTTTGGGCAGCCTGCACCTTGGCGTACTTTGGTTTTCTTCGATCCGCAGAATTCACTGTGCCTAACTTGGCTAGTTTTGAACCCACTAGTCACCTGCATGTTTCAGATTTGGCTTTCGACAACTTGAACAAACCATCTTGTCTTCGGGTCTGGATAAAAGCGTCAAAAACGGATCCGTTCCGAAAAGGCTGCCATGTGCACATCGGGTGTGGCTTTGCACCACTTTGCGCAGTATCAGCCATGTCGGCTTACTTACATAAGAGAGGTGGTGCTCTAGGGCCTTTGTTTCTGTTGGAGAATGGTCAACCACTTTCCAGAGATCGTTTGTCGTCATGGCTGAGGTCCATTTTCTCTGGAGCTGGAATCCCTGGAAATTTCTCTAGCCACAGTTTCAGAATTGGAGCTGCCACTGTAGCTGCACGCAATGGTGTTCCGGACCACCTCATCCAAGCACTAGGACGATGGACAAGCAATGCATACTTAGGGTATATCAGAACACCAGCAGAAGCTTTAGCTGCAATGTCACATCACTTGTCTTAGGTAGGCTATGTTTCGTGTTCAATTATTCCATGCTTGATGTTGGTGCTTGGACATTTTGGGTGGGAGGTCCCTGTGTCCCTGTCCCTCCTCTCCAAGCACTTGGAGGTTGTTTGGGTTGTGACAGGTTACTGCAGAAGCTCCGAGTCAGGCACCCCCCACCGATAAAGCACCTAATGCCAAGCTCATCTACTAGTGATGAGTTTAAATGTGGTTAAATGAAATTTAGGCAAAGTTAGAATCGAGCTAGGTAGCACTACATCATTGCTAAATGTACTATTGCCACGCAAGTTCACTGCTCATGACCTGCATTGTCGCAAGCGTCACTTGGTGACCCACGCTAAGAGTTGTTACGCGATCACACGCTTATTTTGTGATCACGCTAGCTTGACCTTTGGTCAACGACTCTACCCGCGCACATGGTTCGCAGACCAGAGTATTACGATTCTTGCTATTGCCAGCTTCTCGCTAGCATTCTCGCTATCGCTATTGGTTTTCCACGCTAAGGGTATCACGATCACACGCTAATCTTGTGATCACGCTAGCTGCTCATGGTTCGCAGACCAGAGTAATACGATTCTTGCTATTGCCAGCTTATCGCTAGCATTCTCGCTATCGCTATTGGTCTACGCTAAAGGTAATTCGATCACACGCTATTTTTGTGATGACGCAAACCTGGCATGTGGCCAACAACTGCCTGGCAAGGTTCGCACACCAGAGCAACACGATACTCACGATCGTGGCTTCGCTAGCACATTGCCATTGCTACGTGAATTCCCCTCCCTCCCGTCCCTGTGGTAAGTATAGGTAAGTATATGGTCCACTGATTGGTCAGTGTGACAGGTGCTCGGTTGGTTTTGACAGGGTTGCCATGGTTACTGCAGAAGCTCCGAGCCAGGCACCCCCACCGATCAAGCACCTAATGCCAAGCTCATCTACTAGTGATGAGTTTAATAAGAAAAAGAAAAAGAAAATTTACAATTAAGGTCTCAAAAGAAATATTTTTTGTTTTGTTTGTTTTTTGTTTGTTCTTTTCCTTTTAAGGACGTTCGCGCGCATTGTTCACGCGCATCTTTCCTGCGCATAAAATCAAGGTTCGAATCATCTCGGTCCAGTCAACAGGAGGGAAATTTGCACGAGCATGCGTTCGGCCGCTGATCATGAACCGTAATGGCTTGATCGCGGTAATCAATAACAGGAAAGTCCGTTTCAAGACCACAAATTGCCCCAAAATTACTCAAAAAGCTTCATAAACTATCCAACTTTATTTCTAAGCATTTATTTTTAAGATTTTAGGTTTCCAAACTCTCCTATAATTTCTTATGAAGCGAAGCGATAAATTACACAGGCATCCCAAAAGGTAAATAAAGGCCAAGGACCGTTGATACAACACTAAAATTGTGATTTTTGAACATTTCCCCATTTTTTAGATGAAAAGCAAGTGCACACATTTAAAATATGTCTGATAAACTTGCAATATTTATAGTAATTTCTTGGGAGATCGTAGATAGATTTCAAACAGTAAACCAAAACATGTTCAAAAATCGAGTAAAAAAATGTCATATTCCATACACATAGTTCACTTCATAAACCTCAGCCGATCTCAGTGATATATTATGTTCTGCAACTACTAACTGTGGAGTTATAAAAGATACGAAGACATTGTGAGAAATGCAATTCCAAACTGTTTTTTGGGGGGAGCAAAGTTATGTTAAATATGCATTTGGACTCGACATGCCGAAGAAATCGGTCAAAAACACAATCTTCCCCATTTTTGCCAATCAAAAATATTTTAGATAGCTTTTTAGATAGCATAGCTTTTAATATTTCTGCGCACAAAACTTGGGAGATCTATAGTAGATTTCGAGTTAATGAAGCATCAAACTTGCTAATACAAGAAGTTTTACGAAAATATACTAGGTTTAAGACTGTATTCTATGAACGTTTCGTCTTCGATCTTCATCAAAGTTGTATATTCAAGTTACTATCACATGTGTACTTATCATCGTCCCTACTTATGTAGAAGATTTTCTTCACTTGAGTGCTTGCAATAATTAAACGCGAAACCATCGCTGGTAAATACCAAGACACCATTTTGTCAACACAGGGATGTTCGCTTGCAGTGATAATAAAGTGCTTTAGAACAATCTATTAAAGTCCAATTGCGTTCTTCCATGATAAATTGAAATATCTAAGTCTTCGTATAGCCTCTGGTGGCAGTTAAGTCCAATGTCAGCCTTGGAAGTAGCAATAAAACCGTTTTAAAATCCTAAGTTAACCCGCATTCGATGGCCTGAAGTCGAAGCTTCGCTTGAACTCACAACTGGTCGCGCATGCGCGCAACAGAATGCCCTCCTGCTGGTCCAGTCCTCTTTCCTCACGTCCAAGATGGCAGCCAGTCACGCATGTTACGTAGACGATTTTCATCGGCTAATATCTCGAGAACGATACCGGTGACCCCCATTTTTTATTTTGTGATTTTACAAAGAATCATAAAAGCTCCCCATGTACCAAATTTAAAGAAAAAAACATGTTTAGATTTTGATAAAAACACGAATTTAGATGAAAATTAATTGGGTGCAATATCTCAGATATCTTATCCATATGAAGTTGAAAACGGCTTACCTCCTTCCTAAATCGCTCATGTTTCCCATTTTACCCATGCTAGACTTCATTCCAGGTCAACATTTCCAAATACAGCGATTTAGGATGGAGGTAAGCTATTTTCAACTTCATATGGATAAGATATTGCACCTAATTAATATTCGTAAATCGTCTAACATGCACCAACTGAAATTGTCGTAACTTTTGAAATATCCAAAACGTACACGGGTTTGTACAGATTTGTGTAAATGAAATGATGTTCAATCCGATTGTGTCAATGAGAGAGTCCAGCGAGGTGCCACTTTTGCAAAATAATCGAGTAAAGTTGGGTAATTTTGAGCCGCCGTTCAGTTAGATCTTAGTGGGGTTAATTATCAACTAATTTTCTCATAAACGGCTGGACCGATTGAATAACGCTTTACCTCTAGTCAAACTAGATACATTTATCTACAACATGATATAAAAAGTTTCGCTGGATAATGCGAGACGAAGTTTGTACAGCGCCGTAAAAAAGTGCATAATTTCATGCAAATTTGACCTCTTGACCAGCTCTCAGACGGAATCATTTCAAAAAATAAAATAAAATAAAATAAAAATATTTTGAAGCAAACCAAACCCGTTTTAGTTTTAACCTTGATATAGTCTTTCATTAGCTAGAGTTTGGGAGATATTTATTTTAGAAGCGAAAACGACTGAGAGGTTTTTATAGAGACGGCCACTTAAGTTTGATGACGATGAAGCTGGAAGGAATGCTATAGCAAAATGCACAAATCCTTTTCCCAGAGAAAACACAGTTGTCCCTATTCAACCTGTACTAACAACAATCAAAGTTTGGCCAGGGAAACCTTCTTCTCCAGAAATACAAAGAATACAGTTTCCTCTGACACTAGCTTATGCCGCCTGTACATTCCATAAAGTGCAAGGCTTGACATTGCAAAATGTTGTCATCAGTTTTAATCTAAATAAACAAAGATCATTTAACTATGGGCAAATATATGTTGCGTTGAGTCGTTCAACCTCCTTACAAGGTATTCACATTCTTGGGAAAATTGAAAGCAAACATGTCAAGGCAAATTCTAAAGTTCATGAAGAATATCAAAGGTTGAGAGACATTTCATCAATACCAAATATGCTGCAAAGTATACACTCCAACAATGGTCTTACCATATCCCTATTAAATGTAAGGTCTCTTAGAAAACACAGCATTGACATCAAGTTTGATGCAAATATTTTTAATAGTGATGTCATAGCTCTCACAGAAACACAGCTCCT
The DNA here is from genome assembly GCA_033675265.1 of Actinostola sp. cb2023. NCBI lineage: Eukaryota > Metazoa > Cnidaria > Anthozoa > Actiniaria > Actinostolidae > Actinostola > Actinostola sp. cb2023. Next base: position 42,860 of record JAUJYZ010001345.1, read on the forward strand.
CACAAGGGGGGGGGGGGGGTATTACAGTCTTCCCATCATGCTTAGCTGCTGTTTTTGGCGCGAAGTTGAAAATAATCAACATGGCGGACATGCGGAAAGGCTGAAATGGCGATGCTCTAAAACACTGGATTAAACGAACTTCAAGAAGTCATGGTGAGTTGAAAGTCCGCATACTTATTATTCCATTATTATTCTCTTTGTCTAACGATTAAAATTGTCTCTACATATGATTAACATGACAAAAAAATAGTCATGGTTGAACACAATCTTCACGGTGTGTTATTCTCGACTCGATCGCTGTAAGAGACATGTGAAGGTTAAGCAGCTAAAATGAATTGCTAATGTGGAGTTATTTTAGAAATTGTATACATTTTAGCAAGTTTAATAAATGATTTCTCTAAAAAATAGAAAGGTACCCTAATGTACCCACATTTAGTTTGATTTTTTTAGTGTTGAACTTAGCGTTTTTAACGTTCATATTTTACGTGGTTTGAGCCCGAACGTATAACAAGTAGTTCTTCACCTTGTGAGATAGCTTAAGAGCGACTGTCCATAATTTTCGACTAAAGAGTGCAGAACTGAAAATTCGAATTCCTTCAAATTTAGTCAGAATGTAGGCCTAGGTGAACTCGTTATGCTGTGTAAGTTGTATTTGAATCGGGTAATTATATTAGGAGAACGGTGCCGATATTCGATTTTTGGGATCACTTCCGGTTTTGAGAGGCGATTTTACGGTACTCGTAAAACCAACAATAACAAATAATTTCCTAACTTTCGATGAACAAATGATATCATTTCGGGAAATTGAGATAATGTCTAACATTTGTTCGTGTTTATCGGAGATCTTCAACAAAAAATAAATATTTTATCGATTTTCAAATTATTTTCACATTTTTAGCGTTTTTTCAAAGGTTATATTGACATGCTAATATCTCCACTGGTACATCGATCCAAATATAGAAAGTATACCTCAGCCAATGAATACTATTTCGTCTTGTAATATGTCGAATAAAATTCTTGGGCAACTCACAAATTGAAATTCTAGAAGACGAAATGTAACCCCCATTTATGCGAAAAAAAACACGACTTTGGAGGTCACGCTTGGGCAAAAGACAATTATTTAGTCAGTTAAACCGTTCAATGTATTGGAAATAAATTCAATCAGACCAAAGCGAATACCTGTATTGACATTTTGAAAGCGTTTCAAAGCATTATGAGAAAAAAACGAAACTTTTAGAAAAAATATTACACGTTCCTGGAGGGTCGAAAGCTTCGTTGACGGTTGAGTTGGAATCTCGACTGATTAGCTTGGCTCAATACCTTGTTTTGAGTCGATAATGTTCAAGGAATATAATGCATCAATGGTGTACCTTGATGTACTTGTATTCTTGGAGAATTAAGCCATTAAATACAAAGTTGTGAAACGATAGGTCGGGAGTAAACAACTCCACTGTCAACACGACAAGATCGCGTGACAAACACCACAGGAAGCCCATCATGGCCGGAAACTGACTATGCCGGGCTCCATCATAAATATATATATAATATAATATCTAATTTTGTTAGATATTAATCTTGTTTGTTTGTTATTTTAATGTGATAACCAAGTATTCGTGCATTAACGGTTACACGGTGTAAAACGTGGAGTCAAATCATATTCTCATCTTTTTAGTGCCCAATGGGTTTGCAGAGGGTTTATACGAATTTGTTCAGTTGTCTCTTCCACAAACCTGAGTTACAAGGATGATAACTTTAGTATAATTAGTTATAATTAATTATAATTCGCATCGCCGAATGCATGCTGGAAAAAAAAGGAACGAATGAGGGGTCCTGACCCACTGGAACCATCACCGGTATCCGCCCTTGCAAGAGCAGGTATAAAGAATAGAAAGAAGACAAGGATACATGAAAGACTGATTATTTCCGATCCTGGTTAGTTTTCCGCTCAAACTTTAATCTGATAGTATGCTGACTATTTTTAACACGTTGACCAAGCAAGCGCCAGCCCGCATAGAGTATAAATAGAGTATAAATAAACAGTTGTTGTGTTTAGGGTGTACAGTAATTAGCGGGGGTTCGAGTTAACAGGGTAATTAAACTAAAGTTATCATCCTTGTAACTCAGGTTTGTGGAAGAGACAACTGAACAAATTCGTAATAAACCCTCTGCAAACCCATTGGGCACTAAAAAGATGAGAATATGATTTGACTCCACGTTTTACATCGTGTAACCGTTAAAGGGGGACTAGTACGTAAATCGTTCAAAATTTGATTTAGCTGAAACTTCACTGAAATAATCTCAAAGACCCATACAATCACTGGTTAATTTTTTTCTCTAAAATTCCAATGGGAAGTAATACATTTTTATGAATCTTTAGAGGTGCCAGTGACGTCACTGACTCAACCCAATCTCAGCTCCATACATTTCTTTGTATTTTGTGATCAAAATATCTGAACGGTTTGCTCAGATAACAACTCTGCACTGAAGAAAACTATTCAAACAATCAATCCTAAACACATACAAGGTAAGAAAACTCCTTCACACAAACGTTTAGCTTCATAGAAATAAAATAATTCGAGACATTAAACATGAAGAAATGTATGGAGCGAAGCCGTGATGATTGTTTGGGTTGAGTCAGTGACGTCACTGGAACCTCTAAAGATTCATAAAAATGTATTACTTTCCATTGGAAATTTTGAGAAAAAAAATTAACCAGTGATTGTATGGGTCTTTGAGAATATTTCAGTGAAGTTTCAGCTAAATCAAACTTTGAACGATTTACGTACTAGTCCCCCTTTAATGCATGATCATGAATACTTGGTTATCACATTAAAATAACAAACAAACAAGATTAATATCTAACAAAATTATTGCTGCGAGCCGCCAGGCGAGCAGCAACACTAATCTTGGGGTTCCTGTGTTACGACTGATACCAGTTGAAATCTCGATTTGTGTCCGTTCTGCCATTTGGCCCCCCCGCATGCAGCACTTCAAGGGGTAAATTTACACACAATTCTGGTGACCAGCGGTGGTAACTAGAACTGTCCGAACTGTATTTATATGTATACGTTCTCTTTGGTCTTTGGTGGATATACGATGTGCTTATGCATTTATGCATGCACCAGTCAAGTGAAATCTCCCCCCCCCCCCCCTCGGGCATTAGCGGGGGAAAGCGGGGACTTTCACTTCAAATTCACTACCTATCTCCCCGGTAGGCGGGGAATGCACTTCCTTTCACCCCTTCGCCTTCCAGAGCGGGGAATAGACGGGGATTCGTGACTCACATATTTCTTCTTCAAAATATTATCTACAGAACAAATGAGTACTGGCGGGGGAGTTCACCATTCATTTCTTCCCCGGTGACCTGGGACTTCACTGGCTTTAAATTGAGTAAAAAGTGAATGCCCCGCTTATGCTCGGGGGGGGGGGGGGGGGGGGGGGGGTTCACTTGACTGGTGCATTACATTAGCTCAGGAAAGAAATTAATGAAAGAGAGCAAAGACTCGATGTTTGGCGAGATTGTCTACCAGCCGTGTACGCGGAAAGGATCAGTGACTGAAGAAAGTTCGATGGCCGAAATCGTGCAAGAAATGAACCCGGGTAGAAAATAAACAAGCGAATAGCTAGCTGGTCGTCTACATGTTTCTATGTTCTACGAAGAAAAACCACAAGCTTATATTTACAGTATTTATCGGAGTGGAAGCCGTAAAAGTAACATCCACGATCGATGTCAAATTTATATACCTAATCGGTTTCGCATCGACAGTTTCACGAACCGATGCAGCTATGCATCAATCTACTCCGTTATATTCTTTAGTACAGTACTAATATTAAAGACTGGCGTTTGATGAATGAAGATGAAATAGAAGATGTGTATCAAACGAAATCAACTCGAATTTTATCGCTAATCAGAAGTCCACACAATATATGTGAAACACAGGAAGCCCAAACACATAAGTGAACCGTAGAGAATTTGAATGCGTTTTGTTAGTGCCACCTTTTATTATAATTATTGCTTCTTTACTATTAGTATAATACAAATACAAAAAATCAATTCAATGACTTCATCAGAACTTGCACATCAATAATAACACAGGAAGCCCAACATTGATACAGTATGCCTTTACAGTTAGTTATAGCACAGGCTGGTTATAGCACCTATTGGCCTCGCAGCACTTACTTGCAACATGCAACGACTAGTATTATATATATATTTATGATGGAGCCCGGCATTTCAGTTTCCGGCCATGACGGACTTCCTGTGGTGTTTGTCACGCGAACTTGTCGTGTTGACAGTGGAGTTGTTTACTCCCGACCTATCGTTTCACAACTCTGTATTTAATGGCTTAATTCTCCAAGAATACAAGTACATCAAGGTACACCATTGATGCATTATATTCCTTGAACATTATCGACTCAAATCAAGGTATTGAGTCAAGCTAATCAGTCGAGAGATTCCAACTCAACCGTCAACGAATCTTTCGACCCTCCAGAAACGTGTAATATTTTTTCTAAAAGTTTCGTTTTTTTCTCACAATGCTTTGAAACGCTTTCAAAATGTCAATACAGGTATTCGCTTTGGTCTGATTGAATTTATTTCCAATACATTGAACGGTTTAACTGACTAAATAATTGTCTTTTGCCCAAGCGTGACCTCCAAAGTCGTGTTTTTTTCGCATAAATGGGGGTTACATTTCGTCTTCTAGAATTTCAATTTGTGAGTTGCCCAAGAATTTTATTCGACATATTACAAGACGAAATAGTATTCATTGGCTGAGGTATACTTTCTATATTTGGATCGATGTACCAGTGGAGATATTAGCCTGTCAATATAACCTTTGAAAAAACGCTAAAAATGTGAAAATAATTTGAACATCGATAAAATATTTATTTTTTGTTAAAGATCTTCGATAAACACGAACAAATGTTAGACATTATCTCAATTTCCCGAAATGATATCATTTGTTCATCGAAAGTTAGGAAATTATTTGTTATTGTTGGTTTTACGAGTACCGTAAAATCGCCTCTCAAAACCGGAAGTGATCCCAAAAATCGAATATCGGCACCGTTCTCCTAATATAATTACCCGATTCAAATAACACTTACACAGCATAACGAGTTCACCTAGGCCTACATTCTGACTAAATTTGAAGGAATTCGAATTTTCCGTTCTGCACTCTTTAGTCGAAAATTATGGACAGTCGCTCTTAAAAGCATTAAAATTATATTTTTTGTGGGAATGTATAACCAAACGCCTACGTTCGGGCTCAAATCACGTAAAATATGAACATTACATAATATTTGTACAAGGCTCAAAATAAACAAAAATATGAAAAAGTGCAAAATATTCAGGTTTTGTATTGGTCACACATAGGAGTATTAAACCCCTGGGTGTCAGTCTGAGTTGAAAACATACAAAATGAATGATAAATATCATATTTTTAACAAATATGTGGGTTTTTTCATTTATCAATGAAACTTTTTTGGGGGTTTGTTTGTTTGTTGCTTTAATTTTCATTGCATCACCCACCAAAAACCCTCTGCAACTTATACAAATCAAAAACAACCACCGAGCAAACAAGACTTGGATTACAAGTAATAAAATAAACAAAACATGTAACTTCAAGCAATTAAGCTGTCAAGTTATATAATAATAATTATATTAATAATAATGTGATGTTATTTATTGTTTATTTTTAGCAAGTACCACCCGACAGCGAGTAGTTGTATTAAAGGACAGTTCAAGTGTGTAGAGGAGGCTGAGGATGCCTATGGACATCAAAACAACAATCGATGAATTTATTAACATTAAACATGTATATATACTGTGTATTAGTAATTTCCAATGCTCCCGACAATAATAAAATATCCTGAGTACAGCAAGATTTTTTAAATGTTATACATGCCAAATTTTATTTGAAACTGAGCTTGATTGAAGGATTTAGGGGGGGGGGGGGGGGAGTGTTTGTTACAGACCTCAAAAGCCCAATTTTACATATAGGTCTCAAAGTCAAAGTTGGGGGAGTGATCATTGTGAAATTTAGACAGCAGAGAAGAATAGTTGTCGTGGATGTTAATCAGACCAATGGTCACATTCACCCCATGGTGATCCAGGGGGAGAGTGATGCTTGTCACGTGACTAACCCCAGCCCCAAAGCCAGCCTTCAGTCAAATCTAACCCTAGTTTCCAGAACTTAACCCTAACCTGAATCGTTACCCTAACCATAGTTTTGAGTTAACCCCAACCCTAACTTCTTCCCGGGGTGTCAAAAGTCCTTGTCACATGACCTCATATTTTTTCTCCTTAAACAATAGAAAACAAAGGATTTTGTGCTATTTAGTACTATTTAGTTAGTTAACTATTTCACGGATATAATATTTGCACTATAATTGAGTGATTCCAATAAGCCTGGGCACTACTATTATTAGCTGTCAGTGTTTATTAGATGTAAAGGAACAAAAGAGTGCGTGTCTAATAGGACTAATAGTGTGTATTGGTGTAATTTGTAATGCCCAGGTTTATTGGGATTACTCTAGTATAGACAATAATATATCCTAATAATAACTAAAAATCATATGCTTCATGAAATAAATATGTCTTTTAAGAAGTGTTTTGAACCGTTCACAAAATCCTTTTCTGCTCTAATATAACTTGGCATTACAGTCTTCCCATTATTTTGGCGCGAGTTGAAAGCCAAATTGAAACATGGCGGGCTTGCCGAAAGGCTGAACTGGCGATGCTGTAAAACAATGGATTAAGCGAACTTGAAGAAGTCATGGTGAGTTGAAAGTCCGTATACTTATTATTCCATTATTATTCTCTTTGTCTAACGATTAAAATTGTCTCTACATATGATTAACATGACAAAAATTTTTTTTATCATTTTAGTGTTGAACTTGTTGTTTTTACGGTCACATTTTATGTGATTTGAGCCCGTACGTATATACAACAAAAGTCGTCATTTCATGAATGCTCTTAACAAGATTGTATTGTTTTTTCGAGGAATATTGATGACATTTCCTCTGACATTTATCTTGTTTAGGAAAACAATGAAGACGAAATTGGTAGGTTGGTTGAACGTGTGTCAATATTAAAGATCAACTCATGTCTATCACGCAAGGTGAGGATCGACTACAGTACTTTGATTATTTGAGTATGCACATTATAAAAATAGGCTAAACGAATTTGTTTTTATGATAATGATAATATAAGCGGAATACAGTCACCATTACAGCTAAACTAAACTCTAACTAGTAATCGAGTGTATGTAGGGAGCTCGGCAGACTGCTGTTTGTTGTCGATTTCCTTTGTCGATTTTGATAATTATTATAATAACAAAATGGCGACAAATCGACAACAAACACTAGTCTGCCGTGCTCCCTTGAGTATATGTAACATTTTGGTAACACAATTATTATTGTTGTTATGTTGATGTATAATTTTATCTGGATTTTTTCTTTTCAATACACTGAAAAGGATAACAGTTTAGACATGGTATTTGGCAGAACTCCGATAAGGCCAAAAAAACGTCCAAAAAATGTAGTTGCAAGTCCAAATCAATTGCCCCTTCAAACTAGTAAAAGACTCTCACCAAGTAAAAAGGTAGTCTACTCTGCTTGCCAGCATGACGCATTGGTAGAAAATGCTCACTTTGAGGTTTTGAGCATTTTGTGACATATCCCTTCTTCTTTTGTTGCAACCTGCAGGTTTCTAAATTGGTTACTAGATCAAAGGGTCTTCACTCCCCCAAGCATTTGGCATTTACATGTACTTCAAAGTCAACAAGGAAATTGTCGACTCTTGACGAGCACATTGCTTTGTTACAGTTTGTGGGACTACATCGGGACCTTCAGCCAGCGGATAGCGAATGGCCTAGCATGAGACCAGGACATAAATACTGGGAGTCAGCCGTACAATTTCTAAAGGAGTCATTAAAAACCACTTACAAAAGAGAAGGTAACTTAATATAAAAAGTACATGTGTTATTAGGGGTAGGGAGGTTGGGGGGTAGGGGTACATTCAATTAAAGCTCTGTATTAGTATGCAAGCAAACAACACTTGGAAAAACGAAAAATAAGTAAATATGAATAATAATTAAACTCTTCATATAATGAATAAATGTGATGTCATTTGTTAAACTGAGAGTGTTGTTTATTGTTTATTTTTAGCAAGTACCGCCCGACAGCGAGTAGTTGTGACCTTTAAAGGAAAGTTTAACACTGTAGAGGAGGCTGAGGATGCCTATGGACTGACGGTAGAAAATTACATAGATTCAAGACCTTCTAGAAATAGTGATGCATCTGAGAAAACCCACAAGCCTAGTCATTTGTCCATGAATAAGGAACAGGAATTGGAATTGGTTCGCAAGTTGATGCACTGTATAAAAGACGAAGAAAAGAGTGATATCTTCAAAGAAATTTCCAAATCAATGCCCAAAGATATGCTGAAGTCAATCATCATCCACATTGCTAACCTTCCAATCATGCAGGTAGAAGTACAAGAAATAAGCAACCAGCTATTTCTCCAGCTGGCAGATAAAAGAGGGATCTCAAGTAATCCTGGAAATTTTGTTACTCTCTCCTTAAATGGGATAAAAAAGTTACAAGATAATGGTAAAGCCAATTTAATTTACAAACTGAGTGAGGCCTTATCAAAAGAACGGCTGGGAACTAATACAACACTAATGCCAATGGATAGAATGCCTTTTGGTCTGATTGACTACACACTCCAGTTCTTTACAAGTACACATATTAGACAGGTACTCAGAATTGATCATTGCATATACCTAACATGTACATGTATTTGTCAACATGCAGTAATCTTGTGTGGTACGTGTCATCTAGCTGGTATATATATACTGATAATCTAATTTCGCAATGAACAAAACATGTCATTATTTTGTTATTAATTTAACTATATATTTCTATAAGATTTCCATATCTGAAGACTACCGTTTATGGCTTCAAACCATGAATACTGAGTTCCCAAGCAGATTCCACAGGCTATTTGGAGGACCAATGTGGAGTGGCGTAGAACAATTAGAAATTGGGAATCCTGAGAAAGTTAGTAAACTCCCACACACTCTAAATTTAAACTATATTTACACTACTGACAGTGAAATTACACACAGTTAACTTTGGGGAACTGAAATATTTATTTGTCAAACTGTAATACTATAAATTTAAATATGAAAAAGGGGTGCCCTACATTTAGTTTAAGAAATATGTCAGTATATTGTTGCATGTGCAGATGTGTATTTAACTACTCGAAAATATTTTGAAACCTGCATTACATGTACATTATTAATAATATAATAATGTCAGCCTACATGTAGCTGTTAACCATGATGATTGTTGTTCAAGAAGATGCTATTTATTTTAGAATATAATTGTTATTTTATGATTTAATCAGGCAACAATAAATATCCCAGCTCCTTGCTTAGTGTCAAACTGGAGGAATTCAAGAAAAGAGCTAGTCCAATTTACTCCGACACCTGGTTTCCAGGTATGGTATATGGTTGCAATATAATTGTGGCATGTGCATATGTAATAGTGATAGTCTGTTTTAATAATGTAAACAACTTGTCAATTACTAAGATACATTGGCATTCTCATTTAAAATTATTGCCGCATCTCTTTATTTTCATAGACCTCTGCATTGGATGAGCTATAAAAGGCTAACCCAAAAGGAAGATTCTGGATTAAACTTGATGGGACGGACATTAAAGGAGGTTTGATGGAGTCTATGAAAGGGAAATGGAATGGTGATGTTAATCTGCATGATGGAAAGGTGACTGCACTGAGGAAAGAATATGAAGACAGAATTGAAAAGATTAACAAGATTACTAATGGCGAGCAGACACCAGTGCTAGCGGTAATATCAGAGCTGGATGATGATGTTGTGTTTCTGTCTATTGGTCTTGAGAGGGCAAGATCGAAGTATAATGAAAAGTATCTGAAGAAAACTACTCCAGATGAAATGTTGAAAACCTGAGCTGGGAAGTAGTTGAACACCACACTTTGCTGACTCAAGCACAAGAGCTAAAACAATGCTTAGCAGAACACGACCTAGAGAAGGAATCATCCCAGGGATTTGTGCAGCAGAAATTGAAAAGGAAGGTAGAGTATACCTGAAAAACCTTTTTAAGAAGAAGCGTGAACCAGCCACTCATGTAGTCGTCTGGATGATTTATGATGAGAAGAGAAACATAAAACCTTATGCACTGCCTGTAGGCGATGTTCCTTGTCGAACTCTACGAGATCAATATGTACGGGACCTGAATGAGCTCTTAAACAAGAGATGAAAAAGAGAGGTCTTACATTGGCAGGTAAATCAAATTTGGTATTAGATAACCTATAATAATTTGTGTGTCATTGTTCTTTGACACTGTTCAACATACTAGAACATGACAAGTCGTGACAACAGTTTTGGAAACAATTTTTTATTGTCGGTTGAAACATTTTGACTTAGTTTGAAATGTTTTGACCTGGCAAGGGGGTCAATACTGTATAGGTTGAGGGTAATTAGTATCATTTAAATAATTATGTTTTTTTCACAAACTTTGTGTATAATAATTTTTTTTTGGGATTTACAGGTATAGTGACGGATGGAGAGTATTGCTCTCTTCGATCTCAAGGAGAAGAAAGACCTTTGAATCTTTGGCAGCTTATACACGATGCAAAGGAGAGTAGTGTGCAGGTATTATAATACACTCGAAAGTGTTTCTTGCTTTGATGGATTTGGAATTTATATATTATGAGTGCATGTGAGGTCATTTTTGTACAGTGTTTAAAAACATTATAATCATGATCACATTACTGTACTTTAAAAAAAGGTCTCGTTACAGTTAATGCAGATGGAACACCTGTTGTTGCCTATCCAAACCCCATGATCCCTGATTCAGTTATCTTGGAACTACACAGGCTTTGTACTACTAATGGCTTGTCTTTAGAAGATGCTGTGACAAACATCCGTGGTCAATTGGTACCTGATGGCTACATGCCCCATCCATTCCGTTCTAACAATCCTGATACCTTACTGGATAAACTAAGATCAATCGTTGCTACATTTCAGTTCAGGCATACAGTACTGTATTGGAAGAGCCATGATGTTGACTTCAGCATGTCCTTGTACACTCCAGAGAAATATCCTATTACACAAGAACTCCGCCATGACAGAGGTGATCACAATCATATTTTGAACAGGATTGGGAAAAGTACACGTGAAGGCCACAACCACAGCTTGAATTTCGACGCCTTTGATGCTGCCCTACAAGATCCAAACAGTGGCCTGACACATGCTGCTCTAGTTGGACTGAGAAAACAGTCTGTTCAAGATGTTGAGAGGCTTTTCTCAGTCCATGTGGTCAGGTCCATGAGGCAATTTGGTTTTCACACAGAAGCCGACTTCATGGAAGTTGTCTGCAACTGGCATAAAGCCACAGATGGCAGAGGCCTTAGCCAACTTGAGAGGTGCCGCCACAATTACAGAATGCTAAATTTCATCCTTGATGAACTGATGCCATGGCATAAAGATAATTATGACTTGTATACTATTGATGTTAATAGGTACATGTGTACATTCATATTTTAGTATTATATTAATTAGTCAATTGTAGCTATTTTTGTTTTCAATTGCAAGATTAATGATTAATTGTTTGGTTTTATTATTGGACATTATAACATATGTTTTATTTCTTATAGACCATGGGAACAAGTGTGTGGCTTCTCAAGATAAACCGTAATAGAAATCACAACAAATATAGAGAACATTTATTATTCTCTTTAATATAATATTATGTTATTCATATTTAATTTACTGTTGTAAATACTTTTAAAAATCTTGATGTAGAGTACAAGCAGTTATATAAGCTAGGCCAACAACAGTTTTATTTGTACATGTAACATTTAGTGCTAAATAGTTACTTACAATGTAGTACTATAGATTACTATTGACAGGTATGTTGCATGATGGTTAAATGTTTGTACTCTGTGTGATTTTGATTTTGTGAATTCATATGTGTTTCTTTAAATTCCTCTAATAGAGAATTCTCCAAGAAGATGGATGGCAATCTCCCGTTCTACTACCATAGACTCAATGATCGCTTCACAGATGAGCAACTACCTTCCTTTGATGAGCATGCCAACTTTGACGAAAATCAAGTGGAGTTGCGAACACATCCCTTGAGGCAACATCAACTAAAAGTAAACACCAGAGAAGATAGCTCTGTTTTCTCTGCTGGTATAATTTTTTTACCTGTTAGAAATAGAACGACTATCAGGAGCAGAATACATCGACCGGAGGCTGGATTGCCTCCTGTACAAATTTAGATGATCACCTCGTGCATACTTAAAATACTTAATCGAAAACTTCAAAGTAAAGAAAGCATATGGCTACGGGGGATGTCCAATTCAAACTTGTTTTAGACCCTGACACAAAGGTAGTGTTGTCAATGACCCAGTTCAAAATAGAGAGAAAAAAAGTCTTCACTATTTCCCAGATCATCAGAAAGGAAACGTCAAATGTGAGACTATTAAATGTCAAAGCCAAGATCGTTGCCGTACACCATGTCAAAACGGTTGGAAAATATCCAGACCAGAAAGACAAACGCGACGTAGATTTGGCCGACAGTACAGGATCTATCACGTTAGTACTATGGAGGGAGACAGCAAACAAGTTCAACTTCAAAGAAAATGACACCATAACCCTTGAAAACGTTGTGACTTCTATCTTCAACAGCAAGATCAACCTTACAATGACCGGGGAGTCGATCATAAATGAAATTCAAGATGATGCACTGACTGCCGTTGAACCTGAGGTCTATCACTCTTCACAACCAAGCATGATTAAATCTGTGAATACAACAATTATTGGCATAAAGGAATTTCATTTCGCCGTACAGTGTATCAACTGTCACAATAACATTCATTTACAACCTGGTGATCAAGATAACGACATAGAAGAGCTCATAACTTGCCCTTCATGCACTACAATGTTTCTTCTAGAAGACGGCAAGTTAACAAATGAGTGCATGATACTTCTAGCTGACAAAAACTGGTTTTCAGCCAAAACTGCTGTGAGTATTAAAATACAACTAATTGCTGCGAGTCATCAGGCAAGCAGCATCATAAACGCTACAACAGATCGAGTCTCTGTCTGTTTCTCTGTTTGTCCCTCGTAAGTATCACGTGGTCGTAAGTATCACATGGTCGTGAGTTTCACGTGATCATGCCTGAAGCACGAGGTTTTTGCACGTTTGCTGGTCTTCGATCGCTGTTTCGTCGTAGTGACTGGTGAGTAAATGTGTTTTTCCTATAAGATATCATGTCAGTTAAGAATTTCTGGAAGCATTCATCAAGGCAATGAACGTGCGAGGACGCCAATGTGCATTCATGAGTTTAACGCCGGGGTTTAACGGCATTGTTGTTCGCTCAACGCATCCCATTTCGCTGTGGGATACTGACACACGATGATAGTTTGTCCTTGGGAGATAGACTCTTTCTCAATGCTCTAGAATGTAAGCTCATTCCTGATTTAGAAACGCTATCCATGGATAATATGCCAGCTCTTCTTCATTGGTCGCTTTCCGACACACTAAATAATTCGCGTGTTGACGTATGTTGGTCCGAAGAGACTAAGTAATACTTGACATGATATCTTATAGGATAAACACATTTAGAACGAATTTACTCACCAGTTACGACGAAACAGTGAAGAAACTGAGCAAACGTGCACAAATCGTGGCTTCGGTATTTATCGTACAGTGAGCTTTTAATATACATGCAAATAATGATACATGTACAACGACAGACAAACATGTTCGGCTCAGCAGCACTTCACTTGCAAATGCAACGACTAGTATTTATTTCAATTAAGTCTTAGGTGAAATTCCGTACTCAGAGCAATCAATTTTAAAAGTTAGATATTTCAACTGTCTCATAATCACACTCAAATTAGTACACTTTGTCACAGTGTCACTCTAATACAAACATGAGACAGTGCTAACTAATTAGTGCTAAATTAAACAATAGAAAACAAAGGATTTCAAGTTCATTAGTAGTATTTAGATATTGTGCTATTTCATGGTTATTGCACTCTATTTCTGTTGCAGTGTATTAAAAAGTCATTCTCAAAAAGGTCGTCCAGATGAAAAGACTATAATAATACTACAATAAAGTCATGTGATTCAATATGTATCCAATTTCCTCGCATGCAATTTCAATTTGAGATGCAAAAGTACACAGCATTGTAAGAACTGAATCTAATGGCACTGGTATCAACGAGCAGTTCTGCACACAGAAATTGAAAACATAATGAATCACTTTAATGTAGTATTGTAGTCTATACAATAAATACAATAAAATAAGTCACTGCAATAATGTCATATGTTCAACAAAAAGTCAGGCGTATCATTAGTATTGTAGTCATCTGGACAACTTTTTTGAGAATGACTGTATGTATTTAGGGGATATAGTAAAAGCCATCAGTTTTAAACTAGAGTGCAAACAATATAACCGTGAAATAGTATTATTACCAAATAGTACTAAATACTGTTATCTCTATTGTTTTCTATTGTTTCATCAGTGCTATTTAGTACTAATTAGTTAGTGCTGTTTCACGGATATATTGTTTCCACTCTACCTGTTCCTAACTTTACTATTAATAATTATTCTTTATTGTAGGTTATTCAACATGTCTTCAATTGGGTTAATCCCAGAATTACCAAACCAACAAAACAAGATGTCATTAATGTTTTGAAACTCTACTATGCCATGTGACTCAATCTTAAGAGAAAAGTCATAGAATCTGCAGAGATGATCGAATCTGAAGTTTCAGACGAATGCACACCAAACAAAAAAAGCAAAGCCACATAATCAAGAAACCCAAGAAGAACAAGAGCCACCATTAGATCATCACAATGAACTTAAGATGAAAACTGATTGACTCACTTCAATCATTGCATACCTACAAGAAAATAAGTCACTGCAATAATGTCATATGTTCAACAAAAAGTCAGGCGTATCATTATCAGTTGAGTTTATTTACTAAAGTATATTAGTATAGGAAATACCACAGTTCGAGAAGAATTAATGAAAAATACCAGGTGTATTTGATGAAAGTAGTTTAATACCACGAGTGCGTAGCACGAGTGGTATTAAGCCACTTTCATCAAATACGCGTGGTATTTTTTTATTAATTCTTCTCGAACTGCGGTATTTCCTATACTAATTCTTCTAGAACTAAGTGGTATTTCCTATTAATAACACACCTACAAAAAAATATGAGTTTCGTTATAGTAGCAAATTGCACGTAATGCAATCACAACCACAAATAATAAAATAGCACATGTGCAATACTTTAATACCGTGCAATGGGGAGTTTGCAGGTGTTGCATGACATTTAAAATTTTAATCGAACAAAAACAAAACAAAAATATTTGAAAAGAGCACACCAAAGTGAGCAATTTTAGCTAACTTTGGTGTGCTCTTTTCAAATATTATATTTTTTGTTTTTGTTCGATTAAAATGTTAAATGTCACGCAACAAAATGTCACACCTCCAAACTCCCATTTAATTAATTGCACGGTATTAAGAAAAAATCCACAGTCAATCAGCCAATCAGAAACGAGTATTTTTTGTAGGTGTGTTATTATACGTTATTTTGTAATTCTACATACATTCTCTACAATTATTCACAAGATCACAGCATGGGCTGCCTGTGGTTACACTGGCGACGAGTTAAAAACAAAGGAAATGTCAACGATGAAGATTCCGTCTTTTCGTGAAGATGTAGAAGACTGGGAAAGTTTTTATGAGAGGTTACAGTCGTATTTTAGACTTCATAAGACGAAGGAAGATGTACAAGTCGACACGCTCATTGCTAACCTGGGTCCGGCTCAGTATCAGACCTTGAAAAGTCTGGTTTTCCCGGCCAAACCAATAGAAAAAGAGTTTAAAGACCTCATAGAAGTAATGAGGAACCATTACGAGGGAAAGAAAAACCCGAGGACCGAAAGATGCAAGTTCAGAGCGATTTGTCAAGGTGAAAGCGAGTCCATTCAAACGTACGCCGTACGACTGAGAGAGGCGTCACGTCGTTGTAAGTTTGGCGCGAATCTTGACGAAAACCTAATCGACCAGTTCCTGATAGGAGTAAATTCATCGGAATGTGTGAAAAAGATTCTAAAAAATACTGAGGAACTCAATCTCTCATTCCAGAGTGCCGTGGATATCGCATTGGAAGTGCATGTGAGTGAAAATAGTTCTAGTTTGTACGCTGCAAAGGCTCCAAGTCAAGCGCCATCTTCATCTTCAACCACCGTACACGCAGTGGCAAACGCGCGACCTCGAGTGTCAAGGAGAACTCCGAGAAAGGAAAACCACGTAGCATCTAATTCAGAGAACCAAAAGTTGTGTTATCGTTGTAACTCCAAAAAATCATTTAGCGGATATAAATGTAAACACAAGGACACAGATTGCCATGCTTGCGGAAAAATAGGGCATATCGCCGTTGCTTGCCTGAAAAGGAAAAATCAAAATCAAAGAGGAGGCCCGAGATCTCAAAACACCGTGGAAGTACAGGAGTCGACTTCTACAGCAAGTGCAAGTAAGTACAGTATGTATTCCTTAGAACAGTTGAGTTCAGAGTTACTCGATGATGTTAAACTTAATTCATGCCTTTCTAAGTCAGACAAGAAACTCTCAGTACCTGTAATCTTGAATGACAAACAAATTAGGCAGAAATTGGCTGAGAGATTCAACTTGATTGAAAAAAGGTAGTTAATCCAAAGTGCATGCTATTTTGTCAAATGAATCCTCTGTGGAACAGCTTTGTGAGAAATTCAAAGAAATGTTTGAGCCTGGTCTAGGATGCTTGAAATATTATGAAGTGAATATTACAGTTAAGCCGGATGCAGTACCTGTGTATAAAGGCACGTTCAGTACCATATCATTTACGTCCGTTAGTAGAAGCAGAGTTAAAGAGGTTAGAGGAAAGTGGTGTGATAAAGCCAGTACCTTATTCAGAGTGGGCGAGTCCAATTGTCTCAGTGGTGAAGTCAGATGGAAATAGTGTGAGGATTTGTGGAGACTTTAAGGAAACCCTCAATCCGATCTGTGACTTGAACCACTACCCACTTCCCACTCCTGTAGATATTTTCGCAATGTTAGCATCAAGGGGATCATACACCAAGTTAGACTTAAGCCGTGCTTATCATCAGCTTAAACTTGCAGTGGAGTCCAAGGATTACTTGGTGATAAATACACACAAGGGTTTGTTTGCTTATCAACGGCTACAGTTTGGAGTGCATAGTGCGGTAGGCATTTTCCATAGGACAATGGAAAACGTTCTGAATGACATTCCTCACTGCGCTGTGTACATTGATGATGTGCTGCTGACCGGTCCAACCGAAGCCCAACATCTACAAACACTGGAGACCGTACTACAGAGATTAGCAGAAGCAGGCCTGAAGTTGAATAAGGAGAAATGCTCCTTCATGCAACCTGAAGTCAATTACTTAGGGCATAAGCTCTCGTCACAAGGCATTCATCCTCTGGAGGATAAAGTCAAGGCTATTCATGCATTCCAGACCCCTAAAAACAAGCAGGAACTGTCTACCTTCTGTGGAATGGTAAAGTATTACCATAGATTTTTACCTAACATTTCACAGGTAATGGCACCATTGTATGAGCTTGAGAAAGAAGGAAAGAAATGGGAGTGGAAGGAAGAGCAGAGTAGTGCATTCAGTGAGGTCAAAGGGCTTTTTGTCTTCTGAAACACAGTTAGCTCACTATGATCCCAATAGCCAGTTGTACTTGACGTGTGATGCAAGTGCCTATGGTCTTGGAGCAGTGCTGGAACAAGAAGTTGAGGCAGGAGTGTTGAAGCCGGTTTCCTTTGCCTCAAGAACTCTGACGGTGCACGAGAAAAACTACTGTCAAACAGAGAAAGAGGGTCTAGCAGTAGTTTGGGCTGTCAGTATGTTTTCCAAGTATTTGTATGGCAGAACATTTGAGATACGAACTGACCACAAACCTTTGTTGGGTCTCCTGGGAGAGAACAAAGCTGTACCGCACACAGCCTCAGGAAGGATTATACGCTGGAATCTTCAGCTTGCTGCCTACAATTACAAGCTAGTTTACAAACCAGGAAGTAAGATAGCCAATGCTGACTGTTTGTCTAGATTTCCCTTGCAGGTTACATACCCAGAACCCCCTAACGTGGGAGAAGAGGTTCTACTACTAGAACATTTGGCGCTTACTACGGTTTGTGCTGAAGATATAAGGAGATGGACCGATAGAGATCCAGTACTAGCAAGGGTAAGATCCCTAATTCTGAAAGGCTGGGGAGAAGAGGGTAAGTCAGAAGAGTTATTACGCCCTTACTATTCAAAGAAGAGTGAACTCTCTGTCCTTCATGGTTGTGTATTACGGGGAAGTAGAGTTGTAGTACCCCAACAGGAAGGGACAGGGTTACAGGAGAGCTGCATGCTAGGCACCCAGGCATTGTGAAAATGAAAAACTTAGCCCGCTGTTACGTATGGTGGCCAGCCATTGATCGAGACCTTGAGTAATGCTTGTGTAGATTTAGCCTCCTCCGCAAGCATCTCTTAGCTTTTCTCCTCTTGTGGGGTTCCTTTTAGCTTTTCTCCTCTTGTGGATTTCCTTTGGAAAAGAAGGGAGATGGAGAAGGAGGGGGGGGGGGGGGGGGGGGGAGGGGGAAAGGGAAGAAGAGCGCGAGATGCCTGCCAAAAATCGACATGGTGATGGCATTCTGCGCATGTGACTTCGCGCATGACAAATCATACTGTAGGGAAGGGGGAGGGGGGGGGGAGTAGAGTTAATGTCAAATTAAGAAATAAATATTACTAGGGAAGGGTTCGTATCAAATTGTTGCTCGAAACGAAATGGCGTCGTTTGTCGATTCCATAAAGCTCGTTGAGGCACTCGAGAAAATGGCATTAATCCCTTGTCTTGGCGAAGAAAACACCAATTCCTTCTCAGTTAAAGGTTGTGGAATCGAAACTAATATTCAAGGAGTCTCAAGTTTTGAAGCTGTGACGAAAATGAGCTATCTACTACTAGATTTGAATCTGCTGTCCTCTGCCTCTCTGGCTCTAAATGCACCATCGAAGTTTGTGAAACAGCAACGAGGAATCATTACTTTTATAACGTTTGTAAGGGTACTGTATCTAGTTCTTACAAAGTACAGATTGAATTGGAAAGAGTCCTGTTTGAAACATTCTCGGACGAGAATCAGATCGCAACGAACTCAAACGAGCTCATTCATTCATTCAAGATATTGAAGCGGAGGATTTAATAACTCAAGCGCTGAATCAGTATTTTGGGTTTCCTTCATTTCGACCACTCCAAAGGGAAACAATTTCTTCAATCCTAGGTGGCCATAGCGTGATGACAATCGTTGGGACTGGAGGAGGAAAGACATTGATGTATATGCTGCCAGCCGTGCTCTCTTCCAAGCCGACATTAGTGCTCTCACCTATTAAGTCTCTCATCGACGATCTTCTCCTACGCTGTACCGAGTTGAATATCAAATCATGCAAATTTACTGGTGATGTGTCACGGCAAACACAAGACGAACAGTTGAGTGTATTCGGCGGGTACAAGTTAATATTTTGCACTCCAGAGGTACTTGAAGAGGGAAAGCTTCGAGATAATGTTCTAGAGCATGGAACAATTGAAAGAATTGTCTTTGACGAAGCACACATGATTGTGTCTTGGGGTGGAACTTTCCGTCCAGTCTACAAAGCTATATCTAGCGAGCTAGCGCATGCCCAAAGCTTCTACTGAGAGCTACAATACCTCTGAAGGCTCAGAAAATCTTGACTGGCATTTTTGGGAATATGCTTGTTTATAGAAACTCTGTCTTTAGGGACAATTTAATATTAGAGGTTGTAGAGCGTGGTAATAAGTTGTATGATGATCTGGCGTTATTTATCAAGGAAAGGGCACAACAATGTGGCATTATTTATTGCGTATTACCAAAAGATGTTGCAACGGTTCATGCTGAAATTTTAAAACGTGGTATTGCTGCTGTAAAATACCATGGGCAATTGTCAGAAGAGGCGAAGGCTTCCAGTCACAGCAAGTGGATGTCTGGGGAAGTCAAGGTCATTGTTGCCAATTCTTCTTTTGGGATGGGAATAGATAAACCAGATGTCCGCTTCATCCTGCATGCCAGAATTCCCACAAGTGTAGATGAATACTTCCAACAGTGTGGTAGAGGAGGACGTGATGGAATCTCTGCAACCTGTCGGTTATATTTCAACTATTCCGATAAGGCAGTACTTTACAAATTGTTTGACAAACAGAGTGAAGTATTTGATACACAGTGCTCTCAGTTGAATGATCTTATCAATATTCTTGAGAATCCTGTTCATTGCAGACATAAAGAAATAATGGTTTACTTTGGAGATGTGCGGAACAGTTTTGCATGTCAAACTGGATGCCTTCATGAGGAGGCTAGAGGATCTATTAATGTCATTTTTTTGAATAATTATATTTAATAAACACATCAGTCTATGTCTATATCTCTGAAGAGTACAAACCATATGTCCGTGATACATACAGTACTAACTAATTAGTACTAAATAGCACTGATAAAACATTAGAAAACAATAGATATATAACACTATTTACCGGTAGTAATATTTAGTAATATAACTATTTCACAGACATATGTATTTCTAGTATTTGTGGCTATGAGTTCAACTTTCGATAACTTACATACTATAGATAATCTGTGTATGGAAGTATTTGGGATAATTACATACAATACTACAGTCAATATTATTGTATTGTAATATACAATGTAGATTGACAATTACCATGTAGAAATGTATTATCCTGCAACTTATTTCTTATTAAATATACTTTTTGCTTGGTTGAAGCTGTTAACTAGGTTGAAGCATTGTTACTGCATATCATTGGGAAATTTTTTTTGAAACCCCTTTCTTGCTTTGACATCTCCCTTAGCCAGTGCATCAATATACCTATCAGGGATTTTTTTCCCTGGTTTAACAACCTTATCTGCCCATGCATATTTAGGCACACTTTTTCTTTTCTTGTCCACAAACCAATTCTCCCTTATTGCAAACTGCCCAACTTTCAGTTGATCGTATATTGAACTTGGTTTTTTGTGTTTCTTTGTTTTGTGCAAATCGAAGGCTTCTCTACTTTTATACATTTTTTTGTTCAGCTCCAAGAGATTTGCGCTGCAGGACATCATTTCCACCATTGAAAATGAAGTTTGTGCAGAGGCAAACTGCTTGATTGGGCAGACTAAATAACCTTCCACCCACTCATCCCCAGCTAATTGTTTTCCACGCTTACCATCCAAATTGATTGTCCTGTTTCTTTGGTACATTTTTTGGTATGCAACTGGCCACTTTGCTGTGGAATTAACAATTTGTGTGAAAGCTTCATCCCTGTAATTGGTTTTGCCCACCTGGATGAACAGTGCAGGGCAAAGCATCCACACTCCTTCAATGGCCATGCCATTCCCATTTCGAACAGACTCTTTGTACCACCTGGTAATGGGCATAAGACTACTGACAATCTCGGTCTGGTATTCAAAAACTTTGTCTGATGAACTTTGATTTTTCAACCAGTTGGTAAGCTTTTTCAGAAGCTAATCATTGTGGCATCCCTTTTCATTCAAACATCTATCAAGTTCTTCACTGGTTGGAAAGTAGCTCGACTCTTGGAATGCTTTTATCATAGCAATTGAAAGTCCATCATCATAATCTAGAATAGCCTCCTCATTGTTATTGTAGTTGTTGTCCTTGAATTTGTTTTTAAATGAACCTTGATTGACAGTTGGTCTCTTCATGATTTTTTCCACAACATGCCAGAACCCACCATGTCCTGCTATTCGTGCGATGGATTCATTTATATAACCACGGCAGTGGAAATCACGTCCTCCTGGAGAGTGACATCCATATAAATCCGGGCAACTATTCGCACAAGCCTGAATGGTGACAGTATTCTTCTGGTCCCCTACATTAATGTTCAACGCACGTGCAAAGTTCACACCTACAGCCTCTGTTCTCGTTTCTTCTGATTCATCGTTTTTATCATAAAAAGACGAAACGTGATCTAATATGGAAGTATCTTTCTTTATCCTGTCCGTTAATAACTGTTCCATTACTTTATTTTCTTTTACCTTTACAATTGCTGATGGACAAACTGTTGTTTAAAAAAACTCCACATCTACGGTAGCTCCAACTCCAATCAGAAACTTAGCTGTATTTGCGTGACCTTTGTGTAATGCTAATGTTAAGGCTGTTTGACCTATGCCATCTCTTTCGTTGATAGGACCTCCAGCATAAATAAGAACACGAACTAATCTTGTATTACCATTGACAGCTGCAAAGTGAACCACATTTCTTTCGTACTTATCTTTCTCCGGGTGCCAGGTATCCATAAGTGCAGTGATCCGCTCAAATAACGAACAGTTACTTGAACAAACAGTAGTAAGATCATACAAAGTTTCGTAAACAGCTTTAACACGTTTATCTAATTCTTCATTCACTTCTACTAAACCAATTTGTGTGACTAAATCAGACCAAGACGAGTTCGAAAAATCGCTCATGTTTACATGAAATGCACGAGTGATTTCACGTGTTCAGCTGTCAAAATAGATAAACCAAGGGGGAGGGGGTAGGTTGTAATTCTCGCAAATTTTTATATAGGGTTCATTTCTTACTACTGTATCAATGTAGAGCCTAATTTATTTTTTCCTGTTATTTTGTATGGAAGTTTTGTAAATAAAAAAATAAAAAAATATTAGATTAATAATTATGAAAATTTGTAATCTACTTTTTGGTTAGCCTGCGAAAGCAGCCGCCTCTTATGCGCTCGCCAAACAGCCTATTTTTTTTGGATTTTTTTTTGGGGGGAGGCTGTTTGTCGAGCGCATAAGAGGTGGCTGCTTTTGCAGGCTATTTTGTGGTGGGCAAATCGCTAAATAGACAAATGTGTATATTAATCAATATTTATTTATCCTTTCATTTATAAATATTTCTACATTGAGTATATACATGTAGGACATTTCTTGGCATATGTAAGTTGTGGTGTAATTTTTTCCACTGGTTTACATTTTTCTGAGGGTTGTCTGGAAAGTTTTAGGGTTTTATGTCCGGAAAGATATGTGTTTAGGTTAAGTTGTAAATGAAAATTTAAACCAGTGGGAAAGTTCAAACCACAACATGTATATGCAATAAAGATACTCTAGAGCCTGGTTCCAGGTAATGACACTACCTAATACATAACTATTATTTTGAACAAATTAGCTCAACATCAACTTATTTTTCAGATAAATAATATTACAAAAAATCCATATCATCACCACTGTCGAGGTCAGATTCAACCACATGTTGTTGACCTTCATCCTGGTTGTCTGTCCCTAATGAATCAACATGTTCGCTTTCGTCTCCCCTGAGCAACTGTTCATATTTCTGATGTTCCTCTTTGTGTCTTTCTAAAGACTTGATGAAAGCATATCTCTTGTAAGCTTTATCTGAGTCAAAGTCCTTTCCTGAACATTTCAAAGGAAGGAATTTCTCATCTCTCTTGCATGCAAATCCAAACTCATCTGAAAACAATTCTAAATTGCTTGCTACTCCTAGGATCTTACATTGATTCTCATGAGAGATTGGAAGGGGAAAAATTATAGTTTGTTCTTCAGCTAAATCTGGATATTCTTCATCAGGAGGAGGAATGTCTATAATAAAAAGTTTGGATTTTGGTTTCTCTAAAGCCTTTTGTGCTTGGTGTTGTAGTTCTTCATTTGAAGACCTGATAATTTCTTGGCTTGACATTTGTATTTGATTCAGTGACAAGTCCAGTTTCATCAACACGTTTCTTTCTTTGAATTTCTGCCACTTTCTGTTGTGTTGAGGGTTACCTTCTGTGAAAAAAACATTGCATAAAATAAAATGTTGAACACTGACAAAATATAGCAGAGTTTATTTTATACTGAGCTATAAATATAAAATTCCAGGAGAATACTAACATTTAATCCAAAGAGTTTTCAAGCAGTAGATAATTACATAATTCTCATTAAGAATAAAAATTGTTTCTAAATACTAAAGTCAGCTTTTAGTTAGATATTTTGCTGGCTTATTATATCATAAAAGTGCAGTTTCAGAAGCCATTCAAGACGACATTTTTTCTCACTTCAAAAACTCATGAATAATTGATGTCAATTCGTCCAATGAGAAGGACAAAATCCATCATGTGCATGACGTACCTTTATACCCGGTAATGCACTGCTTATTAGTATTCTTTATATACAACTGAAAATAATACCAATGAGGATGAAACTTTATATAAAGTCTCATCCTCATTAGTATTCTTTATATAAATAATACTAATAAGGGAAGGTCTCATATTGGTGTCGTATCATTGACCTCCCAGTTCCCTGTACGGGATGACAGATATGTCGTCCGGAAAGATTTCTCCTCACTTTCGGACCTTTGTTCAAATATGGGATCTTTTTCAGAGTATCGGTAGTATTGGTGCACATGTGTGAGGCGTTAGAAGCCTTGCGTTTTTTTACTGAAATCATCCTAAAATGTATTATTATTATTATTTTTTTTGAAGCTGTTCAATAAACTAGCAAGCGTGTCAGTTTTATCGGGTCTAAACCGTTCCTGCTCGTTTATTAAACAGTTTCTAATACATGTTATTTTAAATTACAGCAATCATGTGTATGTATTTTATGTACAATGACTTACCAATTTTAGTATCTTCATAGACCAAGCTTTTTAAATCTCTTTGCTGTGTCAAGGCAGTTGTCTTATCCTCAAATAGCTCCTCTATTCCTCTAATATCAGCTTCTCTCCATCCCCTCAGTGAAATCCCACATCTTTCCTTGTTTGACCTTGTCTTTTTGTAGTTTGGAAAGCCTTAGGTGTCTCATAGAAGTTCTTGCAAGCTGCATATTATCTTGATAGGTAAGTATTGGGCTGTTTTCATTTGAGCGTTTTGCAATTATTGCTTTGTAGTTTATAAGCTGTTGCTTTAGGATGTTGGTCCTTAGATAAAGGAAACATTAAAATTATTGCAAATATGTTTTACAGTGTGGACACTCGAATCATGAACACTTCAATATCCACTTAGATCATTATTATTTTTCTACTGTCTCATAATGTTTCAAATGAAACATACAAATGTAGGCTTCAAATACACAGAGTGATCAAAACATATCTTATTTCCAATCTTACAGTATAAATAGAGAGAAGAAATAAAAAAATAAAATATATAAATAGACATACATTGTAAGTTGTACTTACAGAACAGGAAAAGACTCAGACAATCCCAGGTGTTGCCAGTGCAAATAACTTCCACTCATCCGCTCGTCTGAGACGAGTAGTTTTTACTTCGGACAACTAGATTTCCCAAAGCACTCGTCCGACCGGACGAGTAAAACGTACTGCGTACAATATAAGCTACTATTTTCTTTAGGTTTTGCAACTCTTTTGAATCAACATCCCTTGTATTAACGTGAGAAATAAACACCAATTATTTACCTCGATCATTCGGGTCATGTCGGGTTTGACTTCTAGCATGCTTTGCATCACGTAACTGCCGTACACCAGGCCCTAATAATAGCCAAGAAGGGCCTAGCTAGACGCAAGACATGCATTTTCCCGCGAAATGCTTAAAAACCTTAAATGTTTAAAGAAATTAAGCAGGAATCCGTATTTGTCCGATATATTGGCAAGGAAGGTGAAGTGACAACCACGTTTGTTGACATTGTCGATCTCCAGTCTGGAAACGCGGAAGGTATGAAAAAACTGCCATTATTTTGGTTCCGTTATTAATTATTACACACTTTATGCGCTTAGAGCCGTTCTGTATCAGGCGCTATATAAATGCATATTATTATTACACATGAATGCTCATTGTTCAAATGCAAGAATAGTAAATAAACATTGCTTTACTCAAGTTGAAAGAAAAACAGCGATCAAAGAGACCGTGCATAATTGTATTCGATTTGCATACTAATTAGCGTGAGACCACTCTTTTCTTATTGGTCAATTATTGACACGGCTGACTGAGTTCTGTTTCTGGCCATTGACATAATGATACTCAAATCTTAATTCGGAATATCATTAATTCCAGAGAAAACTACTTTATTATTTCACAGTACAAGTCAAAAAGCCCTTTTAATTGAAGTCATTGTCTTGCTTGTTTTTTCTTTATTTCTTTTTTCTTTTTTGGTTATTAATAATAAATATTATATTGGTGTATTTCTTGGACAAGTAGATTTATCATTCGGACAACTAAAATCTAAAAACCACTCGTCCAATGGACAAGTGGAAAGGAGAAAAAGTTTTTTGCCCTGGTTGCAGAAGCTCTATCATGGATGGTCCAGCACCATAACACATACATAATAATCCAAATAATATAGGCACATCATTAGAACCACGCTGATCTCTTATATCAAGTAATGATGCTAGAAGATGAACCCCAGCTTTCATTTTCATAGTCGGGGTCTTGATGGTATTTCTGCTAGCATTTCGAGACAGTACTAGCTGTTCAAGAATATTTGTATTTGTTGGACATTTCACCTTCAATTTATTCAAAAGCTTGTTAAATAGGAGAGGATCAAACACTTCGATAAGGTCTACTGCATCCTTATTTCTCACTCCAAGGTTAAAAATTCCTTTTGCTTCTCTAACTTCCTTAATGATTGCATTCCTTTCTGATAATGACAATAATCCTCCCAGAAGTGTTCCATTGTCAACAACATCCTTGTACAGCATAATAGGCTTATCTTGTTTGCTAACCAGTTCACAAGCGGTATGTTCATAGTCTTCCAACAACTGCTCTACACTTGTAATTTTCTGTTTCATCTCTTCTTTTTCAGTTTTCAAAATCTCCATTTCACCATTTAGTTTGTCCACCAATAGATAGAGAGAAGACAATTCTTCACTTAGATTCAACTCTCCTTTTTCACTGAATCCAGACAATTCTAAAAAATATATTTAATTTGTCATTACAGGACATTAATATTAAATTAATATTATTTAATGTTATTTTTACTAGAGTACAAACCATACAATGTATGTCCGTGAAACAGTACAAACTAATAGACATTTTTACCGATACGGTGGCCATTTTGGATTCTATTGTTTTGGCTAATACATTATGGGATGCTCAGGGTGCAAATGACCCAAAAACTGTAGAGTGTGGAGTCGCGTCAATATATTATTTTTCTCTTTCACTCTAGCCATAGAATTGTATGACTGTAATACTACAATGTATCTACATGTGTTGTGCATTGTTATATAATTCTGTGCAAATTCATTGCTTTAAATTAGGTTTTCGTAGTATTTCATGGCCAAATGGTTACTACAATTGCACCCTGGGCATCCCATAATTCAAGATGGCCGCCGTATCGGTAAAAAGGTCTACATTTTTTGTATTAGTACTAAATAGCACTGGTGAAACAATAGAAAACAATAGATATAACACTATTTAGTACTGTTTAGGTAATAGTACTATTTCACGGAATAATGGTTTGCAGTCTAATAAATGCACAGTTGTGTGGAGCTACTAGTGTGGAACACTAGTAGGAGCATGTAGAAGCATAAAATGAAAACATACCAGGATTAGAGACTGCTGCATGTAAATTTAGATGGTCAATTCCAGTTGATATGTCTTGCATTACATGATCATTGGTCATTTTGTCTGAAAATATATCAAATAAACTATAAGTAACTATAAAAAGCATTCTTTGCAACAAATCAGTGCATCATCAACATTACATTTATGATATTGACCTTGTGGATGAAGATGCTTATTTGGGAGGGTGGCTTATCGAGCGTTACTAATCGAAATTTAAAGATTACCTTGACATGAAAACTTCAGAGGCCCTTTGCATAGAGGAGCAGGTTTCGTCATAGCATCTTCATTCTCTGAAAGATAATAAAAAGCCAGGGTTAAAGTTTTTTTGCTTATTTATTTTTGACAAAACTGGCTTTAGAACACTTACATGTACATTGGAGGCATAACATAGAGTGCAAACAATATATCCGTGAAACAGTACTAACTAATTAGTGCTAAATAGCACTGATGAAACAATAGAAAACAATGGAGATAACCCTGTTTAGTACTATTTCACGGTTATACTCCTCATGATTGTAAGCTGCTCGGCTGCCGCAAGCGCCTAGCTATCATATTCAGTGCCAAAAAAGTCCTCCATCAGTTGTAAAGCGCATTGGGAGAATTGTGAAATGCGCTATACAAGAATGCCATATTATTATTATTATTATTGTTATTATGGTCAATTTGACCTTGAGAGTCAATTTGACCTACACAATGTACAACAATGTATATGTTGCAGGTCGAATTGACTCTCCATTGACCTAGGTCGAATTGACTGATGGTCAATTTAACCTAGTTGATATTGGATATTGAAGATTCTTAAAAGGGATATTTTGGGGGACTCATTAATAAAACAGGTACTTGATTACTACAATGTTTTACCTCAGTGATACTCTAAACCGAACCCCAAGGTACTTCATATAAAGCCTTCCCTTACCCTAACCCTCAACCTAACCCCAAGGTACTTGATTACTATAGCCTTCCCCAATACTAACCCTAAACCTAACCTCAAGGTACTTGATTACTATAGCCTTCCCTTAACTAGGTCAAATTGACCACACGTCAACTTGACCTAACTGAAATTGACCCAGTCAATTTGACCTGGAGAGTCAATTCTACAACATATATGTTATATGAACCTCATACGTACATTTATAATTATATTATACCTTTTCTTACTTTACAGTGTGGACTTGTATCAACAGAAGGAACTTCAAAAACTAATTTTTTAAAGTAAACTTGATCTCCTGGTCTTACTTGAAATTCCTGGGTGTGGCCTGTTGCATGGCTTTTGGCCTGAGCCTCTTGCTTCCTCAATACTCGATCCTCCACTGAAGGCATCAGTAAATCAAACCTAGATTTAACTTGACGGTTCATTAGTAGCTCACCAGGTGGTATTCCCGTTGGCCCTAGGGAGAAAACGGAAGGAGTTGCCTGCCAAATATTGAATGGTACGGACTTGTCAATGTACCTTCTGGACTTGTCAATGTACCCAGGGTAGCCTGGGGAATTTATCGACGACCAAAATTCTTAACTGGAGTACGGTCAGGGAGGGTAAGTGCCTTGAATGTCGTGAAACATGGCGGCGTCCTCTTCTCAGTGTAGAACACCTTCGAAAATTCTTGTATATGTAAAGAGTAAAGTCCCTGTTTGCAGTATTGAGTACAAGAAAGTTTTACGGGATGTAAAGGAGAAAAAACGTTGTGCATAGAAGCAACGGAAGTCGAGGTAAAGGTATCGAAAGAAGACTTCAGTAAACTTCAGGAGAGGCAGATAAAACCACAGATCGGCCTTGCAAAAATTGCAGATGGAGGAACTCCAACTAAACTATTGAATTATACTAGTAGTAGTTCCATAAGAAGTGTTATTATTATTCCAAAAGGAACCAAACGAAAGGGTAAGTAAAATTCATTATTTAGCTTAAGCTTATTTAATATTAAAAACGACGAACTTGTAAAATAAGTTTACCAACTCTGTTGTCTATAGTAAATCCTACACACTACAAGTTCAAGATGGATCTCAATGCCATACTAGAGGCTAATGTCATGGCGGACGAAGAAGGCGAACTGACTGTCAAAGAACTATGGAAACGTCTGGAAGAGGTTGCACCGAGCGTGAAACGGATCGAACGCGTAAACGTTTTAAGAACGATTTCAAGCATATTTGCAACAACGCTAAAACACAGAGGAAAGAAAAGAGAGTAACTGAAGTACAATACATATATATCAACCTAAATCCCTAAATCGAGATTGTACGTGTAAGCTTATATAGACTTTTAGTTCCACTATTATTATTATTATATAAAAATAAGCCATATTTTCCTTGCAGGGGTTATTACAGTGGCTTGGCTTTAAGGGACCTAGAAGTAGATTGCGATCCAAATACTCAAGATACATGTAAGCTTGGTAAAATGCCACATAACATAAGCTATATAAAAGCATACTGTAGTTATTTTTTATAATAATCATTTATTATTAAAAACTACTCCAGACATGGGCCACCAAATGTAACTGGAATAGTGGAGTCTAGAACAGGACATGTGTCCTGTACTGTCCTAGCAGAGAAGGGACAGCTAATGAGAAAGCACTTCAGCCAACTGTTCAAACAGACACCACCTGCTGAGGAGAGGGAGAGGGGAGATGTAGTCGCTGATTCTCCATCTGAGGTAATAGACCCATCACAGGGTTCAAGAAGAACAGAAGGGGGAGGTTACAGGAAGACCTCCAGAAACAGAGAGTCTGAGAAGGTCGACAAGAGTACGAAAAGAAGTTAAAATATTGAACTTGTGATGTTGTCATTTACTCAATTAATGCTGTTAAAGTTGAGTTTTACACATAATGAGTTTTGGGACTTGTTAACCCAAATTGGACACTTAAAAAACTTGAACATTGCTAACTTTAAAAAACCCTATTTTCCACTAGGCGTGGAGGGGTGTAGTGTTTCGAGTCCAGAAGGACTGGTAACTAGAAGGACTGGTAACGAGTTTGTAAGTTGTTAGATTAAATCAGTCTTGAACACACGCCATGTTTGTGCAGTCGTTGATTCCTCTTCTCCTACTAAAATAGAGAATATGTTACACCGACCATCAGCAAGTGCAGTGGCAGTAGCACCCCAAAGTAATGACACAAGTTTGAGTGGTAGAATGTTAAGAACACCATCTAGTCAATACAGGTGGGTTTGTTATTGTTGGCTTAAGGAGGCTGGAAGGAATATTCAATTAGGGCCTATATATTATAGGAAAATATCCCATATCTAACAAAAATGCTAAATAATATTTTGCTAGTTGAATGACTTGAATATATATGTGATCATGACATTTGACATTGTCATGGCAATACAGTTGACTCTCTCGTAAGCGACCACCTTGGGATCAGGAGTAAGTGGTCGCTTACGGAAGATGGTCGCTTACGAGAATGTTCACCACAGGAAGCCATAACCTATGGTCAATTGTGATTGTGATTGTTTTAATAGCAATGAGATAATTTTACCTACAATAGTCAATTTCACTATTGAAAAAATCATTTCTTTTTCTGTCTAAAAGATTCTAAAAGATTCATATGATATATTAAATTAATTATAAACCTAGTTACCATTTACATATGTTGTCTGTTACGATGGCAAAATATATTGCAGTAGTTTACTGAATATTGTCATTCAAAGTCAATGAGGTGGTCTCTTACGAGAGAGGTAAAACAATGACAAAATTCTAAAATCAAACCACAAACTTAAGGTGGTCGCGGTCGTTTACGAGAGCGGTTGTTCAAAGAGAGTCAACTGTAATAGAACATCACGAATTGGATCTAAAATTCTCATACAAAATTCCGCTTTGTAATTTTGTTTCTTAGCTTGTATGTTTGTTCCCTAATTGATCTTTCATTTAGAGAATATATATAAAATTAAAAAAACAATGTATGTGAAATTTTGAAAACACCTGTTTGCTATTTAAAATAAGTTCAACTTTACATAATGTTTATATTTTCAAAATCCTAGGGCATTTGTTTTTCAATTAATCCTAAAAACTAGTCTCAGAATTTTTTTTTATTTTCATTACCATCATTATTTCAGTGCAAACAGAGACATACAGATGGACAGACAATCCTCACAGTATGATATAAGTATTCTTAGTTTAAATGATATTTAAAGACTGAATGTACCGTATTCTATTGTTGCCAGTTTTAAAGTGATGGACTGTTACCCGGATCAGCCATCACTGCATAAACGATGAGGAGTAACAATCAGTGTTGATCATTTTTAATTCACAAAACATCTTCAATCGATTCAACTCTTGTGGAACCTACTATGCTTTATAAA
Source organism: Actinostola sp. cb2023 (assembly GCA_033675265.1). Lineage (NCBI taxonomy): Eukaryota > Metazoa > Cnidaria > Anthozoa > Actiniaria > Actinostolidae > Actinostola > Actinostola sp. cb2023. The sequence continues at coordinate 74,807 of JAUJYZ010001345.1, forward strand.
ACAGCAAAGGGCCATGAGTTCATCAGTGAAAACTGTTAAATGTACCCTCGTGAAATAAAGTTTATTATTATTATTATTATTATTAAAGTTAAAACTCATCTTTTTGCTCTTCATTTTCTGGAGAATATTTCACGACATCTTGGAAACAAAAGAAGAGAACGTGATATGTCTATTAAACAACCTGCTCAGTCTTTCCTTCAAATTTAAGATCAGTAGCTCTGCGCTTGGTCTTGAATGTCCATGAAAGACCTTGCACTTGGTTTTTAATTTATAATTGAACTAACAGAACTAAAAGTGATAATTGTTTTTTTCTGTTTGATAGCAAGGTCAATATTTTAGACAAGTATATCTACCCCAGTTAATAAGTCAAAGTCCACTGCAGGTATGTAACATATTGTGTCTTAAATGTTAAATCATGTGTCTTGGTGAAATGCCAGAAAGTATACTTGAAGATCTTGATATATAGAAAAAGGTAAACACTATCAAAGTTCTGGGAATTTATTTTTCTTACGATGATAAAATTAAAGAGAAAATGAACTTCGAGGAAACGCTAAAATCTATTAAAAAAACGTTAAATTTGTGGAAATGGAGAGGCCTCACACTTATAGGAAAGATTCAGATAATAAAAACCTTTATAATTCCATTTTTTTTGTATAGAGCCGCAATGGTCACGACAAATACACGGTTTGTGAAAGAACTAGATAAAGCGTTATACGAATATGTATGGAAAGGACGGAATAAAGTTAAAAGACTTACCTTAATTGGTGACATAAATGCAGGAGGTTTGAGAATGCCGCATGTTGAATGCATAATTAAAACACAGCGTTTTAACTGTCTTAAAATATATTCCGAAAGCTATCCGGCATATTGGAAAATTATCCTCGATAAATACCTGCAAAACATAGGAGATAATTTTATATTACAGTGCAATTTCGGCTTAACCAAACTTCCTTATAAGTCTTCCACCTTATTATAAGGAGTGTTTTGAAATTTGGTCTAGCGCTGTTCAGACACTCCCTGAAACGTACAAAGAAATACAAAGAGAAATTATCTGGATTAATAGATACGTATGTTCGGGCGGAAAATATATCTACAGACGTGAATTAATTGAAAATCGTATTATTAGAGTCGATGACCTAACGGACAGTCATAACAAACTAACCCTTAGCAGTTTCATTATACATTTTCAACTGTCAACTATGGAAAATTGGACGATAAGGATAATTTTAGATGCAATAACTCCAGAGTGGAAAAATACTTATTAAACTCAATGTACGTTCAGAGGACATTGAGACATATGCAAAAGATATAACTCTCTCTTTTGACAACGAGAACATCAAATTGCACAAGGCTAACTCAAGAACAATATATTCCTCCTTGTAAATCAAATTCAAAAAACCCCTACAGCACAGCTCAAATTCGCTGTAAAATTTCCAGCTTATACGCTTGACTGGGAATTTTTTAATCAATTTCCATATAAAGTGACACTACAGACTAAGTCTAGAGAATTCCAGTACAAGCTTCTAAATTCATTCCTTTACACAAATACAATTTTGTATAAAATGAAAATTGTCAGCTCTCCATTGTGTTCACTGTGTGCAAATTAAGTTGTGAAGATAGCATATTTGGTGTCTTTAATATTTCTGAAGACTCAAATATTATTAATCATATAATACTATTAGCAAAACAATATATATATTACTGTAAAATAAAAAAAATACTCCCAATGATAAAAATATTTATAAAGAAAATAAAACTTACTTCTGAAACAGAATACACAATAACTAAATGAAAACATATCCTATATAAGCATTATGAGAAATGGGGCAAACTTTTGACTCTATAGAAAAAAATATCTGGATCCTTTTTAGTATATATATTCTGCTGTACATCTATTAGATATCATTGGTCTTGCACATAATTTAAGCTGGTTGTTACATCTCTATTTATTTATTATTTATTATTTATTTTTTGTTTTTCTCAATTAATTAAGTTGTAATTGTGTAATTGTTTTTGTGAAATAATGTTGTAACAAAATCACTGAACTGCTTTTATTTATATCAATACTATCAGAATGTAAAATATACATCGTGATAATAAAAAATAAATCAATCAATAAAAAATAAATAAAAAAAATAAAACCCTTTACTTCCTAAGAGTGCCTGATATGGAGGAATTCTGGGTAAACATGGAAATTTTTGACGGTGAACGTCTCGCCAATTGCCCTATACCATTATGACGTAACGTCTTATTTATGACAGAATCGTGAAGAACAATAGAAATTTGAACTAAATCTGCTCTGCTGATGTTCGCTTTATTTGGGAAATCCTTTGTGTTGTTGCTGTTTTGTCCCCCTCTAGCGACCATGATCCTTAGCGTTTAAACAATATATTGTTTTGATTGGACGTCATAGTGGTATAGGGCAATTCCTTTTCATAGATTTTATAAAGTGTCGAGCTACCCCGTTCTACTGGCAAAATATTACACCAATTGCATTCTGTTGAGGTCACAACTCGCCAAAATTGCCATAGTAGATCCGGGAATCCATCCAGAGAATTGCCTGAGAGACAAGTTTACTTTGGAGCCGCCATTTCTAGAACAAACACAACACCAATAATAAGCTCGGCACCCAATCGCTGTGAAATCGTTTCTCACCTCTGGTTTCTCTCAGAAGTTAGACTCTGATCCACAAGCCAAGCATAATGATGCCCAGAACCTGAACCAGAACCCTTCTGGCAGTTCTGGGGGTTTCTGTGGTGAAAATAGCTTGAAAACGCTTATGAAGCGATCGGCTTACCAGATTCGAGCACAATACCGAGCCCTCGGCATTTAATCTTTAACACCAAGAATTCCCTTGTAAACTCCTTATATGGAATCTGAAAATCCGACAGATCATTGACCTTCAGAAAATGGCAAAAATCCACTCAAACGCTATATATACCTAAGCCGTAAAGGGTTAACAAAATAATTCAAGCCATATATCTCAGGTATAACATATCAAAAAAACAGTGGACAGTGAGGGGAGGGAGCTTTAAGAATAACCAAATAATTAATTAAAAATCATATTGAAAGAATATGGAAAAGAAGGGCCCGAAGTAAGTTCATCTTCACTGTCACATTATTTTCTTTTACTTTTTACAGGGCAGAAAGCCAACACTGGAACAACAAAGGCTAGAAATAGTTCAATCACTTGGAGAGGATGGTGCAGCCAAAATTGTCAACTTGCAAAGATGGAATATTGTCTCTGAATTAATGAACCTGTATGAGAATGACAAGGAGATAGTAGAGAACATCATGACATTTCAACTTGAAGGTGAAATGGGAAGTGACTTCAGAGGTGTAAGCAGAGAAGTCTACTCATCGTTCTGGAAGGAAGGATGTGACCAGTTTTGTGAGGGCATTGAAATCATTTTTGTACCACGACATAGTGGTCTTTCAAAAGAAGAATATATCACTCTTGGAAAAATCATGGGCCATGGGTATGTTTTGACTGGCTTTTTCCCAGTTATGTTGAGTCAGTCATACATGCAATCAGTTTTGATTGGCGAAGAGACAGTTAGTGATGACTTTGTGATGACAGACTTTATCAACTACTTGTCACCATATGAAGCCAATACACTTCAACATATCCTGACGTCACCAAAGCTACAAGTTGATGATATTGATTTTGTCATTGATTTAGAAGATAGATATGGAATGAGAATCCCCCCTAATCCATCTAACATAAGAAACATTGTACAGCATATGGCACGATCTGAGCTATTAGAAATGCCCATGTTCACAATGAAATATCTGAAGCAAGGGATGATGTCCAGCAGTTATGGCGAACAGCTGTGGAAAGACGTTTCAGCAAACAACCTGAATGAGGTGTACCAAGCACAGAGCCCAAACCCTTCTACGGTATTATCCTTGCTGACTTCAGAAGATGAGACCACATTGAGTGCAGAGGAGGCGAAGATATACACATTCTTGAAACGATATGTAAGGAATCTTGACCAGACGAAGTGTGCACATTTCCTAAAGTACTGCACTGGTAGCACTACAGTTGTAGTGAGGAAGATTTCACAAACTCAACAGAGCCTCTACCAAAAGCGCATACCTGTGGGGCAGTGTTGGAGATGCCTTCCAAGGGGTATGCAACATTCAATTTAGTTAAGATAATGATGGATAGCCTTTTGGAAAATCCAATGGACTGTGTGTTCAGGTTTCAATGACTTAAGGACGTTCGCGCGCATTGTTGACGCGCATCTTTTCTGCGCATAAAATCAAGGTTCGCCCACATACACTGCTGTACAATCCTCGCATGGTATCTCGTACACCACTCCTGTTTTCTTCCCAAACGGTATCTCATCCTTTGTTACCTACGTACAGAAACCTACTAAATCTTATTAATATAATTAATATAAACATTTAGAACGGACAGTGGAGGTACGTTCGTACCCCGCGGCAAATAAGCAGCTTTGTTTTGATATGATTTGCAATCACACGTGCATGAGTAAAACTCAAAGTGTTCATATTTTTATGATCTAAACTTGAAGGTTTTGAAACTGAATGAAATGCTGAGAAAGAGATATCTAAAGTTAGATGTATTGTTAATGACTGTTAATTAGGTGTGAACGAATGATCACTGCATTCCTGATAGTTATTTTAGTATTTTGTATTTGGGTTCCCCGTGTTTAAAATGAGCTCCATTATAAATTATTTGAATGTACAATAAATGTACTCTTCTCAGAGTCAATAGAAGCATTGCGGTGTTGATCATTTGATGTCTTGGTAAAGTCGCTAATGCCTGTCATCCTTCAATACAATTCACCATGGAGTTAGCTGTTAATGGAAAATTGCCTTTTCTTGGAATGATGTTAGAGAAACGAGGGACCCATATAATGACCAGCGTGCACAGGAAGTCTACAAATAAAGGCCTCCTACTACACTACCAAAGCCAAGTAGATAACCGCTACAAAAGATCTTTGCTGAAAACAATGCTGAATAGAGCATATCACCTTTCTTCGTCTACAGAGCTTTTCAACGAAGAATGCGAGAATATTAAAACCATCTTCCGCAAGCTACGATATCCAGCAGAATTGATCGATAAAACCATTAGCGACTTTACCAAGACATCAAATGATCAACACCGCAATGCTTCTATTGACACTGAGAAGAGTATCAGGATTGTCCTACCATTTATTGACCAAAAACCAGCTGATATCGTAAGGCGCCAACTCAATCAGTTAAATAGAAAACTCGGCACAGATTTACAACCTGTTTTCACAAGCCGAAAGCTCGGAGATGTACTCAAGATAAAAGAGCCAAAGCCACCGCTCATAAACCAACAACTTGTTGTGTATCATTACAAATGTGGTCTGTGTGTTGCGGACTATGTTGGTTTTACAGCGCGTCACTTACACCAACGCATTGATGAACACCGCTACTCATCTATTGGGAAGCATCAAAGAGAACTTCATGGACTGACCACAGCCATACCACCCAATTGTTTCTCGATTTTGAAGAAATGTAAAACTAAACTTGACTGTCTCCTGTACGAGATGCTTTTTATAAAGCAAAAATCGCCCACATTGAATGTTCAGTCGGACTCTGTTCGGGCCAAACTATTTACTTAATTTATCATTATTTACTTTATTCACTCAACTGTAACAATTCAATCAACCATGAACTGCCTCATATTTTATTTGCTATTCAAATTAAACTCACTTGATAATGACATCGGACGATGTCGAAACGTCGTAATTTCCTTGCGTTTGTCTTTCTTATAAATATTATTACATTATTGTTATTATTACAATCATTATTGATGTTTGTGGAATCAGTATCAATTTGTTTTTATTTGAATTGAACTGATTATTATTTTTAACTTAGATGGATACAACTGCTATAATATATGCTTCAGATGATATTTTGAGAGAGTAGTAGGGTATAAGAGTAAGAGGGGACCAATACGGATTGCGATCATTGTGTGAGTCAAAAGTAGAAAAAAATAAAAGAAATGAATAAAAAAAGAAGGAACTAATTGACCTGCTAGTAATAGGAAGAGAAGAAAGATCAAGAACAACAGGGGAAAGAAGACAAAAACAGTATTAAAACAGCTGAAAAGACCAGAAAAATCTCACTAGGTTGGCTGAATTATGATGAGAAAACCAAAAATACAAACATGTCCGAGAGATAGCAGGTGATGGAACAAGACCTCTAACAATGCAACAAAAAATGACATATTAAAGGAAGCAATGGATTTGTATTTATCAGAAGACAAACTCAACATGGAAATTGATCTTGCAAACTTTAAAGGGGCGCTGTCAATATAATCTGACTGAGGGGGTCTGGTGTCGAAATTACTATAAACTTGAAAAGAGTCCAACCCGGGCAGATTTCAAGTTTCCCTGATAAGATATAGTCAGTTTTATAATGTTTCCATCAAGCAAAATTAGTAAAGATTTTCCATTCCAAATGAATTCTGGACGGTCATCGTTGCTCTTCGCGTATTTTCGAGTGGTTATTTTTGGTTTGAAGTCCAAGTTTATACGTTTTTAATCGGCGAGAACGATGGCTTCTCATGGCGGCCGCCGTTTGACTAAACAAATGTTCGAGTATTCAGGCGATAAGTTTATAAACTTTGGTTTCTCGCTGCTCCAACAGAGCTAAGAAATTAGGAAAATCGAAAGTAAACCACCATTCTGAAATTACAAAAGCTGACTTGACGAAACTCTACCAGTCTTTTGATATTTCAAGGCCGAAAGACCTTCTCCACAAATGCTTGTTTGACATTATTTACTTCTGAGTAAGAAGAGGACGTGAAAATTTACGTCAGCACAATAAAGCATCTTTCGCAGACGCTAGAGATTCTCAAAACAAACGATATGTTTACCAAAATATTGACGAGTTAGACAAAAACCACCGTGGAGATGACTCTCCGTACAACGCAAGCATTGATGGACGCATGTATGAAAGACCTGAAAGTCATTTATGCCCAGTTAGAAGTTTTGAACTATTTGTCAAAACGGAGCCCTGAAATTGATTCTATTGGTACTATGCCGCTCCACTTGGAAATAATACACTGGGAACATTTATGAAAAACTTATCGAAAAACGCTGAGTTGTGAACAGAATACACAAAGCATAGTATTCGTGCCACAGCAGTAACACTTTTGGATCATTCCAACTTTGAAGCTTGCCATATTATGCGAGTTTCGGGCCATAAATCGGAGTCCAGCATCAGATCATACTCGCAGAGATTGCCGTAGACCAAACAAAATCAGATTACAGATGTTCTGAGCTTGGCATGCGGTATTGATGCAGGTTCTTCAAGGGCAGATCATTCAGTTTTTGAGGGTGGCAAATGCAATTCAACCCATACATATGGAAAAATGAAGAGAGCAGTGGTTGTATATGAGGATAAAAAACATGACAGTTTTTATGGGCGGTTTTTATGGGTGGCAAATGCGATTTAATCCATACATATTGAAAGAAGGAGAGGGAAGAGGAAAGTAAACATAAACAAATATATATAAAGAAAGAAAGATAAAAATATAAAGAAAGAAAAATAAATAGAAAATTAAAATTTTGAATTAATTGAAGATTAATAAAATAATAATAATAGAAAATAATAATGAAAAATAAAAAAAAGATTAAAAATAAAAAAATTATAAAATTGATAAATAAAGTGGCTGTATGTGAGGATTAAAAAATAAAAAATTGAAAAATAAAAAATTGAAAATAAAAATAGAAATAAATAAATAAATGGATAAATAAATAAATAGATCAATAAATGGATAAAGGGTTCAGAAATTAAAAGAAAAAGATAGGAAAAAAAAAAAGGCGAATGAAGAAAGAAAATGAAAATATGACAATACAGTGAAAATATAAATATTAGGTATACGAAACAAAATGGTTATTGAGGGGAGGGGAGGGGACGGCGGCGAAGCGGGGAGGGAAGGTGGTTTTCGTCAACGTAAAACGAACGACCATGTAGGAGTGATAGAACGTCTAGAGTGAAGGAATAGACAACAAGCAAAATTAAATAATAAATAACAGACAAAACCGAACGCAATTGATGACGCTAGCAACGTTGCGAGCACGCGTGAAAGCACAAACGACGGCTACCGGGGGAAGGAACGGGAAGATCGTAGCAGAAAATATGACACCGTGGAGGGAGATGGGACTCAGTAGTACCACGTTCCACCAAGAGTTAATCAACGGGAGCTTGAAATCTTGGTGGAGATATAGATCAATGTATTTCATACATCTAAGCCAGCTATGATGTCAAGCCCTATACATCACGAGGTACCGGTGGGAGCCGTGTTTGTCGCTAGCGTGGCGTGAAGACTACTACGTGAGGATAAATAGAGGTGATAACAAAGTGGCTGTGTATAGCAATCTAATGAGTGGATGGTAGGACTTACTTGGTACTTGGTTTGGGCGAAAGGGCCTATAACCTGAGGGCAAATAGTTGTGTTGCTGGCGAAACATGTCGGAGTTCAAATGTAATGCGATATATAATGGGAGAGGTCGATGGAATGTGCGGAATGGATGCTAGGACGGTAACATGAGAGAGACTGCTGGAGTTGGATGAAACCGGATCGAGATAATGATAGGCCTGATTCGGTAGGTCAAAGCGTACGTTTTGTATGGAAGGATAGTGTATATGTGTATGTGTGCATAGACAGGAAGGGCTGTGTGTGTTGTATTGGGGGATGTTTGAGTGCATGGGTGGTGTAGTGCTGGTAGTAAAGGGAGTGTGCAGGGTGTGTGTGTAGGGGGCGAGGCTTGGTGGTGTAGGGGAGTTGAGGGGAGGGATCACCGGCTGGGATGGGATGGTAGGGATAGCAGCGCTTCTCGGAGTTGTGGTGAAGAGATTGGAGGGGGGAGGGTGTGGCTTGAGTACATGTTTTGTATGTTAGGCAAGGGATATGTGTGCATATATGGGTGTGTGTTGTATTACATTGAAACGAGATGGGGTAGGGGGTGTTTGAGTACATGGGTGGTGTAGTGCTGGTAGATAAGCGAGTGTGCAGGGTGTGTGTGTAGGAGGGCGTGGGTTGGCGGTGAAGGGGAGTTGAGGGGATTGATCAAAGGCGTATGGAGGGGTGGGGTGGAAGGGATAGCAGCGCCTTACGGAGTCGTGGTAAAGAGATTGGAGGGGCAAGGGGGAAGGGTGTGGTTTAAGTGCATGTTTGTATGTTAGGCCAGGGATATGTGTGCATCCAGGGAAAGGGTTGTGTGTAGTGCTTTGTTTCGTAGGAGGGTGGGGTGGGGTGGTAGGGATAGCTGCGCTTCACGGAGTCGTGGTAAAGGGATTGGAGGGGGGGGGGGGGGGGGGGGGTGTGGCTTAAGCGCATGTTTTGTATGTTTGGCCAGGCATATGTGTGCATACAGGGGAAGAGTGTGTAGTGCTTTGGTTCGTAGGAGGGTGGGGCGGTAGGTACAGCTGCGTCCCACTGAGTTGCGCCAAGGAGGAAGGGGTGGAGGGGGGTGGCGTGGCCCAAGCGCACACCCCGCATGCCAGGTCAGGGATACGTGTGCATACAGGGGAAGGGTTGTGTATCTGGGAGGGGAGGAGAGAGAGGAGAACTTCGGCGGGATTGTTGTAGTGGTGTAACTGTGTAGTGCTTTGGTCCGCAGGAGAGTGGGGCGGCAGGAACAGTCGTCCCCATGGAGTCGAGGCAAAGAGACAGGAGGGGGGAGGGCGCGACCCACGCGCATGTTTCGAACGCCAGACCAGGGACATGTACGTACACAAGGGACGGCCCATGTCCTAATATGAAATGAAAGTGAAGACGGCGAGGAGAGGAGAATGGATGCATGGATGCATGGAATGATGACAAGTGGATGTAACATATGTTGGATATAAATATGCAGTTTTTGGGGGTGGCAAATGCAATTCAACCCATACATATGGAAAAATGAACAGAGTAGTGGTTGTATGTGAGGATAAAAACATGACAGTTTTTGTGGGTGGCAAATGCAATTAAATCCATACATATTGAAAGAGGGATATGTGAAAAGAAGAAAAATAGAATGGAGAAGTGAAAATAAATAAATGGATGGATGGTTATAGATGAATAAAATGAGAACTATCTTTGAAATTAAAAATTAAAAAATTAAAAATTAAGAAATAAAACTAATAAAAAGTAAGAAATAAAAAATATTAAATAAAAGTAAAAGTGGACGTGGATTTTTTGGGGGTGGCAAATGCAATTCAACCCATACATATGGAAAAATGAAGAGAGCAGTGGTTGTATGCGAGGGTAAAAAACATGACAGTTTTTATGGGCGGTTTTTATGGGTGGCAAATGCGATTCAATCCATACATATTGAAAGAAGGGGAAGAGGAAAGTAAACGTAAAAATAAAAAATAATAAATAATAAAGAAATTAAAGAAAGAGAAAAAAATATAAAGAAATTTAAAGAAATAAAAAATTTAAATTTTGATTTAATTTAAAAATATTAAAATAATAATCTTAGAAAATAATAAGAATAATAAAAATAAGAAAATATATAAAAAATAAAAAATCATACAAATAAAAATAAAAATAAATAAATAAAGTGGCTGTATGTAAGGATTAAAAAATAAAAAATTGAAAATTAAAAAATTGAAAGTAAAAATAGAAATAAATAAATAAATTTATAAATAAATAAATAGATAAATAAATGGATAAAGGGTTCAGAAATTCAAAGAAAAAGATAGGGAAAAAGGTGAGTGAAGAAAGAAAATGAAAAAATGAAAATAGAGTGAAAATATAAATATTTGGTGTACGAAACAAAATGGTTGTTGAGGGGAGGGGAGGGGACGGCGGCGAAGCAGGGAGGGGAGGGAGGGAAGGTGGTTTTCGTCAAGGTAAAACGAACGACCATGGAGGAGGTATAGAACGTATAGAGTGAAGGAATAGACAACAAGCAAAATTAAATAATAAATAACAGACAAAAACCGAACGCAATTGATGACGCTAGCAACGTTGCGAGCACGCGTGAAAGCACAAACGACGGCTACCGAGGGAAGGAACGGGAAGATCGTAGCAGGAAATATAACACCGTGGAGGGAGATGGGACTCAGTAGTACCACGTTCCACCAAGATTTAATCAACGGGAGCTTGAAATCTTGGTGGAGATATAGATCAATGTATTTCATACTTCTAAGCCAGCTACGAAGTCAAGCCCAATACACACGAGGTACCGGTGGGAGCCGTGTTTGTCGCTAGCGTGGCGTGATGACTAGTACGTGAGGACAAATAGAGGTGATATACAAAGTGGCGGTGTATAACAGTCTCATGAGTGGGTGGTAGGACTTACTTGGTACTTGGTTTGGGCAAAGGGCATATAACTTGAGGGGAAATTGCTGAGTTGTTTGGCTGGTGATCCATATCGGAGTTCAAATGTAATGCGATATGCATGGCGGGGGGGGGGGGGGGGGGGGGGGGGTGGGATCGTAGGAATTTGAGGAATGGACGCAGGAACCGTAACTTGAGATCGAGAGACGGCTGGAGATGGGTGAAATCGGATCGAGACAATGATAGTCCTAATTTGGCGCAGTAATGTAGCGTGTGTGGATGAAACAGAGAGAAAGGAGCAGGGACAAAACAAAACAAACGGTTTGTCAAAGCGTACGTTTTGTACGTTTTGTATGGAAGGATAGTGTATATGTTTATGTGTGCATAGAGAGGAATGGCTGTGTGTGTTGTATTGTATTGAGGCATGTGCAAGGGGGTTGGGGAGGGGGTTTGTTTGAGTGCATGGGTGGTGTAGTGCTGGTAGGGAAGGGAGTATGTTGGGTGTGTGTAGGGGGCGTGGGTTGGCAGTGTAGGGGAGTTGACGGGAGGGATCATGGGCGTATGGAGGGCTGGGATGGTAGGGATAGCTGCGCTTCACAGAGTCGTGATTTCAGATTTACAAATTTCTTCAAGTCAGTACGAGCAATTGTTAACTTCGCTGTCTGACTCACCATTACCTTCTTCTAGTTTACCCAGGATCACCCACGGCTTTAGTGCAAAATAATAGAAATGATTGTGTTGCATTTGGATCGGGTGCATTTGTCAATTGTAATGTTACCTTCAATTTTAATTATCACTAAACAGGTGATTTTATTTTGATATTTTCCTTACACTTCAATGTAATGAATTACCAAAACAGTCTTATCACTTGACATTTTTCTAATAAAACCTTTTTACAATTATAGTATAAACTTGTTAATTTGTTAGACTATGGGGATATAACAAAACACTTAATGACTGGTTTCGAGGAAAACAGTGAGATTTGTTTACCCAAGACCCTCAATATTTCCCGAGGCGTAAGTGTTTTAAAAAAATCAATGATATTCACACAATTAGAAGTTGGCGATGTGCAACCGGGAAAGACACGGACAGAGAGAGCCAAAGCAATTGGTCGCCTTTGCAATTTTGGAGGTGAATGGAGAAGACTGCTCTCTATTGTTGGATAGGATTTTACCCAAACTGAGTTACAGGAACATTTTCAGTGCTGAAAGAATAATATTACGGCAGCAAGAGTGCATGCCATTCGTTTTTAACTCGTAGATTGCGAAGCATCCACGAGTTATTGGGATGGGACTTTTGAACCGGACACACTCACTCACTCGGGGGCAAATTGTAAACTTTTGAGCGGGATTGGGAACTAGACATGAGGCTTCAAAAAATGGCTTCCGATCCCAAGACAATTGATGTGCAATTTTTCTAAGGAAATCTTGCACTCTTTACTCGTCAGAGTGTTCAGTGTGTAGTCAAAGACGATAATATCTTCAAACTTGATATCGTCACCCCTTCCATTCGTGAGGAAGCTGTTAGAAGAACGAAGAGATGGCTACTCCGTTGCTACGACTAGTACTGACTCTACTGGTTTCGCTCAAATGTCAACATGCCTAAGACTGATATTCCGCGCTAACTAAACTGAGAAACATGGAAGCCTTGAAAGCTTTTATCAGTTACATGTATACAAACTTGAAGTTTTTAAAAGCTGTTGCATTGTAAAGAAATCATTACAAAATAACCTGGATTTTCTGTTGAAAGCAACGACTACGAAGCTTACCCAAATCGGCCAAAAACTTGGAGACTCGAGCACAATCAAGATTACATACATGTACATGCTGACTTGAAGATGAATTGGACTTGAATTTGCGTTATTGCATTTGTTTGTATATTGATTTTCATTATTATTTTTTTATTATTATTTCGAAAACAAGTCGAAATCAAGCTGATCCCGGAAACCCACAAAATATGCCTCAACCCTCAAATAACTATCAATCTATATTTGTAGTTCAAAGAGGGAATTACGAAATATAAAACATACAGCATTGATCACGAAATATAACTGCAAAGACATGTGCTGGTTCCATGCTCAAACATGCCCTAATGTCTTCTTCAAGGCGTTCCTCGTCAGTCACATACCGAAATTCCACGAGTTCACCATTGGGTGCCTTTGATAGAAGAGGGGTTGAGCCAAGAGAGAGATTAACGTTCACAAGGCAAATTGTTAGCCCATAAGTGTCGAAGAGTTTAAAAGCGTTCTCCTGCAAGATGACATATCAAGTTAGATATTGCCAAAGTTCCATTAAATATGTTATAAAGCAATATATGTTGAAATTCGCTAATGTCGTAAAGAGAACATTCATTTACACCCACATTCCAAAGAACTTTAGTTTGGATTTAATGCTTGCCGGACACACCAATTTTGATGCCTTACATTGATCAATGACTTGAAAGATGAAGATATTGTTGATGATTCATATGACATGCTAGCAGGTGTTATTGCAAACCATCAAAAGTTTCTGAAAATACAGTTTGCAAATCAGGTATATGTTTGAAGTAAATGATCCGTACATTACATGTACAAAACGTTATTATCAAATAATGTAGAAATCTCTGTGATCTGATTTCCCTGGGTTCCAGAGGCCCGAAGAGCCGAGGAGGACTGGGAGAGAAAAGAGGAGAATACGAATAACGAATCTCACTTTGATGAGTACAGATTCTGTACTCGTAATTTCATTGGATGATTGCGAATGGCTGTGATGATTGGCCAGAATAAGCAAACCCGTTCGTCTCACCAAATCAATAACCAGAAGCGTCCAAATGGCGGACAACGACGTGAGGGCTTTTCAAGAGTTCAGGAAAGCCATAAATTTAGCTTTAGAGAGCTTTCCAAACGTCGATGAATTAAAACCGAGTCAATCCATTTCCCGAGTCAAATCCGAGTCCGAGTCAAGACCGAGTCCGAGTCAAATCCGAGTCCGAGTCAAGACCGAGTCCCAGCCAACTGTCCGAGTCAAATGTCCGAGTCGTCAAAAATGTTATATACATAATTATACATGTAATTAAAAAGGGAATGTTGCAGGAAATAGAGTGATTGCAATAAACCCGTGAAACAGTTAGTAGAGTAATAGACACTATTAGACATTCCCTAAGGCTTAAAGTTTGACAGGCAAGTATTAGGTTATACAGCCATTTCGCTGTTGCAGTTATGAATTATTGTTCATCGTCACCATTTTTATTTTTGGAGGGAGTAATTACAACACATGATCGAGAGGGCTACTAAAATATTAAAATATCAATTGAAATATTTGCATTTGATTTCTTTGAGCATACTGGAGTACTACCCCTATCAGCTGTTTTCTTGTCAGCCCATAGCATATTGCAGACACAAACTCTTGTAGATTATCTTCTTGCATTTATACGACGATTGCTAGTTGCTACAAGTAGAATTTTCGATATTCCTTCTAAAAAAAAAAAAATAACAACAGCCGGCATGACACGTAATACTGCTGATCGCTCGCCCCAATCCTTTCGGTTCGAGCACAGGCAGTCCAATAGTTGTCGATCACCATCGACCGAAATAATTCGAAAACTGACACTGCTCAAAGCCATTGCCTGGACTGCCCATGGTTCATGCAAAGACAATCAATCAAACAACGAGAAAGAAACAAGTATGGAAGGGTTTCGTGGGTAGTCGGCATGTGTAAGTTGAATTTTAATTAATACAAAATCACTGTATTTTGGAACTGATATTCTAATTGAATCAAAAGGATATTAAGCTTATTTATACAAATAAACAAGTCGTTTTGTGCCTTTTAGTTCTCTTTGTCTGACTCGGACTCGGATTTGACTCGGCCTCGGATTTGACTCGGTCAGTCGGTGAACTCAATTAAAACCAATTCAAGAAGAAGCATTTATTAGTTATCTCAAGAGACGAGATGTACTCGCCGTGCTTCCAAAACCTGGTATATAATAATAATAATAATAATAATAATAATAATAATAATAATAATAATAATAATAATAATAATAATAATAATAATAATAATAATAATAATAATAATAATAATAATAATAATAATAATAATAATAATAATAATAATAATAATAATAATAATAATAATAATAATAATAATAATAATAATAATAATAATAATAATAATAATAATAATAATAATAATAATAATAATAATAATAATAATAATAATAATAATAATAATCCTCAAAACAAATTACAAATAAGAGATAGAAAAATAGATAAAAATCCTTATTTACAAAATTTAAAATATAATAATAATAATAATAATAATAATAATAATAATAATAATAATAATAATAATAATAATAATAATAATAATAATAATAATAATAATAATAATAATAATAATAATAATAATAATAATAATAATAATAACAATAACAATAATTTGATAAAGATTACGACAATTTTTAATTTAAACATTTTTCGGCAGTGCTGCTGCCATCATCAGTAATTTAATGAGTGATCTATACAATGTATGAGCTTATATATAATATATCAGTATGAAGAACAAAAGAACATTGAAGTATGTGATTACAGTGAAAGCTTTAAATTTACATGAGAGACTTGTTGATTTAAAGAGGGCTTTTCCCAAAGGATGTGAATGGCTTCCTTAATTTTCAATTGGAAGCCAGTTCTGGCCTGATCAAGTATCTTAAATGATTCACTGGAGCATAGGGCTCGACATTCCGACGAGCTCTCTAGATGTTTGTAAATGTGAGAGGCCTTATCCGTAGTAAGGTGTTCATGCATGCGCGTAGTAAGGTGTCGAGAGGTTTCACCGACATAGCAGGCACCACAGCCTGCACAAGAAAATTTGTAAACTACGCTCGAGCGGAACCCACTAGGGATAGGATCTTTCGCACTGAACAAAGAACCTATTTTAAACGCGGAAAACACTACCTTGATATCAATATTATCGCAGTACCGCTTAAGAAGAATGCGAATGCGTTTCTGTGTGATTTGAGAAAATTTACCTATATAAGGGAGTTTAAAATAAAAAATATTTGTACAGTTATTCTCGTTATTAGGAGGACTGCTGGTGGATAAAGATTTAGTAATGCTGTTGTTAACGACTTTATCGATAAGATGGCCAGGGAAGGAATTTTTCTTGAGAATATGTATTAATTTACTAATGTCCTCATGAAAACCATTCCACGTGTTGGTAATTTTGCTGATACGGTCAACTAACGTCCTAACAAGACCTAACTTGTACGAATAGGAAGTAAAGCTAAATAAATTTGTGAGAAGGCCAGTAAATGTAGACTTACGAAAAACCTTAGTGACTACAGAGTAATCCTTGTTGTCTATAAGGACATCCAAAAAAGCTAATTTGTGCTCGGATTCTTTCTCCATAGTGAACCGTATGTTCTTATGCTGAGAGTTAAGATAGTGAAAAAACAGCTCAGCCTCACTTACCGAATGAAACAAACAAAATGTGTCATCAACATACCGCCGATAAAACAATACTTCCGAAGAAACAAAGCTTTCCAACCATACCTTTTCATGGTGTCCCATGAAAAGATTGGCAAGCACGGGGGCGAGGGGGGACCCCATCGCCACTCCATCAATCTGATCATAAAATGAGCCGTTGAATGAAAAATGAGTCTGAGCTGTTGCTATGGAGAAAAGATCCCGTAGCTCCTTAGATGTTAAACTAATGCTCGTATTTTCAGTGATGTATTTGACAGCTAAATTGATACTTTCTTCTAGAGGAATGTTAGTAAAAAGGCTCATTCCTCTAGAAGAAAGTATCAATTTAGCTGTCAAATAAATCACTGAAAATACGAGCATTAGTTTAACATCTAAGGAGCTACGGGATCTTTTCTCCATAGCAACAGCTCAACAGCTCAGTGGTACGTTCACTAGCTGTGTCACAGTTACTGTATGTATTCTCAAAAATAGCTCCTCCTCACTCGTACTTGAAGAAAGTCGAAGACGAAATAGTGAAATTTCTTTGGAATGGAAAAAAGCCAAAAATTAAGTACAAGACCTTAATAAATTTCGATGCCTCCCTTTTGACTAAAGCAGCTCATTTTCCAAAATTTTATTTGGAAATACTGAAAGCCTGGACTGGGGTCAGTGAAACCAAAATATTAACGAGTGATGATATTTCAAGACAATCAATATGGTTTAATAAGTTTATCAACTTAAATATTGAATTTGTCACAATCAGGAGTTTATTTAACAAAGGCATTAGATTAATTCATCAAGTATGGGAAGTGGGAGAAAAACCAAATTGGAACAAGATTAAGCAAAAAGGGTGGAGTGACAAAGATTATTTAACATGGAGGAGTATTATTGATGCGACCCCAGCAGATTGGAAGGCTAAATTAAGGGAGAAATCCCAGAGTACAAATTCAGAAGTGAATCTGATAAAATGCGTATCAATATCGGAAAAACGTATCCCTTTACATAAGGTAAACTCAAAGATGTTTTATTGGAAATTGATTAAAAGAAAAGTTAAGAAACCCACTTCTCAGATATATATATCTGCTAAACTAGGTGATGCGGGTATTGATTGGACATCAGTTTATTCTAGATTATACAAAAGTACAATTGATACAAAATTACGTGCATTTCAATTTAAGATCTTAAACAATTGCCTTTATTTAAGGTGACTCCGTTATCATTCTCGGCGCACTCGTCTATAACAAACTTTGGGTCATAACTTCCTCTGCTTTTATGCAATTGCCATAAAACATTGGCAACTATTAGAGCTTTTATTCACCTATAATACAATATAATTCGATTGCACTGCAGAACATTTAAAATATATATATTAGAACTTGAGTAAAGTCAATATTTTGGATAAAATTGGATATTGCGAAAAATCTGTCCGTTTTTTTTGGATGAAAGTTTTGGAATCACTTTAGATTGACATAATTCATAACCTCAGCAAGTTTTAGCAAAATCGTTGGAGCTAAAGCACGGCCGCATGAAAACAACCATACTTAAGCACGGAAATTAGCTCCAACGATTGCTTTCGCTCCAACGATTTTGCTAAAACTTGGTCAGGTTATGAATTATGTCAATATAAAGTGATTCCAAAACTTTCATCCAAAAAAAACGGACAGATTTTTCGCAATATCCAATTTTATCCAAAATATTGAGTTTACTTAAAGTGTATATGACACGAATTGTTTTATTTTGAAAATCGATTATATATGAAGTGAATAGTGGGATTGTTTCAGTATTTTGTGATTTGAGCTTCGCATTTGCGAGTTATGCTAATTCGGTGACGTCAGATTGTTTTTTTCCATAACTTATTTCTATTATTTCAAGTAGCATTCTTTTCTGAAATAGAAAAACAAGTTTAACATCATTTATATAAGTTGTAGAATAACTTTTTGCCAGATTAAAAATGTTAATAATTTGCACAAGGACGCTTTTGTATAATAAATTAAAAACAATCTGACGTCACCAAATTACAATATCACGATTTCAAACCTTTATAACTCGCAAATGCGAAGCTCAAATTATAAAATATTGTACCATCCCACTATTCACTTCATATATAATCGATTTTCAAAATAAAAAAATTCGTGTCATATACACTTTAAGTTCTAATATTATTTAAAAAAATGTTCTGCAGTGCAATCGAATTATATTGTATTATAGGTGAATGAAAGCTCTAATAGTTGCCAATGTTTTATGGCAATTGCATAAAAGCAGAGGAAGTTATGACCCAAAGTTTGTCATAGACGAGTGCGCCGAGAATGATAACGGAGTCACCTGAAACCAGAAACTATATATGTTTAAACTAGTAGATTCCCCAAAATGTAATTTTTGTTTTAACCAAAATGAAACAATTGAACATCTATTTGTTGAATGTTGTGAAACAAAAACATTTTATTTGAAGTGTAAAAATTGGCTAAAGCTGACCCAAGTCAACTTACCAGAATTCAATTTAAAAAATGCACTGTTAGGGTATGAAGGCGACAGTTTTGATTTTTTTTTTTTGGTATTGATCAAGTTTATGCTTTATACGGCAAGAAATAAATGTAAAATATCCGATCTCGCTGATTTTCAGTTAGTAATTAATAATTACGAAAAAATAGAATACATTATTGCTGAAAAGAAATCCAGATTGAACTCTCATTTACAAAAGTACGAAAAACTAAGAGATACTTTTCAAAACACGGACGAGTAAACTGAGTTATTAAATAATTGATAAACTGAGAAATTAACAGAACATAAATAATATATATTGTAAAATAATTGTAACTCCTTTTTGACCCTGTCATGTTAATTTATTTTATTTATAATTTGTGTGAAAGTGCTAAGCTCCAATAGAGGAAGGGAGTTACATTAAAGAAACTGCGGAACAAAAAAAACAAAAACAAAAAACAAACAAAAAAACAAAAACAAAAATAACAAAAAGCAACAGCTCAGAGTGATTTTTCATTCAACGGCTCATTTTATGATCAGATTGATGGAGTGGCGATGGGGTCCCCCCTCGCCCCCGTGCTTGCCAATCTTTTCATGGGACACCATGAAAAGGTATGGTTGGAAAGCTTTGTTTCTTCGGAGGTATTGTTTTATCGGCGGTATGTTGATGACACATTTTGTTTGTTTCATTCGGTAAGTGAGGCTGAGCTGTTTTTTCACTATCTTAACTCTTAGCATAAGAACATACGGTTCACTATGGAGAAAGAATCCGAGCACAAATTAGCTTTTTTGGATGTTCTTATAGAGAACAAGGATTACTCTGTAGTCACTAAGGTTTTTCGTAAGTCTACATTTACTGGCCTTCTCACAAATTTATTTAGCTTTACTTCCTATTCGTACAAGTTAGGTCTTGTTAGGACGTTAGTTGACCGTATCAGTAAAATTACCAACACGTGGAATGGTTTTCATGAGGACATTAGTAAATTAATACATATTCTCAAGAAAAATTCCTTCCCTGGCCATCTTATCGATAAAGTCGTTAACAACAGCATTACTAAATCTTTATCCACCAGCAGTCCTCCTAATAACGAGAATAACTGTACAAATATTTTTTATTTTAAACTCCCTTATATAGGTAAATTTTCTCAAATCACACAGAAACGCATTCGCATTCTTCTTAAGCGGTACTGCGATAATATTGATATCAAGGTAGTGTCTTCCGCGTTTAAAATAGGTTCTTTGTTCAGTGCGAAAGATCCTATCCCTAGTGGGTTCCGCTCGAGCGTAGTTTACAAATTTTCTTGTGCAGGCTGTGGTGCCTGCTATGTCGGTGAAACCTCTCGACACCTTACTACGCGCATGCATGAACACCTTACTACGGATAAGGCCTCTCACATTTACAAACATCTAGAGAGCTCGTCGGAATGTCGAGCCCTATGCTCCAGTGAATCATTTAAGATACTTGATCAGGCCAGAACTGGCTTCCAATTGAAAATTAAGGAAGCCATTCACATCCTTTGGGAAAAGCCCTCTTTAAATCAACAA
This sequence comes from Actinostola sp. cb2023, assembly GCA_033675265.1. NCBI lineage: Eukaryota > Metazoa > Cnidaria > Anthozoa > Actiniaria > Actinostolidae > Actinostola > Actinostola sp. cb2023. The sequence continues at coordinate 95,545 of JAUJYZ010001345.1, forward strand.
GTCTCTCATGTAAATTTAAAGCTTTCACTGTAATCACATTCTTCAATGTTCTTTTGTTCTTCATACTGATATATTATATATAAGCTCATACATTGTATAGATCACTCATTAAATTACTGATGATGGCAGCAGCACTGCCGAAACATGTTTAAATTAAAAATTGTCGTAATCTTTATCAAATTAATAACAATAATAATAACACTTTATTTAACGAGGATGTAACAGATGGGAAGTCGTTGATCTTTCGAGTGTTTGTTGGTATCTTCACAAGAACATTTTAAAACTACCCATCTAAGGCGATTCTAATTGTCATTCGGTTGTGTTTACTAGTCCTGAAGCTACCCTTGAAATCAAAGAGTGGAGAACAATGCAGCAGTCAGAACTCTATATGGTCTTGTTACGTACGAGGTTCATATTGTGCCCAAATGGCGACTCGCTGAGTTTCTAGTTTAAGTTCCAGAAAAGCTTTAAATATTTTCCCAAAACTTTAAGCTTACAATCGAAAACTTATCATTCACTTCCTTCAACAAACAAATATCAAAATTATAATCGACTCTCAAAATTAATGATTTCGTCACTCTTTCTAGTTTGTGCGTGTTCCTGTAAACGAGTACTATAGTCTATAGATCTTGCTTCTTGACTACTCAATATAGTAACTTTACCTGTACTTTACTTTAACTAGTACCTTTGGATGTCCCAGTTGTGGCATTAACAGCCACAGCAGCCACAGCAACACAGGTCAAGAAATAAACAGTGGACGGACTTGCCCTGAAGCCTAACACGCACTTATAACAGTGAGTCCAAACAGGCCGAATATCTATCTCTACAAACATAAAGTAGACAAAATCCTGGGCAATTGTTTTGAATGGCTACTAGACATTTTGAAAAAAGAACAAATCAACACTCCTAGAACAATTGTGTATTTTAAAGTGCCTATCACCCATATTTCTTTTATTATTTAGAATGAAACTATAACTTATATGGACTAAGAATTTCGAAAAAGAAATGGATTTTGGCGCGTTCTTGTATGTTTTATAAGGCTTCAAAGGACAGAAAACTGTGCTTTTTGACCGAGTTTGGTCAATCACCAAGATGTCTGGTCTGTGACGTAGAAGGAATGAGTTGTAATTTATTCATGCTGAATTCATACAGTAGATGAGTGCAGAAAAACTACTGTACTGTTGTTTATTGAGCATTTTGAGCCGAAAATGCCGTATTATTGCTGTACGAATGTCCCTGATGCAAATAGCAACATCTCAATTTCCAATCGATGACGAAAATCGTCCTTCAGAGAGAAAGAGAAGAAGACTTTGGGTCAACTTCGTTCTGACCAAACTCGCGGCTTTGTTCGAAGCCCCGATGACTTCGAGGAATGCGGTTCCTTCAATTCACGCCCTACGGGCTCGTGCAATTTTGATACTCTTTGAAAAACACAATCGTGCAAATTATTTCCAAATTGAACTCGAAACCGTATGATTACCTCTACTTATAGTATACATGTAGCTGAGATTACTATTAAATATCGCAGTATTATACAGGCTAAGAAATTATTGATATATATATTATACTTATACTATATAGTAGCAGTGGTATTTCAGCGTACCGTAGTACCCTCATAGAATACCATACGAAAAAGTGTTATTGGCTGACAATGCAGAAGAAAATGCGATCATAATAATAAGGTTTTTCATATCACTGTGACACCGGTACCGTATAAATGATACCTGTAGATCGGTTTCCCTAGATCTCGCTTCGAAAAGTATTTTCCAAATCACTACACTTACCAGTTGCCGAGACTCTCCTTTCCTGCTAATCTGTCCTTCAAACCTTCCAGTCTTCGTTGCTTTTCGGCTTTTGAGTATAAAGTAGGTTCTATGCCATCAAATATTACATCATCTTCGTTGTGATCACTCTACTACTACTAGATACGGCTGGCAGCTTCTCGGTTTCAATGGGCTGATATTAACCCGGAATGAAGTTAAATTCAGAATCCTCGTAAGATATGGAGCCCGTATTTGAGTTAGAGCAACCAGTCGCCATTTGGCAAGCAGAGCGGCAGCTTAAACGGACTTACACGGACTAAACTTTCTCTATCACTCCCAAACAGTATCAAAATGGCTTCACAACAAGAAACGACTCACTCCTCCTACGTCACAGGTACCAGTCCCCGTCCGCACTCGGCCAAAATTGCCATTTCCAAATTTATGAGCCATTAAAAAATACAAGAACGCGCCAAAATCCATTTCTTTTTCGAAATTCTTAGTCCATATAAGTTATATTTTTATTCTAAAAAATAAAAGAAATATGGGTGATAGGCACTTTAAGACTGAGAAAGACTGTGGAAATATGTTCAAACATTTCAAGGTTCAATTGAAAGAGTATGCCTATTACCCAGATGAAGCACAGATAACTTATGCTCATTGGAATGCACCACTCAAATACATTGGAAAAGCTGAGACAGAGTTTCAACATCTTTATTTCAACATGGTGGCACATATAGAGTCGTCTTTGCTTCAACTGGTCTTGGAATGGGGGTAAACCTCAAGGATGTGCGGCAAGTTGTTCATCATGGACCACCTCGCCAGGCAGACGACTTTCTGCAAGAGATTGGCAGGGCAGGCCGTGATGGACAACTTGCCCAGGTGGACACCTTAGAAAGTGTGACAAAAACATTGTAGACTTTGCCATTGATGCATTATATTCCTTGAACATTATTGACTGAAAACAAGGTATTGAGCCAAGCTAATCAGTCGAGATTCAAACTCAATCGTCAACGAAGCTTTCGACCCTCCATGAACGTGTGATATTTTTTCTAAAAGTTTCGTCTTTTCTCACAATGCTTTGAAACGCTTTCAAAATATCAATACAAGTATTCACTTTGGTCTGATTGAATTTATTTCCAAGACATTGAATGGTTTAATTGACTAAATCATTGTCTTTTCCCCAAGCGTGACCTCGAAAGTCGTGATTTTTCTCATAAAAGGGGGTTGCATCTCTTCTTCTAGAATTTCAATTTTTGAGTTGCCCGAAAATTTTATTAGACATATTGCAAGACGAAATAGTATTATTTAGCTGAGTTAAACTTTCTATATTTGGATTGATGTACCAACCGGAGATATTAGCCTGTCAATATAGCCTAAAAATGTGAAAATCATTTGAAAATCGATAAAATCGATGAATGGAAGAAAATTATTTGCCCTTTCAAGTTGCTTTGGACATTAGAACGAGATAATTTCAAATTAAAATACTTAACAGGATTATGTATACAAACGTTCAGCTGAAAAAGTTTGGATACTGCGAATCAACGTGTACGTTTGGTTGCGGAGAATATGAAACACTCGAACATTTAATTGATGACGATACGCACAACAGTTTTGGTTAGAAGTAATCAAATGGCTAGAAAAATATGATATAAGAATAGATCTGTCAGAACCCAACCACATTTTATTCGGCTGATACAACATTACAAATAACTTTATTTCGATTAATCACTTTTAAGGTAAAAGGTACCAGGGGACCTTCATGACCACTGTTCACTGAAAGCCGCGTAGCACGCTAACCATTCGTCCAACATGTATAAAAGTATACATTTTCTTAAAGCTGAATAAATGCAGATTCTAAATATGCTGGAGATTATTTCCTATTTTATAAATATTTTTTGTTATTGCACATTTTAGAAAAAGATAATTCAAAGATAATTTTGCACGCGGGAATTCAATCGATTTTTAAACGGAAAGTGCCATTGTAATGAGCACACTTTGTTCCAATAAACGCTTTTGTTGAGGAGATATTTGCTGTCAAAGTTCATTAATGTGTTTTTAAGCGATTTACACATAAATCATCAAATAACTTTTAAACGAGGCAACGTATCAAAACTCGGAGACACGTTTTTTTAGAACAAAGTGTGATCATTACATTTTTCATTGTCACTTTTACTGAGAACTCAAAAAGCAAATCAAACATGTATTTAGGAATAAAATCAAACCATTCAATAGCTAAGCCGTATTTCTTTTTTCGTTCATCACTCAAGCAATCTAGAGACGACTAACTAGAAGTATAAACTTACAAACTTACCAGCGACCTTTTAGTTTGCGTGGTAAATTTGAATTGATTTTTAATATTTTTAATAATAATAATAATAATAATAATAATTATTATTATTATTATTATTATTATTAGTTTTTACAAACACGCGTGAAATTAATCCCAAATTTTACTTGTCGCCATTTGATTACATATACAAATACAAAATATGTTTTTCAGACCTCCCTAATTTTTATATCTCTTAAATTCAACCAAGTGCAATGGGCTGTGGTGAAGTTCAATTACGATGCCATAAGTCATGTCATCAAGGGCGAACTTATTCAGCTGGAATTGGATGGGTCATCTGGCCAATGGAATATAATATAACATATTCAGTTTACCACGATCTATGTCTGTAAATGTCTTGCTCTTTTGTTGGCTGTGAGCTCCAAATCGAACCATCGCTAATCGAATGGGAGGTTTTATGGAATCTTTTCTGACGTCAAGTGGTCGTCAAGCCGCATTTGTTTTGCTCAAAACCTCGATGTTAAGATTGATAAAGACACTCTAAACTTTCTCAATATCTGTAAATTTAAAGTTAATTGTACACAAATGTCATCTAGTTGCTTGAAGAAAAACTAATTGATTTTGAAAGCTAGTTTCGAATCTGTTCGATAATTGACGTACTTTAGTTTATCACAGCTGTACATATTCACTGCATTCAGTTACAGTAACGCCAGACGAGTCCAGTTCATGACTTCACCTCTTTCTTCTACTCAGATCTAAACGTACCAAACCAGATCTAAATGAGTAAATTATTGCACGGTATATAAATTGCAGTGAAGCTCCTGGCCAGGATACCTGTTTGAGGGCACTTTTGTTTTGTTGGGACATTTTAAATATATATTAAACACTTACATTGCCCTTGACCAAGCTTATTCTGCTTGGCAGAGTGTACCTTTCCTCCTTTCCCGAAACGAAGGGTGCAGGTAGGGTGCTTCTGCACGGCATGCAGCGATTTTGGTTTTGCTTTGTCGACTTTCAACTTGAAAGCAGACCCTGTCTTTAATGTCAGAACATATTTCCACTAGTATGCATACCCTGTTATTAGATGTTTTCTCGGGTATTACGGGCTGATATTTTACAAGTTGCGAATGTATGTTTCTGAGCCCGCAGTAACAAGTAAAATGTCAGTCAGTAATACCCAAGAAAACCATCAAATAAGGGAGTTATTATACAACTGTTTTACTGTTGTTATTTCTGGACCAAGAAACTGAAGAAAAGCTTACAATTACAATTGAATTCGGAGCCATTTAAACCGCACGCGCAGACCGGTCAAATCAGTTTCCTAAGGGCATTACGGCTTCACTGGGTATTACCGTCTGATATCGGCCCTCAAAAATGACCTTATTTGGTAAAATTACGTCACAGTTGTATAATAATGTATATTATACTCTTTATATGTGAGACATAAAATGGCTACAATGAAGGAATGGGCAACGTTCAGTGTTCATCCACCAAGTTGTAAATGCACGCGGGAGGGTGCTAAGCACGAGAGAAGTTGCACAAGGCGAACCCCTCAGGAATCTAAATTATGCAAACGCCCAGCTCAATCTGTTTACTGGCTTCTTGGGTCGAAAGGTTAAGGAGTTTTAAAAGGAAGGCAAGGTACTTGTTGTTAGTGAGGGTTGGTTACTCATTTCCGGTAATTGCATCAGCTTGGACTCTTTCTCAGTATATCCCTATCCTCAATATAACTGTAACACCATATCACTATGTATAGTTTGTCTATGTATGTCTATGTACACCTTATACACTGTATGTCCATGTACACCTTATACACATTTCTTATATTTCTTACCGCTTTTATGGATTACACGAACAACAGAATTGATCAAATGATCAGAGATGTTCAAGAAGTCAAAACAAGCCTACATTTCACCACGGCGGGCACAAATGACTTTAAAATCGCCAATGTTTTTCGTGCCGCACGCCATATTTGACGTGAGCATATTTGGGGAGTCTGGTAACAAATTAGCGAATGCTCAACGGTCAATACTTCGAGCGATTGTGGCTCATTCGCTATGTTTCCGAGTAAAAATCGATTGATTAGATACGATCAAGATCAGGCAGACCGCCATTTTGATACCACACTTGCAGGAGTATTTTGTATACAAAGGGCATTGTGGGCCTTGTTATTTTGAAATAAATAAACAGCGATTTGTTCGCCATATGGAGCTAGTATATTGTTTCTGATGGAAGACACAAAAAATCAAATCAAATATTATTATTTATATTACTTTAGACAATATTACAAGAGTCCCAAAATGCATTTCGGTCTTGGAATTCACTATTATTCAGTATCAACGGTTTTGAAATAGCTGTATACCTCTGTCTTCTTAAGCTTGTTTTACGCTACATTATCATGAAAACAAGCATTATAACAAAAATGTCAATTTATAGGTGTGTTTTATTTCGGCGAATAAATCATCAAACTCCAAGATGTTTTCAGTGTAGCTTGTTTTGAGTTTGAATCCGAATGCCTTGTTTTTGTTTTTTCGAAATTTTACTTGCCTCGCGCCAAATACGAGTTTGAAAATGCCTCGATTTAGCATTGGACACTTGATGAAGAAGCGGAAAAAGCAAAGAGAAGCAATCATCAATGGGAATCGGGACATTCAAGAAAGTAATGAGGTGATAGCGGGATTGAAGAGAACAACAGCAGAGAAGGATAGGGAAATCAGAGCGAAGGTTTCGAGACTAGGAAGAATGGATGATAAGGTATGAAGTTATTCGAATAAATTTGTTTATTTATTTTTGCCAGACATGATAGTACACTATAGCAACTTGTACTGTTTAATTATTAAATTTCTACTACGCGCGAACTCGTGCGCGCGGTGCTATAACTAACTTTATAAGCTTATCTTATTATTTTTACAAAGCTTAAAATGATTGTAATAATATATTATCTATATTGTCGTATTAGCTTGATATACTTCAGCTTAATATTATTATCGAATTTCGAAGTAATATTAAGGAAATGGCACTATTATTATTGAAGATTTGCCAGGAACATGCAGTTCAGAGAATACAAACAAAAACAAAGGTCTTTCAATTTTGCCAAGGAAATCAATAAATGCAATGGAAGAAAACACCAACAGCCCTAGGATCAGGTCACTTAAGCAAGTCAGCAGGAAGAAAGCGGAGGCAGGAAACATATCAGGCAGCTTCAGAAATTCATGGAGGAGAAGAAGCAGGAGCTATTGGCTTAGTTGAGACTGTAGATAAAAAAGTGAAGGTCAATGTCATTGTAAATACCATAATGAATAACAATTGTAAAAATCTGCAACAAGCGCTGCATAAAGTATATAGAAATAATGTAAATACCTATGAAAAGTCAGATAAAAACATGGAGCGATCGATAGCTACTTATTACAGTAAGAGGGTAATGGGAAAGAACAAATATAGAGCAACATACAAGGCTACTGCCTATAAGTATAGTAGTAAAAGGAAATCTAAGCGTTTAACAGTAGCACAATGCCCAGTCCCTAGGCTTGTCCCTTATAATAATAATAATAATAATGTTTATTGCTTATATTGCGCATTTTAACATTTGAATATGATCAAATGCGCATTACACAACACTAGAAATAATTATATACAAATGATAATGTTCAAACCTTACTAACTTACGAAAAAACCCCCCCCCCCCCCCCCCCCTAAACAAAATTATCAATGTAATATATACTCATTATTATAAATAAATAATTAATAAATAAAAAATAATAATATATCACAGACTAATGCGTTTTATCAAGTCAATTGACACAGGTAAGCTTTACAGTGTATATGATACCCTTTGTAATGGTTTGAAACAGGAAGAGAAAGTCTTTGGATGCTATCGTGATACAGAAGAGGTTTTGCTCAGACTAGCCGAGTTCTATCTCACTAATCATGATCATTATGATATTCTGACTTTTCATGAACACGATACTTTTCATATTGCAGTTGGTGGTGACGGTGCACCGTTTGGAAAAGACGATTCAGCTTGCGCATGGATGATCAGCTTTTTGGACATTAGTCAGAAAGTGCTAAGTAGTAGTGAGAATTACCTTGTGTTTGGAGCAAACTGTGAAGAAAGCTGTATACCAGTCACACGATATATTAAGAAACTTGTTGCTGATCTAGTGAAAATAGAACAGACTGTTTATCCCATTACTTGTAATAGTACCACACATCATGTTAAATTCATTGTCTCCGAGCTTCCTAATGACATGAAAATGTTAGCATTTTTAGGGGGTGAATTGACAAACAGTGCAAAATACTTTTCTACATTTGCAGAGATGTAAAAACCGATGACTCTAGGAAAGTTGATGGCAGGCACTTTTGGACCAGAACCATCAAACTTCTGGCATCCATGGAACAGGCTTAAAATAGCTAAAGCAGTTGAAAATATTAAGAAGAGTTTGGGTAGGAAGAAATTAGCAGAGTCCACCAAAAGATCTAAGGTAACTTCTTTTATATCTCAACAGAAAAGTAGACAAGAATTTGTACCCTTGGTAGGAGAACTAATTGACAGAGCTCACGTGGATCCTCTACGTCAAAAAATAATGCGTGCGCTCTGGCACATCGACAGCTTTTGTATATTGCAGCAACTAAATCTAATATATCTGTGACATCTGTTCCTTCTTTCACATCTTCCACATGGAAGTCCATTGGCCGTCTTCGTCTAGACTATCTAAATGCAATATTTCAAGATTAGCGAAAAAAGTGATAAGGTGGTTTAATGAAACCAAGGGATTAAAGGGCAAGTCAAGTCTAAAATTGAACAATTTTCAAATCAAAGTATATCAAATATTAAACTCGGAAATGCAAAATTTAGAACTAATTACGAATCTCTGTTCGCGAATTTCCCTTTGAAACTTACTACCTGGTGGCCATGTTGTGACGTCATATCGTCAACCTTCCATGTATCACAATGATACTCTTAGCAAATTACACCTAACGACTCTGCGATTTCTTTGTAAAATGATACATTGCTGTGTGCCAGAATACACTAACTATTCAGCCAAAACCGAGTGAACCAAGAGGGACAGTTGTGGAAGGGTGACGATATGACGTCACAACACATGACGAGCCGCAAGACCGTTAAATTAACAGGCAAATTAACGGATACTAACGCCTTTCCAGACAGTTTAACAATCGTGCTAACGGTTTTACTATAAGACCTAAGGGTTTGCTAAAGTGTTTTTCATTGATGAGCAGGTTGGTTCATGTGGTAACACAACATGTGTCAATCAAGTTTCTCAAACATAACATTCTCACATGCACGCTAATGAACCTTAGATTTTAGAACTGATATGATAATGTCGAAAGTTTGTGGGAAAGACGTTTTGAATCAGTCATAGGATTTTATTAGATCGTAATTTGTCGTAAAGAATTCCATTGAAAAAGTGTCTTTATGATTAGTCTATTACAAAGCTAAAATTATTTAGCTTTGAAGTATTCTCTGGGAGTTTATATGTACGTCCGATAACGCAAAGCATGTAATGTACATGTAGCTTTCTCAAGATTCCACTTAGCGTGTGATTTCTATTAATTTTATTCAAAACTAACTTTTTCCTAAATTTGCGTTGCAAAACTCGGGTGCAGCTTATCTGCGAGTGCGGCTTATACGCCGGTGAATACCGTAATCTTAATCCTGCTTTTTGGTGCTCTTGTCACGGGGTCTCATGCAAAGAAATGTCTGTGTTGTGCCGAAAGCAAAATCCTTTGAACTCAATTCATATGCATAAATTATAAAAACAAATAGCGTGTCTTGTGTAAAATGGTCAATTCTAAGTAGACTACTTGTATTGTTTGCCACAAAAGAGACACCAATAACTTCAGTATTGTGTCAATGAGGAAAATACAAATGCTGCTAAACTGATAAGCTGATAAGGAGCCTTCCAAACAGTCTGAGTTTGTTGATGTGGCAACCATGTGCGAACCATGTGTGCGAACAACAGGAACGATCTTCTCTCACCAAAACAATAATAATATATATACATTCCTTCTTCCAAGAAACACTGCAGACGATGGCCGAAAGACACAGTTCTACAAGTGGAGAGCACTGGAAGATCAATGACTTTCCTGAGTCGTTATTAAATCATAATTCATGAGGTAAACACAATAGAAATCATGATTTTAGAACAGGATTTCTTCTGGTCGTTCTGGTCTCGGTGAGATTAATATATGCCAATAATGCGATTACCAGCAAGCTAATCAATCAGCTTCATTGACCAGAATCGGGTCAAGAGTGGCGTCACAGTACAGGATTTCTGCTTTCACAACGCCGACGCTTCTTTGTGTGAGACTCAATTGTGTTTTACTCTTTATGAAGGCTTCTTACATGCATTTTCTGCATTCAAAACGTCCTGGACGTTCAAGCGGGTCGCCATATTGCGGAACAGCAAAACCGCTGGACAACAGTTATGTCGTACATTTTAGGTGGAAACGCTGGACAAAAATAATGTCGAACATTGGCGATTTTGAGGTCATTTGTGCCCGCCGTGCACGCAGGCACAACTTGACGACCTTGTCAAATCTAAGGTCCACGATATAAACGATTCAATAGCTAATGAAATCCCAATGCTACATAATCACATAGAAGACATCTGCGAGAAAGTGGACGATCTAGAAACACGGTGGGCATAAATGACCCCAAAAATGATCAGATTAAATGTTTTTGAAAACAACACTAAAACCGAAAACCGTTTTGAAATTGGAGGGAATTGGGAAACTAAAGATATGAATATTTTAAACTTGATATTTTTCACGGGAAAATTTGGCGGGAAATAATTCATACAAAACCATGGGGTAAAACGAAGTTCTTCAAACTACTTTTTCGTTTGAAAACGTATTAGCGCCAAACTTTACGTATTGAAATAACTTTGATATGTGGAAAATCGTATGTTGTTGTTTTTTAACATCATTATGACGTCACAGTTATTTTAAAATATATCTAATAGAGTTAATGAACAAAACATTCCAGCATTTTGTAAACTTGATACACTTCTATAGCCCCATTTACACGACAGCATTTTTGGCACGGCACACTTAAGTTTCGGCACGCGTACCAATCTTTTCTGGCCAGTCCAAATCATGTTTACACGACAAAATACTTCTGAGTTGTGGATGGGCCAATTTTTTGCCGAGCACTCCAAGAAATCGAGAGGTCCGCCTGATTTATTGAGCCCTCTGAGTATTTGCCAGCGGTAATGCACTTTACGCATGGTTCGAAACCAAGATGGCGCACAACAGAATATTACAAGCACTTGTTGGTATTTTATAGCTGTAAAGAAAAGAGGCAGAGAAGAACTTAATGACTACAATTACCTACCATCAAGCCCAGTACTTATTATGTCCATGAAACGGCGCAGGATAGAGCTTCTACAAGCTATTTTAGTGTGTGTTAACCCACTTCGGACAAGAGAAATATGGACTCGTACTCGTTCATTTGCTTGGTTTGAAAAAGTAGAATCACACTTTAACGACAAATGGTACGAAAATTTTAGAGTCACTAAAGGTACCTTTGAATTCATTCTTGTTGAGGTCAGCCAAGACATAACTCGTAAAGACACAATCATGCGCAGAGCAATTCTACCAAAGCATCGACTTGCTCTTACATTGTATTATCTTGCATCAACTGCCGAGTATAGGACAGTTGCCAACTGCAATATGAAAAAAAAAACGTATTTGGAGTATCGACCGCTTTTGTATGCCTTTGCATTAGGGATGTATGCGAAGCTATTAGAAAACGCTTAATGAAGATTATAAACTTTGCACATGGAGACAATCTTGTGAAAGTCATCCGGGAATATGAAGAGAGGTGGGGATTTCCCATGTGTGCTGGAGCCATAGACGGCACTCATATTCCCATAATTGCACCTAAGGAGGGTCATATTGATTACGTGAACCGCAAGAGATATCATAGCATCATTATGCAGGCTGTTGTGGACAGCAACTATTTATTCAGGGACATAGTTGTTGGCTGGCCGGGTAGTGTCCATGATGCACGTGTATTAGCAAATTCTGAGATTTTTAAGAAAGCAAACAACAACATGTTATTTTCAAGAATCGATCACAAGGAAATATGCGATCAAGAAATTCCTCCACTCATACTTGGTGATCCTGCATATCCCCTCTCATCATGACTGATGAAGACTTATCCTGAAAAAAGTAATACTCCAAAGATTGAGCAAGTATTCAACTATCATCTCAGTCGCACACGCATGACTGTTGAAAACACTTTTGGTCGATGGAAAGGAAGGTTCCGTAGGTTTACTAAAAGAGTCGATATGGAAGTGTGTAATGTTATTACTATTGTGGTAGCTTCGTGTATCCTGCATAATATTTGTGAAGCTCAAAAGAATGAATTTCTCCCTGAATAGGAAGAAGACCAACCTCTTCAAACTGAATTTCCTCCAGTCCCTGTGGGAGACGGGAGGACGTGAACCTACTCCATGGTAACTATCGTCCAATCAGATTGAGTTAAAAGTCAACGGTCAAATCGCTGTCCATATTCGATGGCTAACGCATAATCTGAAGCAAAAAGTGTAGCAGATAATCGCTCATTATTGAGGATTTCATGAGGTTTAACTCGGGATCTGTGGAAATAATGCAGGTTTCTGGAGAGAAGGATCGTCGAACTGTGGTGCTGAGGGGATTTTGGAGGCAAAGGATGGATTAAACATGATTTTCTTGGCCATCGAACACAAGTTGTGTCGAGCTAGAGTCAATCTTTATTGACTGGTGGGCTAATTTTACAAAAACCGCTCTAAAACGGCTAAAAACCAGCCAGAATGATGTTAAATAGCATTATCAACAACACAGGACCAAGGTATGTTTAAATTTATTAAAACAAAAAATACGTATTTTTCGCCCCATACATTCACTGTAAATCACGTTCGTACACTCCACAAATGTATTGCTTGGGCTGCCTGTGTCCTCAGTAACTTGACGGTATCCAGTTAACAAACGCATCATCGCAAGCTCATGCTCTCTCTCTTCCTTCCTTCTTTGGTTTTGTAGAGCCACTTGTTGCAGACGAAATTCATGCTCTTTTTGCATTCGGTCGTTTTCAAATTGTTGATACCTGCAAGACACAAAGATAACCTTGATTAATTCAACAGTCAATACATTTGTATTTACAACGATTATCATTGAAGTGCGACCCTGAAAATTGCAATGCGTTCAGACAAACTCTAGTCTTGATGGCCGTCAATCAAAATAGTTTAGCCAGGATTGTTTAAATGCTGGACACGCCTAGATTGTCTGATTGACATCCGACTATTTTCCAACCAGACAAGATGTTTGAAGGTCGCACTTCAACCATAATGGTTGTATTGTTAAGAATCGTGCACTTAATATGTACAGTATGTTTAAATGATGTAGGATCTATATACAGCTTTTTCAAAAAACGTTGATACTGAATACTGCCTCTAAATAGTGTTCCAAGACCGAAATGCATTTTGGGACTCGTGTAATATTGTCTAAAGTAATATAAATAATAATAATTTATTTCATTTTTGTGGCTACTCTCCTTCGTAAGAAGAGTAGCCACTATGTCATCGAGTGTGTAAGTAAATAAGTAGGTCCGTAACTAATCTTCGGATAGCCTTCGGAACCGATTGTTATCAATCGAACACTGGGCGACGAACAGCGACGAAGTCATCGACGATAGCCGACGTTTCTCCGGTGGTCTCCGATATATTTTCGTAGGATTTTCGTGACTATCAGCTCTTTCGGCAACTTTCGGAAATTATCGGCTATTTTCGTGATCTCTCGGGTGGTTGTCGACGTTTTATCGATTTTAAACGTCTGTGGACGTTTTCCATGTGCTTTACTTCACGCGTTGTTGAACGCGTTGTTTAGAAGGGTAAGTTTACACCTCTAAATATACTATTATTCTATGCTATTTTGCACCATAAACAAGACACATCTCTCGTGCAAAGTGTCAAGTGTTTGTTCATAAAGATGTTTTCAAGTTTTTCAGTGACATAGTGACGGTTTGTTGAGATTATTTTCCAGCCGTGAATATCGATTGTGTTTGTTCGGTCTTTTATAAATAGCTGTGGACTGATCGACTGGTCAGTTGTGCAGTCAAGCACTTCCATGTGAACCTGTTTAAAGTGTCAAGTTATTACTATAAATAATTCTCTTCGAGGAACAAATGTCTTTATACGAGACACAAACAAACACTTCGAATTCGATTCAGACAGATTCGGCTCTCGTTTAGTCTTAGTTCCAAAACTCTCAAATCCCGTTCTAATCGCTAAATAAATCACATACAGGACTCAAGTAGATATTAATCTTTATTTAGAAAGCAGTTTTAGAAATTCAAGATATCAAAAGGCTATCGAATAGATAGCCTTTGTAGACGTTATTAGCCAGTGTCTGTACTAATCATGGACGAAAATAGGACTGGCACTTTAAACTTCTGCAAAGTGCTATTGATAAAAGGTACCTTTCAAAGTCTGCATTTGAAGTTTCCTTTAACGTATCAAAGGCCACCTCCAATGACTTTTCATAGACCATTATGCTTTGCACGCTTCGAATCCACCCGCATTTGTCGCAGTTGAAAATTATAATTTTACAATCTTGTTTAATCGAACGAAGTAATTGGCGATCATTCTAGTTTTTGTTTATCTTACTTATGTATTTATTTTTGTGATTCCAAGACCGATTCAAAACAAAACAAATGCCCGCAAAGCATAATGGTCTATGATGAGAACTACTACCAACATTCCACACACTCTAAATACAGCCACTTGTTTGGAATACATGTATGATCCAACACAACTGACATGGTGCCAAGATGAGCATCCATCACGAGAGATCCAGGAAAGCACAGAGCAAATTCAGTGTCGGCATTCAAACCTGGCTACACATCCCTTCCTGGGGTGAAAAAACGCGATCAAAGTCCTCACCTCGTCCTGGGGTTCCCCCCTCGGGCTTAACATTGATAGGTGCATAATAAATAGTATATCTAATTTGAAGATAAGTTTACACTCTAATATACTAGGATTTTATGCCATTTTGCATCAAAACCCAGACACATCTCTCGTGTGTAAATATTTTTTCAGGTTTCACAGGCTCACCACCCTCTGTTTGTGTATTGGGCTTCGTGTGTCTTATTTGATCGATTCAGTATATGTAATATGGCGCCAGTAACTTCACTTCTAGAATCCTGTCCTTTCGATATCCTGAATTTCTAAAACTGCTTTCAAAATAAAGATGAATATCTACTTGAGTCCTGTAGGGTGCAATTTAGAAAAGTGTGAAATAGTACTAATTTTAAATAGTACTAAATAGTGCTATTTCTATTGTTTTCTATTGTTTCATTAGTGCTATTTAGTACTAATTAGTTATTTAGTTTTCAAGCTTTTCTAATTTGCACTCTATGTGATTTATTTAGCGATTACAATGGCTTTAAGCGAGTTTTGGGACAAAGAGTAACAAGAGCCGTGTTTGTTTGTGTCTCGTATAAAGACATTTATTTGTTCCTCGAAGAGAATTACTTGGGAACCTACTGAATAAAGGCAGTTTACATGGAGCCATTGGAGGTGCTCAACTACACAAACTAGTCGATCGTCATGGACTGATGGAGCTAAAAGGCCGAACAAACACAATCGAATACTCGGCTGGAAAATAATCTCAACAAACCGTCATTTGAAAAACTTCAAAACATCTCAGTTATGAACAAACACATGACACTTTGCACGAGAGATGTGTCTTGTTTCTGGTGCAAAATAACATAGAATAGTAGAGTAGAGTGTGTACTAAACTTACCCTTCTAAGCATGAAGCGAAAAGCACATGCAAACTCCATTGGAACCGGCGACGTATTTTCTACGTTTCAGAATCGATAAAATGTCGACAACCAGACAATAAGAACTTTTCCAAATCGATAAAATGTTGACAACCAGACGAATAAACAATCGGGTACATCGTCGCGACATCGTGGCTGATTTTCGATCACCTGACTAGTTCCGAACAATATTAGAAGATTAGGACACTTACTTACTTACGGACTTACACACTCGATGACTACTCTCTTCTAAGAAGAGGAGTTGCCACAAAAATGACACATTTAACCTGATCATTTTGGGGGTCATTTATGCCCACCGTGAAAACAGATCGCGAAGAAATAACATATGCCTTGATGGAGTCCAAGAAGACCCATCAGAATCATGGAAAGATACATAACTAAAAGTCAACAACATTATTTCTAACAAGCTGCAGTTGCAAGACTTCACAATAGAGAGAGCCCACCGAATCGGCCGCTCTCGTTCCAACTCGACGAAGCCACGTACAATTGTTGCTACTTAACTACAAATCTCGCGAAGCAATCATTGCCAACAAGAAAAAGTTGAAGGGATCTGGAATATTTATGAGAGGATTTCTCCGACGCAGTAATGGAGATCAGACGTAATCTTCTTCCACATATGTATGAGGTGAGAAAGAGCGGTAAAGTTGCTTTTGTGCGCTTTAACAAGCTTATAACTTATGACAGGTCCTACCCATCTGGACCTCGACCATATTCAAGTGTAGTTATGAATGACGAACCAATCTGTGAGTAACGACTCTACCAATCTTAATGACTTCTTCTGATAACATTCTACCGTTCGCCCCTTTGGATGATAACGCATTTAACATCGCTCTCTATGAACTAGAAATCGATCGCCTAGATACGTTATTATTTAACCCAATCCATACTACTCAGTCTTCAGGTTTCTTGAATGATCTTGATCCTGACCAAAATTTCCGTTTGTGTACTACTTCCAGTAACTACTTTGTTGAATATGAAATTAATCTGTTAACTGATGCGCCTAAGAAAATAGGATTTTCATTAATGCATCGCAATGCCCTGTGACAATATTGTATGTCACACAATATTGTATGTCACGCATATATTAAGACCCCGTATGTAAATTTTGCACGACAGTCCATCCCTTCAAGAAAGAGTTGTGTCCCGCCTGGGGTAAAAGATGCAATGTGTGTGGTGAACAAAATCATTGGAGAGGATCAGTAGTGTGTGAGAGGAAAGAAAGAGCACACGCAGTGGACCATGACAATGATGAACAGGATTCTGACTTTGAACCTATTTACACGTTAAACCACTATGTGAATGGAGTTGATGCTGATAGTAGTAATTCAATCATGTGTGATATGTGCATTGAGTCTAAGATAGTTAAGATGCAGATTGATTGTGGCGCCTCTGTGAATATCCTGCCTAGAAGTAAAATAGGAGACAAACCCATTGCCCCAGCCATTGCCCCCTTGAAATGTGGAACAAGGATAGAAAGAAAGCAATGGGAACAACCAAGCTCGAGGTGACAAATCCCAACACCCAACACAAATACCGCTTGAAATTTGTAGTTGTCGTACCAACAATTTGTAGCAGAAAAGCAGCTGAGAAGATGGGACTTATTACAGTTAATTATGAACAGTTTCAAAGTGTAAAGTCGATAGAAGGAAAATTTTATGGAAAAGCAATGTTACAGTTTCCAGACCTGTTCAATGACGAGATTGGCACTCTGCCAGGAGAAGTGAAGCTAACTGTGATAGAAGATGCCACACCCGTAGTGTGCCCCCAAAGAGATTACCAGTAGAGATCAAAGATCAGGTAAAGGAAGAGTTGGATAAGCTCGTTGATCACCCAACAGAGTGGGTGAACCAGATGACAGTAGCAACAAAGAAGTCGGGAGAATTGCGCATCTGTCTTGACCCCCGTAGCCTAAACAAAGTGTTAAAGAGAGAACACTACCAACTACCAGTCATCGAGGACACACTGCATGATTTGGCAAAAGCTAAGCTGTTCAGCAAACTAGACCTTAAACATGGATACTGGCACTGTGTGCTAGATGAACCATCATCAGTTCTCACCACCTTTGCAACTCCTTTTGGTCGCTACAAATGGAAGAGACTCCCATTCGGATTAAGTGTCAGCTCAGAGATATTTCAAAGCTGAAGAAGGGCTGTCGTCCACAACCCCTATTGCTGATGACATTCTGCTATATGGTAAAGGTGAGCAAGAGAAAGATGCTGAAAAGGACCATGATGACAACCTTACCAAACTCCTGGAGAGATGCCAAGAAAAGGGCATAAGACTAGGAATAGGTAGGAGCCCAATACAGCGCATCATGAATCGTCGAACAAGAACCCTACTGCCTACCACAGACACATTACTTACACCTAAGACTGTGGAGAGAGAAACAGAAATCACAAGGATCAAGGACCAACAGGAAAGACAGGCGTTTTACTTCAACAGAAACGCACTTAAATTGACACCATTGCAGCAAGGAGACACAGTACGAATGAAGCCATTCTCACTAGGTGACAGAAAATGTCAAAAGGCAACAGTGAAACAAAGGTTGGATGATCGTTCGTATGAAGTAGAGAACCCTGCAGGTACCACCTTCCGTCGCAACAGAGTTCACTTAAACAAAACCAACGAAACACGACCACAAGAAAGTAATCAAAACAAGGAACAAGAACCTGCTTCCACTATGTCCAACGAAGACAACTCCCCTCATCAGGTTGACGACACGGTAGAGGAGCCTGGACACCAACAGTGCATGGTCACAAGATCAGGACGCATTGTCAAGAGACCAGCATATTTAGCTGACTACACAACCTAAATGTGATTACTAACTTTTACAGGAAGTACTGAGTGGGTCGATATCAATACGATCGTGGAACTGTTTATGAGTTGAACTATAAAAAAAACTGCAATGGGTGGGGTGTGACAATATTGTATGTCACACAATATTGTATGTCACGCATATATTAAGACCCCGTATGTGTGAAGATTCATTCATGTGTAAAGTCGTAGGCTTGCTTGTATATTGTCAAACGTTTACCTTCGCTTGTTATAATAAAAGTACTCTCAGTTGATACGGCAACTTGTTACATGCCCGAAGCTTATATGACAATTTTGAGTCTTTCAGTCATATGTTAGCCAGAATAAAACATTCATTCTCCAGGGTTCACACGGAATGTCCGCAATAAAATTCCATGACTTTTCCATGGCTTTTCCATGACCTGGCCCTTAAATCCATGACCTAAATTTAAGAATTACTAACAGTAACAAAGCACAGATTATAGTCTTCAAATACCACCGAAGCTGTGACCTATCCTCTCACTTTAATATACATTCCACATATGGTTTTAGTTACTCTGAAAAGTGTACACATTGTTTTATAGCTGCCTAGCTAGTTTACAAATTTAGCCCTGATAACTATAATCTTCTGAACATTATTTGGAGATTGTAAAGGTAATACAATTCCACGACTTTTCCATGACTTTTGACATTTTTGTGAAATTCCATGACTTTTCCAGGCCTGGAAAATGATTTTCTAAATTCAATGACTTTCCATGACTTTCCATGACCGTGCACGTGTGAACCCTGTTCTCAGTTATAGGAATCTCAGAAACTTGGCTTAACGACATTATTGCTTTGGAAAACCAGAGTTCTTACACTCATCACAGTGGGCATAAAGGACCCTAAAATCGCTCACTGAAAACGTCCTCTTTTTCCAAAATCATTAATATTTTCAAAAGTCTTCCATGAAATGAAATAAAAATTTCAGAGTTTCTTCATTAAAGGTAGTGTGGTATTTCCAACTATTCGTTGGTAAAATCTGACGCAATGATGACGTCATAATAAAAAGTTACAATTGCTGTGGAAATTTAGTTTAAACACAATGATAAAATAAAGTGCATATTTTGAAAGAGAATAACATCTTGTGCACTTCGGTTAACTTTTCATAATGTTCCGATTATTAGAACCTGAGTTATAAGGGATTTAGTGTTTTGATGACGTCATTATTTATGACGTCATCGGTAAAATAAAAAATCAGTTTGAAGGGAGAGAAATCCGTAAAATGACTTTATTTACATTTATTATTGTTATAGAAGTATTTTAATTCTACACAGTGGCGGATTTTTATGTTCATTAACTCTCTTAGAGATATTTTAAAATATATGTGACGTCATAATGACGTGTTAACTTTTTTAATTGTTTTTTAAATATTATTTGAACTACTTACGCTCAAAATATCAAAATTCTAAAATCAACAAAATGTCCGCATGTCATAGTTCTTCCAATAGACCTTTTGCGTATAAGACATATGTCCTATGTACCAGGACGTCCTACTTATCAGGGCACGCGAACAAGATAATGAGGAGGTTCACACCGTATCTGCATGCTTTCACATTACCAACAATGTGCTATATAGTTATCAGCATCTTTTGTTAGTTTGTAAGCTGCATACCATTAATGCTAGAGTGCATTCAATAGCACGAACAATTCGAACAAATAGTGCAAAATACCACTAGTTTCAACAAAGGATTTTGTGTGCACGCATTATAACCATCAGAAAAAAAATTAAAATAACAACAAAGGATTGATGTAAATCGATACAATTTTGTAAAGTATGGTCTGTCCTACGGGCCCGCAGTAATTGGCTAATGCTGTTGTGGTGACCCTGCCATATGGCAAAGCTAATAAAACAAAATAAAATGAAAGTTGTTCAAACCATTCAACGCGGTTGTTATTGTTTGAACCGCAATATATTGTGCAACTGTGCTAACTGAAATATGCAATGTATTTATAGTCACTAAATAGTTAGTATTTTACGGATACAACGCGTGCACTCCATCGGCTGAAATTGTCTATGTCAGAGTCAGCTGTGACAATCATTGGTTTTTTTTTGCATTAGACATTATATTTATGTGGAATTCCGTTAGTTTCTATAAACATTCAATATCTATTTTTCTTTATTTCTACCCAAAGGAGATTTTCACACGTGAAGCTGAGATGAAGTGATAAATATAGTAAATTAATGATATTTGCATATTGACACTAATATCCTTGCCAATCCCTCTCCCGCTTTCCCTTCCACTCCTCCTCCCCCCTTCCCACTTCCCTTTGGATCGATACGCAGGCTACTTGTACCGCCGCAAAAATGATCCCCAAGTCGCCGCAAAAGTGATCCTGGGAAATTTGAGAATCTGAAAAGTTTGGACTGCGGAACTGACGGCAACGATCGAGTGTCCTAAAATTGCATTAATTTGTCTTGCAAATAATGATCAGTTTTTCAAAATCCTGATTTTAGAAATCACTTCAATATAAATAATAATAATAATAATAATACATTTTATATAGCGCCACTATTCACCTTAATAATCTATTTTTTTAAATGTTAACTTAGCTTATTGATACATGGAGGTTCTACGGCGTTAATTCCGATGTTATTTAGATGTTATTCAATTGCCCTATACCACTATGACGTCACATCAAAACAATATATTGTTTAAACGCTAAGGATCATGGTCGCTAGAGGGGGTCAAAACAGCAACAACACAAAGGATTACCCAAATAAATGTATTTTACAGACGGTCTGAAAGCGATAAAAGTCACCAAACACAGTAAATATTGTGGGAAAAGCATCGATGAACATAATATCTGGAAACTAGCCAATTTGAAATCTAGCGAACCTCAGCAGAGCAGATTTAGTTCAAATTTCTATTGTTCTTCACGATTCTGTCCCCCTCATAAATAAGCCGTTACGTCATAATGGTATAGGGCAATTGAAATTGCTAAAAAGTAAGTAAATTAGGAGAACAAAATTAATAGTAATCTGACACCAGAACGAGGTATAAATGCAGCTGACATCTGTGTGGTAACTTGATTATTCGGGATTATGTTTTAAAATTTGTGTGAATCGCTGCGATCGCTGGGCAGGTAGTGATCAAATGTCTTTAGTATAAAACTAAGAACTAGAGAAAAGCGCACACAATGTCAGCGCTAGCATGAAATAGATGGCAAACAATAAACCATGCATAACAAAATAAATACAGTCGAACCTCCATTAAGCGATCACCCAAAATGTCAAGCCTATCGCTTACGGGTGGTCGCTTACGGGAGATGGTCGCTTACGAGAGCTCAGACAATTAGGGGGTCTAAATTTTGCTTCATTAGCCTACGAGTAACTGGAGAGACTTACCCAATGCGCCAATGCCCATCTAAACCAACACTAATCATTTAACTTTCCAACATGGATATACGTGTATACAGCCAGGAGCCCATAATAGTAATGGGCTCCTGATACAATTCAAAAACACGTTGTCCTAGGTTTTGTTGCATATTGCATTCCCAGACCAAAGTGCATTGTGGTCGCTACAAATTGTGTGTTTTCTTATATTTTAGGGTTCCAAAACCCGCAAACAAATATCAGGCAAGTCCTGACAGTCAACCTTGATCTCAGTTTCGGCAACGCAAGGCAAACGAACACTCTATACTAATCGTATTACATTCCACGTTTGCAAAGAATTCCACAGTGACACTCGCTTGCATGCAGCAATAAAATTCACAACTTTCACAATGGCGAAATATTAATCTGCATACTTCATGTTTTCACGCCATTAATGGATCCCTATGTCTCTCACGTGCATGCATAACAATACCCTGACATAAGTAGGACATTCTGGTACATAGGACACATGTCTTATACGCAAAAGGTCTAATACGCTAAGTATGGGGCTAAAATGTTTTCAAACAAAAAAGTTTTACCAAGCGATGTATTTTACCGATGGTTTTGTATGAATTATTTCCCGCCAAATTTTCCCGGGAAAAAATATCAAGTTAAAAATATTCATAACTCTGGTTGCCTTCATCCAATTTCAAAACGGTTTTCGATTTTAGGCTAGTTATCACGAGAACAACGAAGTAACATCAATTTTGCGATTTTCCAAAAAATTCATATGAGCGATTTTCGAGCCATTGGACTCTCGAAGCTGTATTTCGTTTGCTCAAAAACTGGAGTCAGTGAGTCTTTCATAAAACTAGTAAAATCGGAAAGTGTTAACTTTATCTGGAATGGGAGAAAAGCAAAGATCAAGTATAACACCTTAAGTGTCGTTTCCTGATAGAGTGTTCCAGACTCTGGAAATGGGGGTCCACCGATTTTGATAAAATTTACTGCAGACGTTGGTCTTGATGGGATATTCCAAAATCCAATTTGGTTTGGTTTTCTGACTTATAGTTCAAGAGTTTCAGGGGGGTGCAATTTTGGACCTCCAGATCATTGAAAATCCTGTGTTTCAAGGGGTAAGTTTGAACTGCTGCAAAACCAAACACACAAAACCTATTCACTAATCAATTGTATGGTGTGATTCTGATATAAAGGTACTTTTAATTCATATGTACTGAGACTACACAGAAGCTTCTGACTGAGTGGGGCCTGGGACGATTTCGGGTCAAATTTTGAGTGACTGAGCGCCACTCAAAATTGCCAAATTGTGGAAATTAATATTGGCTATCTGCATACTTATTCAAAATTGATACTTATATCAGGAGTTACCCCAATATAAGTAGAATGAAAATCCATCGAGAAAAAATTGGCCCATTTAATTTTGAGGCACTTTAAAGACTCATTTTACAGCACACTCTAACAAAATTTACATATTGGCAAAAGTCATAATTGGACACCCAAACTATATTTATTTGTATTTAAACACCTCAGTGTGCTTTGTGGAGGCCTTAAATACTTAAAACAATTGTGATAAGCAGTCATTTTGTGAGTAAACACTAACTTAGAATTTTAAATTGCCTAGAATCACAGGGAGCCCAAGCATAAATTCAGTAAAAAAATAAAATTCGAAATAAAGTATTTTTTTTCCCTATACATCTTTGTTGTCTGTTAACTTAACCTGCCTGGTGATTTTTTCACCAGGCCGGTTAAGTTAAAAATAGGGAAAAAAAATACTTTATTTCGAATTTATTTTTTTACTGAATTTATGCTTGGGCTCCCTGTGGTGCTTCCGGGAGCAAAGGGAGCAGTAGTGTGGTAAGAAATCAAAACAACCACGAGAAATCCATGGCAGAGAACAATCTTAGTTTGCTATAGAAAGCCAAGCGTGTAGAAACAAGTTTGTTTACTGCTTTTTCCAGTAATTCACGATATTATTAATAATTTTCATTTAAAATATCTAAAATATGTTCAGTGTTGAATTAAAAGTGATCTGTTAAATAAAGGATAAAGGCGGAATCAGTATATGTGTATACAGTATACATATGACAGATTGCAAAATAACTTGTCGATTTCAACTAGTAGTTTGTCGATTTCATTGGCTGGCGAAGGCCAAAATCGCTGATAAAATCGCCCATGCGCACGGGAAAATGGAATCTATTTGTTAAATAATATATAGCATTTCTTCTATTGTACTTGAATTTACTTGTGGGCAAAATTAGAAACCAGTTTGTTTGTACTCACTGAATTTGCCACCCACATGAAATAAAGTATATTTATGTATGTATGTTTCGGCACGATCACGGTCACTACATGGAATTTCGAATGTTTCCATATGCGGCACAGTCATACAAACTCTACTCTAATTATAATAAACTTTATTTCCAGAAGGTAACATTGGACACTCTTACAGTTTGCACTGATAAATACATATAAATATAAAACGAGCGCGTAGAGGAACTAAATTGATGTGAAGCTATTGTCCGTGCTGCTAGCAATTGCAAATGTAAAGAGTCAGAGTATCGCGCTGATTTTCTATCCTATATGTTGCAATGCTAAATGCTTAGCGAAAATCTATTGGCCGCCCTATATCTCATGAAATGCGGTTTAGTTGCTCAACATTCAGGTGAACTTTGCGCGCACTGCCTACCCCCGTGGTCAGCTGTCCTAGAGTATCTAGATTTATATTAACGAGGTTAATATTCACATAAATTCACGACCCTGGAGAATGCATATAAATATATATAAATATGTAAATCCTATAAATTACACCTATCTATATCTTCTAAAAATCCAAATCCTAAAAATCCTAGTATAAATATAATCGGTGGTGACTAAATTATATAATTATGCATTCAGTAGCATCACATTGAAACATTAAAACATGTTCTAATTTATAGTTGCCCAAAACATGTTTGAAAGCCAGACAGTTTGATCAGTCAGTTCCGCACTGAGGATGTCGTGAAATTTACAAACGTCGTAGATTTAAGGCTTTCAAACATACATGTTTGGGCAACTAATTAGAACATGTTTTAATGTCATGTGTTAACGCTTAGATGCAAACGACGGTATTCTACAGCACCACATGATCGTTGTTTTCAGCACGAGAAATTTGTCTGCTAATATTTGCAGTAGAGAACTGAATTCCCCTCCAAGTCAGAAAGGACCTTTAAATAACCTCATGTAAGTTGAAATGAACAAGAAGTGTTATATAACTAGACCCTGTCGGCAGGGTTCACTCGTGCCCTGGTGCCGGATTGAACCAGTACATGCTAAGGACCAGAGTAGAATTGGGATCCCTGTGGAAGTGTCAGTGTGGGGGCTTTCTCAGTATATCATCGTCCTGAATTCCTGAAAATTTGAATAACAATAGTTCATATTGTTGTATGCCTCGTTCTACAAAGAGTTCTTGATTTGAATAACAAAGGTTTTTCAGGATAGTGATATACTGACTGAAAGAGCCCAAAGTTAATTTGTATTACGAGTTTGATTTTTGCTTGAAAACTTCCCTTTTCTACCTGGAACCAGCACATGTCGCAGTTATTTTTCGTGATCAATGCGGTATGTTTTATATTTCGCTCTTAGAGTGAAAATATTTGAATATTTTAAAAGTAAAATCAAGACGACAAGACAAGAGACCATTATCTTGGTATATAAGCTTATGTATTCAACGAGTAAAGTTCAATGATTCGGATAGTTGTTGTCGGTCGAGTTTTCATTTAGACTTCGAAATATAAAATACCATAAATATAAGCTTGTGGTTTCCTTTCTAGTAGAACACATAGACGTCCAGCTATTCGTGTGCTTATCTTCTTGGACGATAAGGATTTTCACTGAATGTTCGTGTGTGTCAGTTGTATAAGTGGGCTTCCTGTGGTCACAGGTAGCCCAAACGTAGAAATCAGTGGATCGTGACTTCTTTGGATTTCGTTCGGTTGGATCAGGAATGAGCTCTGATAAAGCCTTCAAAGGGTATGAGATTCTCAAAAATGTATTCACAACAGTAGTCTGAAAATTAAAGAACACGTTGGTGTAGAAATCTGAGCGAGAAATTGTGTTTTTGAGTGGTTTTGAGCGATTCGGAAAGCTTGGTTCAACCGGTCATTTTATAGTTTTGAGTATGAGTTTGTTTGTTTCTGAAAAGCATTATTTTTCTATAAGGCGTTCCCTAAAAAATACTAGAAATAAAGAATAATAGTTGTTGAAGTCCCCTGTGTAGTTTTCTTGAGGTTTTGAGTTGTATTTTAATACGATGTTGGTCCGAGTTGTCTTGTGAATTTTGATTTGTTGACGAGCGCTGAACAGCGACCGATGAAGGCCGAAGTTAGGATTTGTGTGCAATTTCTAAGCCGTGGTGGATGCCTGGGCTCTGACTTGTTGCTTTATACCTCGTCTTTTTATCCTTCATTTGGCCAACACATTTAATTTAGCCGCTTTTTAGATCGGGAATCACGACTCCTATATAACACATTGCGCATGTGCGAGACAATTCAGTAGTACAAGACCCCATGCTTTCGCTAGACACACACCCCATTTGCCCTATAATCTGATTTGATTTGATTTTGACTTTATTTTTAGTGACGATTGTCTATGGAATTAGTGGTCATGAGTAGTGTTTTGGATTTGACAATGTCCCACATCGATTGGAAGAGAGATACATTTCTGTATATAAATGGTTTCAATACATATATAGATACTAGGCCCCGGTACCTGAGTTAGGCGTTGCAAACCTTCTCCCCTTACCCTCCCCCTTCGCTGATCCTCAACCCTGTCCCCTATTTATATTTGGGTCTCGATAGCATGTGACCGGATATTGCACAACTTTGCGATTTTCTGACATTGAAAAAATAATAATAAAATACGCGTTGGGTTTTATAACTCGTGCGGCCTACGGCCTGGGCACGAGTAATTACTTGTGCCGAAGGCCGGGTCAGGAGTCTTAAATAGCAGATCGTCTTCTTTTTTTTGTCGGTCCGGCTATGAAATGGAAGGTGGAGACATGAAGTCTCATCTCAAGAGAGATTACAAATCACAAACCAATCAGGAGGCACCGGAGGTCAAGCAGGGGCAAGTTCAGTTGTCAGTTGTCAGAATCTATCACGAAAATATATCTAGTTCTGAATGACTTGAGTTTCCTTGCCAGGATTGTCCTTTTTCCAAAAATACCTTTATAAAGTGACTCATGAACTAGGAGACAAGAAGTCTGATAGCCAAACACTGAGTTGATAACTATAATCGTTCTCAGATCTAAACATAGAGAAATGTTTAAGCAGTGAATACACCTATCACTCAACAAGTAACCAAACACTGATTTGATCCGACTATAATCGTTATCTCAGATCTAAATATAGAGAAATGTTTTAAGCAGTGAAAACACCTTTGATGACTAAGCACAATCTGCAATTAAGTGGATCTGGGAACGAGATCACTAAAAGCTGATCTATGAGGTTTTATCGACAGTCAACCTCTTTCTTAACAAACCTTGTTAGGGGAAAGTTATGTCGTCTTGTGATCGTCAGAAAAAAACGATTTGAAGGAAGTATGTCTAATACGCTTATCTCACATACAAATGCACACGCTGTTAGCGGTATATACAGTATACTTCTTTCATGCTCCAACGCATTCCAGTGCTCAAACGCACCAGGGCACGAGTGAACGCTTATTAAAGCGTCTAGTTAGTACATAATGTATTTATCTATTTCAGTCTGCGAACTGTCCCTCCTTTTCCCTCAGTCTCAGTGAAGACGAGTTTTTAGAATCCCGTGGACGCGAGGAGAATGGGGACCCTAAACTCTCCCCAATTGTAGCTGACTGCAGCGATACTCGAAAGGCGAGGTAAATCGTAGCAGGCAGTTGAGTGTTCAATTAGGGGCTATTTTACGGATTGAGGAGCGACGACAAGTTGATAGGGGCCAGACAATTCTCACTAATGACCGAGGCGAAGCGAAGATGTGATTCGTGAGTCTTGAGTAGCGTATCAAGCTTATTTTAATCCTTTATAAATCTGGATATCAATCAATCAGGATAGCATTCAATCGTAAACTGCAATAGTAATAGTATAACAAGAACTAAGCTAAAGTTAACTACAATATTTGACATTCCAATCATTCCATTAAAATGAATCAAGTACAATTCGTAAAATAGGCATAGAATAACGTTCTAAAATAGCTAAATGCGATTATAAACAATTATACATATAAAGCTGAATACTAATACAACAATCAATAATGGCGATTCTAGAGTATTCTATAAAGACTTTGAAACAAACTAAAGCCACGAACTACAAGAACTATTAAATGCGGTCTTTAAGTCTTGTGCATTACTAAAAACGTACAACTACTAAATAGAGAAAATTATACTCACATATCGGTCCCACAATACTGCCAAAGGTTACCGAAGTATAACACCAATCCTCGCACGTCCAGGATTGGTTTTTCCCGAGATCGGTTTTTCTCTCGTCCGAGGGAAAAAAGGCACTGTTCACACTCTATCTATTTCAGATCTAGATAGCTGTATTGTATATATTTATGCTTTGAAATGGAACAAAATATGGGTTGTGAATATAGCTTTTTATAATTCTAAGGCAATTTCAAATTCTAAGTTAGTGTTTACTCACGAAATGACTGGTTATCACAATTGTTTTAAGTATTTAAGGCCTCCACAAAGCACACTGAGGTGTTTAAATACAAATAAATATAGTTTGGGTGTCCAATTATGACTTTTGCCAATATGTAAATTTTGTTAGAGTGTGCTGTAAAATGAGTCTTTAAAGTGCCTCAAAATTAAATGGGCCAATTTTTTCTCGATGGATTTTCATTCTACTTATATTGGGGTAACTCCTGATATAAGTATCAATTTTGAATAAGTATGCAGATAGCCAATATTAATTTCTACAATTTGGCAATTTTGAGTGGCGCTCAGTCACTCAAAATTTGACCCGAAATCGTCCCAGGCCCCACTCAGTCAGAAGCTTCTGTGTAGTCTCAGTACATATGAATTGAAAGTACCTTTATATCAGAATCACACCATACAATTCATTAGTGAATAGGTTTTGTGTGTTTGGTTTTGCAGCAGTTCAAACTTACCCCTTGAAACACAGGATTTTCAATGATCTGGAGGTCCAAAATTGCACCCCCCTGAAACTCTTGAACTATAAGTCAGAAAACCAAACCAAATTGGATTTTGGAATATCCCATCAAGACCAACGTCTGCAGTAAATTTTATCAAAATCGGTGGACCCCCATTTCCAGAGTCTGGAACACTCTATCAGGAAACGACACTTAATTGGTTCCCGTGAAGGAGGTCTTAAACTCCCCGATTTCGGTAGTATGGTTAAATCTAGTCTTTTTAAGTGGGCAGTTACATTATTGGATGACGGAAGCAAATATTGGAAGGTTTTACCAATGACAAAACTAGAAACTATTGGAGGGATAAACTGTAATCAATCTAACTTTAATAAAGAAACTATACCAGAGGACCTACCCGTGTTTTACCGGAATGTTTTACTGACTTGGGCGGAGCTCAGTCTTATAAAAGTGGATAGCGATGTAAATAATATTCTAAGGCAGTCTCTCTGGAACAACACATACATTAAATTATGTTGTGACGAAACCTATAGGCGACGGCTACAACAGTTGAACATACGCGTGGTTAATGACCTCTGGGATCCAAATAGGGGCTTCCACTGGGAGAAGGTAGAAGAGAAAGGGGTTTCAAATAAGGACTGGTTAATATGGTGGGGTCTAGTTGATGACATTCCAGCACAGTGGAAAAGAACCTTAAGAAAAAATATGAATTATAGTGCTCAAGCAGACACTTCAATGAGGCAAATCATAATAGCTGGCAAATTAACTAATGTAGACAAAATTAAAACAAATAATATTTATAACGAACTAGTTCAAGAAAAGTATTTACTACCGACTTCAGAAAGAAGGTGGCAAAGTATCCTGCTCAATGATAATATCGAATGGGGCGAGGCATACAACCTTGTCTATAGAATTACCATCGATACTAACTTGAGATGGTTTCAGTATAGAATACTAATGAATTGCCTTTACCTGAACAAGGACTTGGCAAGATTTAACATTAAATATTCATCGTTTTGTTCTTTATGTAATAAGGACATTGAAACTACTGAACACTTCTTTGTAAAGTGTTATATTTCGTCTAGACAATACAATGATATTGCCTTGTGGTTAAGAAACTATAATATTATCATGCCTGAATTGAATCTTAGCCTGATAGTTATAGGGTCTCGATCCAAAGAGAAAGAACCAACAATTGATTTTTTTACTTCTCCTCTACAAACTTTATGCATACAAAAGAAATTTAAAATTTAAAAGGCTACAAAGCACTACTAAACTACTATGAAAAAATAGAGAAATCAATAGCTGTTAAAACTAACAAAATCCATTTCCACCTGACAAAATTTGGTAAACTAAAAGAAGCGATGTTAGTGTAATATTGATAATGTTGTATATAATATTCGAATATATAGGGAATATATAATGTTGTATATATAGTGAATATATAATATTGTATATAATCAGAACATATAGTACGAAAACATAGTTAAGTGTAATTATGTATCTTTGTGAAATACAGAATAAATTTATTTCATTAAAAAATTTTAAAAAACCTCACTCACTTAATTAGAATTGCTAAAAGGAACCATTAGAGTGCAATTTAGAAAAGCTTGAAAACTAAATAACTAATTAGTACTAAATAGCACTAATGAAACAATAGAAAACAATAGAAATAGCACTATTTAGTACTATTTAAAGTTAGTACTATTTCACGCTTTTCTAAATTGCACTCTACGACGCTAAATTTGAATGTGCAAAAAATAATATCAAAGCTACTTGGAAACTGATTGGCGAAGGAAAGACTCCCATTTGTTCTTCTTTTAAATCTGATCATAACATGCTGGGCTCGCGGGCGCACGAAATCGGCGCTTTGAAATCGTGTCAATAATTGCTCGCAATTTGTTGATTTGTTGCCATGGAGTCAGTTTGAATTTTTTCGCCGGAAATGGTACGACGTGATCACGTTGGACTTACGGAAAAAAATTATGTGAGACACTTATCGTATTCCGATTGCGAAACCCTTCCGAACATTAGCCAACCGATTATCGATCTACTCGTGCAACTGAATTTCGTGGAAGAAGAAGCCATGTTTTGAAATTTACAAATCCGTTTCAAGAGACTTTTATTCAAACGCTCGACGAATCTACTTCACAGAACTGGTTTGCTGCATCACAAGACCTATATAAATATCTATATATTTTCTTTGTATGAATTTCAATTGGGATTTCAAAACGAACAAATCCTTGTGTTTTTATTGAGGTTAATGTTGTGCAAGTTTGAAGAATTGTCAGCGTGTTTTCCTTGAGTTATTAGATTTCTAGCAGGATGACCTTTGAAAGTCTACTAACGAACTTACTCCTGTCAAGTCGATTCGAAGGTGTTTTCGCAGGATTGGCTATCAGCGAGATTGTGTACTTACTTAATTTTTCTCTATTTGCTTTTAGTTTTAACTCTGATTCAGACGGAGGTTTTCTACTACTACTAGTTTAATACTTGTAGATCTATAACTATGGGCAGGAAAAAAGGAATCAACGATTCGGAGTAGACTGTTTGCAGCATCTGTTGAAAGCACACAGAGAGGAAGTATGCAAGAAAAGTAAGATATATAGATCAAAACAGGAAAAGGTTCGTTGGCTTGAGCAAAAGGTAAGTTAAGTAAGAAATAATTATTAGTTAATTGGCCTGAAATTCAACTTGGATAATTTATTGGTGAGTTGCTGTTGTGCATTTGTTGTGTTTACTTGGGATTAAAAATCCTATTTATAAGTGCCTATAATAATTTATTTTGTACATGAATTTACGTACTGGCGCGCTCGCATTTCATGTACTGCATGTAATCAATAAGTCTATAATTAAAAAAAAAATACAATTTTGAGTTCCAAGCTTTCACTTGCGACATTTACAAATAATTGTATTTTTGCTGCTTTTATATGCATTCAGAAACCAAAAATTGCTATACAAGAAGCAGAAATGAATACCAATTTTATTAAAATAATATTAATTTAAACCAACCATTATATATGTTATTTGTAGATCAGTGAGATAGAGGAGAGGTTAGAGCAGATAGAGAGTCACGAAC
Source organism: Actinostola sp. cb2023 (assembly GCA_033675265.1). NCBI lineage: Eukaryota > Metazoa > Cnidaria > Anthozoa > Actiniaria > Actinostolidae > Actinostola > Actinostola sp. cb2023. Next base: position 127,808 of record JAUJYZ010001345.1, read on the forward strand.
CACCCATGAAGAGAAAAACAACTTATGCAACTGTTAAGTCAATTAGCATTAAAACAAGTTAGCTCGGCAGCAAAAGCCATCAGTTTGTCAGTTCTCTGATGCTAGTACATACATAGTAACTAGTAAGTTACTCTTACCACATAGGAGGGTATTAGAAAGAAATAGTGAGTTATTTGAATGTGCGTCACTAATTAATGGGTCCACAGATAATAATACCAAATCAGCCTTAGATGGCTTGTGGTCAACACTCGTTAACAACACATCACATAAGGATTTAGCAAGGTACATTAAATCAACACCAAAAGTTATTTCTAAGTCAGTGCCACCTGTTATCAAACACATGGTAAAAACATTTGAGTCGGGCACTGCAAATGCTGCACGAAGCTTAAAAGTTCTTTATAGTGGTGGCCTTATTAGTAAGAAAAAATACAAAGACATTAGATCTGCATCAGCACTTGAAAGCCAGCCACCCAAGTGGTAGCCTCCTAAAGCAGACGCGTGTCCAGGCTTCCGTTTTACTTCGCCGGTACTAAGCGTCTGCTCAGATGAACAATACATTCCTTTCCAATTGTTTTACGCACCATTGAACTAGCCAATGAAATCACTCGTATTATCGTGCCCAACTCAGTTCACACGGTCGAGTTATTTGTAGAGACCACTAGCTTGTTCAACATTCATAATCCGATGAATGATGATGTTTTAAACCCGTTTAAATGACCACAGATAATGATAGCACTCCAAAGAAAATCATCAACGAGGACTTATGCTTTATTTGTGCCAAAAGTGAGTTAAAGGAGAGGAAAATATTCGGACGAACGAAAGTTAATTTACTGGCACTCTTGTCCCATACTTTGGATACTAGTGTCAACATACAAGAATACTTTGAATACGGTAATGCAGAAGTTGCTTTGCAAAAGTAAATAAATGACCAGAATCGTTTGTACCGTTGTCGTAGATCAGTTTCAATGCTTGATATATCAGTAAGCTTAATGACTTTCCATGACCAGTCGGAAGTTGACGAACAAGTCCCTTTGTTCAAAATAAATTGCTCGGATCGATTGACTTTTGCTGGTGGATATTCAACTGTTGAATTTTGAAAACATCACATCGCTAGCTTGAAAACTCTTCAAGCTACCACAGTACTAACTGTCAGTTCAAGTGATGTTTGTTCGTGGAAGTCCGTAGAGGTCAAAGTCCTCACCACCACAGATTTAAGAGGTTCGTTCTGATTGGCTAATCCACTGGCTAATCCACTAATCCACTGTATGGTTCATCTGAGCAGACGCTTAGTACCGGCGAAGTAAAACAGAAGACTGGACACGCGTCTGCTTTAGGAGGCTACCCAAGTGGCAGTCATAGTGCTGTTCATTTTATGAAAGGGGTTCCAATCCCCAATATCTTATGATAAGCTCATGAAATACATTACATTACTCGACATTGGCATATTACATGATATGTCCACATTTTGTCATGACTTAGATGAAGATGAGCAAATTGATGGGATATACCGAAATCTAGAGGATTTGCTAGTTAAGATGGCTAGGCTATATATAAATATAGATGAAAAGTTTTACAGCACAGAAAGCTCCCTTCTCAGTTGGTTTGGAGAGGGTGAGAGCAAGTCCACTGTTGCCTTAGGAGCAGATGGGGCCCCTTTTGGGAAGGACTCAGAAGCCACTGCATGGCTGATAAGTTTTTTAAATGTTGGTTGTAGAGCGACTTCCCCTAATGATAACTTTTTGCTTTGTGGGGCAAACTGCAAGGAGGACCATATAGCAATGGTCAGGTTTGCCTCCAATCTCGTCAGAGAAATAGCTTCAATTGAAGCAAAAGAATATTCAGTTTTTGACAAAAGTGTCTTTTATGTTTGAGCTGATACCAGCTGACATGAAATGGTTAGCATCATATTCAGGTGAGATAAATAATGCCTCATATTATTTATCCTCTTTTGCTAATGTTAACAACAACAATAAAGTACTTATGGGGGGGGGGGGGGGGGGTGCATTAGGTACAGGTCCCAGTGACACCTGGCAACCATGGGATTACAATCACCGGATGCATGTTGCGCAAAAAGTGGAACAATTAAAAGAAAACCTTAATACAACAAAACTTGCAGCATCAACGAAGAGAACTAAAGTATTAAACTTAATCAAGCAGGAGCAATCAAGACAAGAACATATGCCCATAATTGGTAAATTAGTTGATAAGGCACTGGCTGGGCCATTACTTAACACCAATAATGCATGGTATTATTATTATTATTATTATTATTATTATTATTATTATTATTATTATTATTATTATTATCTAATTATTTAAAAATAATCTAATAATGTTAAGGAACTTCCAGATGGCTGTCATTTTGTGCTTTATCTTAATGCCATCAAAAATGATGTTAAGTGCCATTTGCTATACTCTAAGCTCAACAGCTATATGCCTACATGCTAATATTACCTTTGAAACAACGTTCAACAACAATATGGCTGTTGCCAGTTAACACTAGAAGTTTGCCCTGTTATGTTTCATTCATGTGTGTATTCTAGTACAATATTCAACATGCGTTATTCCATTATATATATACCATAAAAAGTTGATTTGACCACACCCAAGTCAATTTTTAGTGAATTTGTATTAAGCGGCCAACCTGTATTAAGCGGCCATTTACTCATTCCCCGAGGTTGGCCGCTTAATACAGGTTTGACTGTACTTCAATTTGTTCCATTTCATAAAGAATACCAAGAGAAAATGAGGTAGTTCATTTTCTCTTGAGAATACTCGATGCTAGCATATGACGCGGCCCCGCGGCAGAACAGCGTGTAAACTTTACATGAAAATAGTTTTACGGTTTCGCGTGTACTGTTTTAGAAAAACGGATGTGGACTGAACTTCCGATTCTCGGCGAGTAAACGGCGGCTACATGTAAGCTACGTGATAGCCTTCATGCGATTTCTATAGTTCTTAATTAATTAGCGATGTCGGTACAATGGCCGTAATTAGTTGGCAAAATCTTGTCCAAGTAGCGCTGAGTCGGTAACCATCTTCTTTGTTATTGCCATTGGTGTTATTGTTTAGGACTTAATCATTCTTAAAGTTTCAATGGAACACTTTCGCAGATGTGATTTCCCAGTGACTCTCTTTGCGTCCAAAAAGATAAAACTCAAGCGGAATTGGCGAACATCGAGCGCGCAGCAAACCGTTCACATTAAAAAAATCAAAACTGAAAGCAGCGCGGAGCCGGGCGGGCTCGTCGACTCAACTTTTTAATCTGCAGTCAACTACAGCGGATCAATCATTCACACTTCGTCCTGATTTAAATTTGCCGAATTAAAAGTAAAAGACGTAATCAGTGTCACAGCACTGATGTGTTACCACCACTGTACCGACACCGCTAATAGAGATTAGAACAATAGTCAATTTCCTTGTCAAGGAAAACTTGTCAAACTTGCTCGTGTAGACTCAGCTTATAAATATAAGTCTCAAGTCTCCGTGGAACCTCGTGTTGATGCAGAGGATGCAGCAGCATGGTGGAGGAGAAAGTAGAAGTGAAACAAAATTCAAAGTAAACAATAACAAACAAACAAACAAAATGAGTTGTACCGCACCTATTTTGCGGGTTTGACAATGACAAGTGACAAGTGACAGAGAGAGAGAGCGTTACGTGACGAAACTAAACACGAGCTGCGGGGGAGACTAGCCTATTGTCGCCTATTGCGGATTTGTGATTTCAAAATGGCGGCCGAGGAAATCAATCTTCGAAGTACTTTTAAGTGTCTATAAGTTGTTCCTATCGGCAGTTATTGCCAGTTGAATACAAGCATTGGGAGAAGCAACAAATAGAGAACGTATACATCTAATTTTGAAGGACATCGAATGTTCAATTGGCCTGATAAACGATCTCATTTATAGCTTATGGACCGGATGTCACATCGATAGTAAGCTTACTTTGATAGTCGAGGGAGACAACAATAACGGTATATTATTTCTTCTGATATGGCGTATCTACTTAAAATTTGTTTTAATTGTTTGTCTTTGGGTATGCTGGTTCTGCTACAATGCGTTTCAAATAAGCTTAAAGGTCGCTTAAAGTCCCTTAGGTCTTTTTAGGAGCAAGTTTTGCCTGGACAAGTTTTATTTGCTCATAATCATATGCATCTGTAAAGGAAATCTTGTCAAGTTTTTCCTTGTCAAGTTGCCTCGTTCAAAAACTGGTATGCTAGCTTTTGAAACTAGGCAACTTGTCAAGGCACAACTTGTCAAAGAAAACTTTTGTTCATACACACGACTCACGAGCAAGTAGAAAATGTGCTCCTCTGTACGGAGTACATGTACGTAAAAACCTGCGAAAGAACCTCGATTTTTTTAAGTCTGACAAAACAGGTTCTTAAGCTATTTTGGGGTACTGTAGTTATTGACTATTTAGGTTTTAAAATCTGGTTCTTTGACTTTATAAGCATGATGAACTTGTAAGTTACATGAGACAATTTATTATAAACCAGTTTGTTTATGTAAGCTTAAGGCCCTAGCTGTTACACGCGCACTTTTCCGTGCAACTTGCCTCGCAAAAAAAATTGTTGCAGGTTGCACGAGACCATGTCACACATACAATTTCTGTTGTAACTTGTCTCACGCACAAACAAAATTCAAGTTGCATGCGTAATTCGTGAAACCGTCACTTCCACTCTTTTCTTGAAAAATATTGCAAACTTTCGTCCCCATCTGCCATGTTTATCGAAAACAATTGTTTTGTTCTGTTTTTATTATGTTGTATGTTCTCACTTACTCAGTGATCGACTCGTTCGCTCTAGTTGCGGCGCGAGACAAGTCACACATGTCACACATATTTTTTTCCGTGCAACTTGTAGAAAGTAGAAACCAAATCAACTTCTCGTGCAACTTGCAAAAATAAAAATCAAGTTGCAAAAGAGGGTGTTACACGATAAAAACGCGCGTGCAACTTGCAATTTTTTTTTGCGAGGCAAGTTGCACGAAAAAAAGTGAGCGTGTAACAGGGCCTTTAGGTTACCGTTCATTATTTACGGGAGAGGGGGGGACGAGGCTGGTTGAGACCTGCATTTTTTTGCCAGACAAAAAAAAGGGGGTTCCTGCAATATGGGGGGGATTTTTGGTTGGGATTTTTTTACAATTTAAGCAATTTCTCACCCAATCAATGGTTAATTTATTGTTTCTGTTCAATTTCTAGAATGCTCCATCTGGCCCTGGATTGCTTCCTGGGCAACACGACTGTCTTGTTTACAGGGATCAAAAACAAAACCGTAGAGTGGAGGCTACGAATTTCCTAGTTTCTGTGGTGGGGAAATTTCAAGCTGATAGGATGAGTGGTTTCATATTTAAAATTGACCAGGTGGTTAGTGGGCAGCAAAGGTCTTGGTAAGTTTATTTTTTGTTTCAGAAATGCAAACTGATGTCGAAAAATATATCAACTTATAAGGTTATGTTTCAGTTGATAATTTCTGAAATTCTTTTTTAGTTTTTAAATTTAACTTTTTTTCAAGACTTCTTTCAATTAAAAATATATAAATATCTTTCTACAAGATAACATAAAGATTTTGTGAAACATAATGTTCACTAAAATTCAACGCCTACATCACAGGATATCACAGGAAAAAAAGTCAATTCCCAACTATACCTTCAGGAGAATAATTATATATTTCCCAAGCCTGGGGGAGTTTTGGGGTTATGCATGGATCAATTCCGCTGTTACTACCCCCCCCCCCCCCCCCCCCCCCCCCCCCCCTCCCCCGGCTGACCCCTAGGGAATTTTTTTTTTTTGTGTGGGACTACAATTCCCCGCCCCCGGGCAACGGAAAAGCAACCAACAAAATAATTGCCCATTGCAAAAAAGAGCAGAGGACTGGGTTCTAGTTGTCCGAGTAGACCTGGCTACCGTTTCACAAAGCGCACGTAACTTACAAGTACTTGTAAACTCGTTCGTAAACCCTTTGTAGCAATTTTGTTTCATTTCACAAAGCGTACGTAACTGACAAGTTCTTGTAAATCTTGTACGTAACTTACGAGCTTGTAAGTGCTTACAGGTACTCGTAAGTTACAAGCGCTTTGTGAAACGGTAGCCTGGCCTAGACCCACAGTTTCTTTTGGACGTCCAAACAACCTTTAACATTCACTGTTTTACCTTTTATGAAGCAGCTGTATATTGTTTAGGTTACATCAATTTTGAATAAATAAAATAAAATGTTATTAAAAAAAGTTTAGATTTCTGAATTATCTGAAAATAATTCACTATTAATTACTTTACAGGAACTGTGTGTTATCAATGCAACAGTTGTGTAACACACAAGTTGTATTTGCTGCCCTACAACATTGTTCAAAGAATTCCCTTTGGAATAAAATACCAAAGGATGCACCAGGGTCGGTTGATCTGGCCATTTACATGTTTGAGTTGACGAGACAATATGACAACACGGTTCAGGAGGCTGGAATAATCAGAAAAGTTGTTACTCAGGTATTTCTTAATCAATTATTAAAATTTCTGTACGCAGGCATGTGTATGAATAAATAACATTTCCTCTGCGTTCAGTTTGGGTAATTTATTCCGAGCTTTTGGCCATTGGCCATTCCCAAAACTCAACACAAAGGAAACATTATTTATTCATAATTGTTACACTATTTTTCTAAAACTGCATTTCAGCAAATGATAATGTTCACTTATATGTTTGAGCTTCCTGTGCTTCATATTGTCGACACATGTGATAAAACACTGAAGTTAAGGGAGAAAACTTATGCACAGTAGTATTTTAGTCCAGCTTGAATCAGTCGATGTGAAGTAAAATAAACTAGAATTTGCTGTCATATTGTAGAACGAACTTTGGCGATTTCTGCTCCATTAGATTTAGATTTAACATATATATAATACATTTTCGGATTATTTCAGTAACAAAACAGCAAGGAAAATTGTAAAAATAAACTTTGAACTTTGTATGAATGCAAGCTTGTTCCACAAATGTAAATTTTTGCATTGTTTGAATCAATCCTTTCTTGATTTCCACTTGTGCTTATAATATAACGGTATACAGTATAATGTATATTAACTAATAATTGTTTTAGTGGAATGGTTATGCCATTTTATTGATAATTTACAATAATTATTACATGATGATCGATCATCATCAGGAGCCCATAAGTAGGAGCGTCCATGCTCCATATTGGGTCTATGTCACAGCGTTTTCACAAGTGTGGTTATTTTTAGAACAGTTTTTCCGCGAAAGAAGGTCATTTGACCAATCAGAGAACGTTTCTGGTATAACGGTTTCATTTCCGGTTTCACTACAAAAATAAAATGGCGGACAGACCCGAATAAATGTACAAATAAAAGTCAGAATTATTCAGTTTTCCTTGTGTCTGATTCCTAATTTTATCATAACAACAACTTCCCGGTATTCCATAGGCCGCGACTTTGAACCTTGACCTAAAATTCTAGACTGCGTTTCCCGAACGAAGTGAACTTACAGGATTTGAATTGAAGTGGCCAGGCGGTTTCGTGGCAGAGTTTCGTGGATAGATAATGTGAACGCGTGTTTTCTGATCAGAAATATCAGTTCGTGTTAACTTCACGGAGAAATACAAACGTATTATGGAGCGTTGTGTCTCTGAAACGTTAGAAAATCAAAGATAAAGTCAAGTAAGGTGCATTGAAAGCGATAGTTCTTCGCGAGCACATGGTCATGTTGATGCCGATGGTTCAAAGCACGGCTTACTTCAACCAGTCAAAAACCTCTTACTGCGATTCTCAATAAAAGTCAGAAGACCCACTGACCAAATGGAAACCAAATATGATTTTGAGCTAAATTATGGATCATTTGGTCGAAGAATATGTAAGCTTATTTAGTTTTGAATTCGTTTGAGTTTTGAATTTGATTACTAGAGTAATTGACAAGTCCAGCCGACTGTTTGAATGTCTGAGTTCGCATAATACTGAGTACCGCAGTAAGAAGGTCACTGAATGTTTAAAAACAAAGTAATTTTGAGTCATTTTTGCTCAACTTTTATATATTGACAGTGAAGCGTGTGTAAATTAAACATCAAAACTTGAATGAAGCGTGTTTTTATTAAGTATATTTCAAATCAGACTCACAAAAAATATTCACAATCCATTTTTAAGTCATTTTAGGTAACAGAAAAGACACAACAAACACGCTTACTTTCACCAATCTTATTTGTAATCTAGTTGATTCACTCGTGACTCGTCCTGTCGCTCATCATGCAGTTTCAGCGAATTTGTTTTTGAATAGCCTTGTCTTCAAACTCCACAACGATAATTACAAGATACCACTAAACCACATCCAAGAATAAATTGAATTCACTTTCTGACGAAATAGTTTAGACGAAAATATGTCTTTGAAAGTCTTCGGCTTAAATTTGCATCCACACGCTACAACACTGAGCTTCTCAGTCGGTCCCTTCGTGTTCGAGTTCTTCGAACCACTTGCCTTTAGAAGCACAATCGTCACCACTATCACTTTCAATTGATTCTGATGTACCGAATGACTCAATACTGCTCTCACTATCACTAGACGATTCGTAGTTTAGTTCACTTGAAGAATACTCTTTGTCGCTATCGGATGCCATCTTTATTTTACCTGCCATCTCATCAAAATTCATAAAAAACGTCATACCTGAAACGTTCTCTGATTGGTCAAAATTCGCGGGAAAACTGTTCTAAAAATAACCACACTTGTGAAAACGCTGTGACACTATCCAATACCGTATGGACGCTCCTACTTATGGGCTCCTGTCATCATATAATAATAATTATTGTTTTAAACATTTATAATGATTATCATACCAATACATCTGTTATAATATATAACACATATATTATTAGTATGATTACAAATGATAATTTGCTTGACAAAGGTATTTATTAATTTCATACTATGTACAGCTATAATCAAATTGATACTTTTGTTTTTGTTTAGTTCCCATCATGGCAAGATGATGATAATATATTCGTTGTCGACGAGACCTTACAAGTTGATGTCAAAAACCGATGTTTGCTAGAAGACACGAGCAAACTTGTTTGTCTAACAAACATAAAAGGTATGACAGTATTTATATTGTTGCACTCTCCCTGTTTAATAATTGAAGAGGTTCAAATGAAAATGACCTAAGTGACTATTTTCATGATTTTTAAAATTTTATGAAATTGCTTCAAAAATACAACTACGGTACTAGCTTAATGATACCTATATAAACATGATTTTAGATCGATTGCACTCGAAAAAGAGCTTGTTTTGCAGTTTGTTTTTAAGTACTAGTTCAGGATCCCTGTGGTTTTCGAACGTACAGCCGCAATGAAACATGGGTAATCCTAGCATATTTTGGCAGCGAATTCACAGCATTTCCAGCTATAGAGAGAATATATAAAGTCTTTTATCACTCGGGCCTACAGGCAAAACAATGCACCGGCTGCATTCTTTACAAGTCAAAAGTCGCCAAAAACTGCCTCTGTAGGTCCAAAATTGCTGACTTCCTGTTATTTGCAGATGACACAAATATATTCTATTCTCATAAATAAGTCAATTGTTTAATCTCATACTTAACAACGAACTTACGCAAATCGGCAACTGGATGAAAACTAACAAACTCTCTGTTAACATAAAGAAAACCAATTACATTCTCTTCAAACCCAGACAAAAACGCATTTCTTGCAACATCCCACTCCTTCTAAATAACAATTTGCGCGAGCAAAAACAAGTAACCAAATTATTAGGGATATTTATAGATGAAAACCTTTTTCTGGAAACCCCATATTAATCACGTTTGCAAGAAAATCTCAAAAACAATCGGTCTGATTTAAAGATCTTGGTTTTATTTTTCTACTAAAATGAAATTTCCCTGTATTATACATTAGTTTATCCATACCTTTCCTATTGCAATACCATCTGGTCAAATATACATCATACAAACCTTAATAGAGTTTATCTTCTCCAGAAGCGAGCAGTACGAATTTTATCCTCTGCCGACTATCGGGCACACACTGAACCTCTCTTCAACAATCTCAAAATACTAGACATATTTATCCTGAAGAAATTTCACAACGCCAAATTTGTTTTCATATCATAACAATCTACTACCTAATTATTTTGCAAATTTTTATAATTCACCATCATAATACTAGAGCCTCATCTAACTACCGTTCACACACTTATCGCACCAACATCAAGCAATTCACCATAATAAAAATCTGGATTTCATTACCTAGCTACGTTAAACAGTCTCTTTCATTACCAATTTTCAAAAAAAAATTATTCCACTATATATTTTCAAACAAATAAGAAACTCTCTCATTTGTTCGCCAATTCTACTATTTATTGAATTAATAACCTTTTGGCACATTTGCTAATCCTGTCTCACATTTTGTATTATTTAAACCTTATGGGATACCTCTAATCAATAAGCCCGCCATACCTATATAAGCCTTATTTTCATATTTAGTAATAGTATCACTTACAAATGTACGTAGTACTCATATCCACTAGTTATTTTAGTCTATTGTTTTCCTATTATTTATGTGTCAAAATACCATGTAAAATAATTCATTTGTGTGGCAAATATATAAAAATAAATAAAAGTAATACACTGCATACGCATGTTCATATACACCATATACACTGTATATACTTTCATGTACACCATATACACTATGTATAGTAGAGTGATTTTCATAAACACGTGAAACAAAGTGTAATTTAATTTTTAGAGTGTAATAGTCAAGTGACAACAAAATAACACAATGGAATTAGAGTGTATTAGTGCTAAATACGCTAAAGTGTGATTCACGGATTTATGAAAATCACTCCATTGTATATGTAAGCCCATGTACACCATATACACTGTATATTTAACAATTATTCCACAAAACCAAGTCGTATATGAGCTGATAGCCAACGAGGCAGGCTCCTGCCGAGTTGGCTATCACCCATGTTCGACGAGATTGAGTGGAATAATAGTTATATTATATAGACAACCTCTGGATTGTATCTATGTTTTCTGTAAAAGTAATTTTTATTTCCGCTTTTCGTACAAAACATTTCCGCCATGCGTACAACGAAACCTAGCGATGTGTTTACCAAACGTATGTGCGTTCTTGCCACAGAACATCAACTGCATGAGCTAGAACGCAATGCATATTCAAAATAGTGTGAGTCGATCCCACCTTTAACCTGGGAGCTTTTTACGTCACTGTAATGACACGCGAGCATTGGCTGGTGAAAAGAAAAAACCCGTTGTCATGGGACCGCTATTGACTCACAGGCGAAAGCAATTCTCCAACTACTACTAGATGACATCCAAGCCTTTAGTACTGATGGAGATAAGGCGTTGCATCAAGGGTTATCCAAGCCATGCAATAGTGCAAAGTTCCTCAGATGCTTTGGACACTTCATGGCCAACATCAAAGACAAGCTATCCAAACTTGGGGTGGCAAAACAATTTCATTCCGCCTTTTTATGTAATATATTTGGTAACTACATAGGACAATGAAGATCTCTTCCAAGCAAAGTTGGTATCACTAAAGGTGCATTATGGGTAATTTTGCACGATAAAAAAAATGAAATACTAAAATTTTGAAACTCTGAAACTTTGAAACTCTTTATTTTTATAGGAGAAATGGGATCAATTGGAAGTCAAATATCAAGAAAGTGAATTGCCGGATTTCATAGACAATGTGTCAGTTATTGTTGAACGGCACAACGACCTGCTAGGGAAAGCAGTGGCACGAACCGGTGAATGGCTCAATGATGCCTCAACTAAGAGAAGGACACATGAAGGTTGTCATGGGAGTCGAATTGAGTGAGGATAGAGCATCCCTCTACCCAACCCAGTTCCACAATGCCACTTCTTTTAAATAAGAATATTCCCAACATATCCATATACTCCCTGAAAAAAGTGTGGAAAGAATCCGGGAAATTGTAGGCTCACCAGGTTACATTCAACCTGTAGCTGGGTCAAGCTGTCCATTCGTCAGACAAGTGTACAATACCAAGCAGCCCAGTAAACAACTAGTAGTGACAGTTCTACCAATGAAAAAGAATGCAGTTGTTCGCAACTTCTGGATGCGCTCAATATGCATACATTAAATTGTGCTGTCATACCGTGGCCACAGGGGAGGAGAATCATTTCTTAGAAAGAAATGCTGAGCTACCAAACCACCATCAGTCGTCAGTAAAAACCAGTACACGAAATGGCGTTTGAAGAAAAGGAGGCCAGGCAGCTAGGGAAAGGAGAGCATGCCAGGGGAAAACAGCCAGTTTGAGTTACCACATTCCCAGGCCTCCAAACAAATGTACCGACCTTAAGTTACAGTGGACGACGACATGGAGGATGGCAACCGGAAGTAAATGTCATCGATTTGGGGCTAATTTGCATATTACCTCGCCGTTCACCCGACGTCCATCTCACATCGCGGCAGTGAGATACAGTAGTTTGGCGGTGTCTCGAAAACGTGAGTTTGCTTTCGTATTTTTGTCCTCATATATTCTTTATTTCAATTCAAAATCACTCTCATATGTTTTATAAATGTCCTTTATTTTTGACATTTTGATTCATTGTTTATTTTAGAGCATTTTACAGTGATAAATGGAACACCCGACTACAACTTGCAGGTGCGAATTTCTGCCAACATTATAATCACTCGTTGTTTATAATTTGCACTCAGCTTATATAATCATTCTTATTGCATTCATTTTCAGAATTATGGAATGGACCGACAAACACGATATCCACAAGAGAAGTACTCGTTAGTGAGCCCTACCGCTTCATGCCCAGAACTGTGGAACGTGGGAATATCTGGCAAGAAATTGCAAATAGGCTGAACGAAATCACACTTTTACGGTTTAAAGTAACAAAGTGTTCTACACGAGAGCATTTTACTCTCCTTCTTGAAAAATACAAATTAAAATGCAAGAACGAAGCAAAGCTAAGTGGAGTTGACGTGCAGGATTCAGAATTAGATACTGCAATGGAAGAGATATGGGAAAAGTGTCAAGAAGCAGAGTCACAAGACGCAGCGTGTAATGTTACAAACAAGAAGAAAATGGAGGCTGACAGAGCAAGTGCTGAGGAGGTGAGGAAAAAGGCGTGCGAAAAACTGTGAGAATACACTAAGAGAAAACTAGATGAGGAAAGTACCGATATAATACCCAAAAAGTCGAGAAGATATGGGAGTGATACCATTGAATTTCTTCGAGAAAAAGCAAAATAAGATATTGCAGCCAAATAAGAAGAGCTAAAGTGCAAAGAAAGAGAGTAAGAGCGCCAAACGCAATTACAAGAGCAATTTGTACAATCACAGCAACAGCAGCAGCAACAACAAATGTTAATGTTAAATATGATGCAGAAACAAAAGAAAGCGGCACTTGAATTAATGGCTAAACTTTCTCAACCAAAATAATGGTATAACTATATGCAAGGACAACTGACTATAGTTTAATGAGTTCAGACTATTTTGAGTTATATTCACATGTTTGCAGAACTGCAAAAGACTGTTGCGTTTATCATGTTTACCAGGACACTATGGACTAATCATGTATATGTAGAAATACTGAGTAGTCAGATATACATATAACTTTTCTTATTTTATATGGTGTTGAAAATAGGAAAGGATTGATACTGTCACAGGTTCGTTCTGACTCATCTTTATTTTCCTACTTTTGTATCAATCTCTTATTTATATAGTGTATTTGAATCCCCAGAGAGGGTATGTTTAGATTGGGTGACGCATGCTTTATGGTAATTATTGTCATTGTTTGACAAATACTTCTGAAATTTCTTATGCCAGTAAAAAGCTAAGTAAGACTGAAACGAACTATTCAGTAATAGAACGAGAATGCGCAGCTTTAGTTTTTGCAGTCAAGAAATTTCAGAAGTATTTGTATGATAAAGAATTCATGTTATAAACAGATCATAAACCACTTGCTTATCTGCAAAGTTCTAAGTCAGAATAGCAGACTTATGCGTTGGGCATTATTTTAAGATAGAAGCAATCAAGGGTGCAGATAATGTAGGCGCAGATAATCTAAGTAGACAAAACCCCAGTTAAACTTGTATAAAAGAATTTGTAAAAGTAAACTTTCACTTAAAGGGGGAGTGATTGTCAAACAATGACAATAATTACCATAAAGCATTAGGCCTTACTGTCCCACCTATAAAGCCAAAACAGTTATATATGGCTGCTCCTTTGGCATAAATGGCATCTGCATAGCTTTGAAGGAGAGCAGGAGCAAGTATGGCATGATTCCACTGAGTTATTCTGTGGCTGTGTGTGTCATAAATAAAATCGAGGACTTCGTTTATCACCATGCTCAGTACAGAGGTGGGTCTACCAAATCTAGGGATCATATCTGAGTATCTACAAGGATAATCTACGAAGCAGCACGCACAGTCCTTCCAAACCACCACTCACAGAACCTTGATAGCAGTGAAATGAATCTGGGATGTCCAGCACATCAGCTAGCTTTGGCAAATTACATTTTTGCACTCTAAATTCGGAAATACATTCGGAATATTCCATTCGATCGAGGTTGAATCTTGTGTACGTATTGTATGGTAAATCTAGATTTTATGAACGATTTTCATCGTACAAGAGCACAAACTCCTCATCTGAAATAACACCATCCATGTAACAATCAACTACAATTTCTCGAACCTCTATAAATGAACTCATTGTATCGAAGATTCTCAATGGTTAATCCACCACCACCTCTACTCAAAACTTAAAGATCGAGTCTCCCGCCAAACAACGGCGTTCTCTCCCCAAACCTCCGCGGCCAAGGTTGCCTCCATGTCGCCGTCCACTGTAACTTAAGGTCGGTTGTATCTGGCTGGAACGGTTGCCTCGTTTGGTGGTCCCCAACCACAGGCCTACAACGCTGGAGCCTCCTCTGGAACGGTGCTTTGTTTGGTGGTCCCCAACCACAGACCTACAACGCTAGAGCCTCCTCTGGAATGGTGCTTCGTTTGGTGGTCCACAACCACAGACCTACAACGCTGCAACCTCCTTTGGAACGGTGCTTCGTTTGGTGGTGCCCAACCAGACCTACAACGATGGAGCCTCCTCTGGAACGGTTGGCTCGTTTGCTGGTCCCCAAGCACAGGCCTACAACGCTGCAGCCTCTTTTGGAACGGTGCTTCGTTTGTTGGTGCCCAACCAGACCTACAACGATGGAGCCTCCTCTGGAACGGTGCTTCGTTTGGTTGTCCCCAACCACAGACCTACAACGCTGGAGCCTCCTCTGGAACGGTGCTTCGTTTGGTGGTCCACAACCACAGACCTACAACGCTGGAGCCTCCTCTGGAACGGTGCTTCGTTTGGTGGTCCACAACCACAGACCTATAACGCTGGAGCCTCCTCTGGAACGGTGCTTCGTTTGGTGGTCCACAACCACAGACCTACAACGCTGGAGCCTCCTCTGGAACGGTGCTTCGTTTGGTGGTCCACAACCACAGACCTATAACGCTGGAGCCTCCTTTGGAACGGTGCTTCGTTTGGTGGTGTCCAACCAGACCTACAATGCTGGAGCCTCCTCTGGAACGGTTGGCTCGTTTGGTGGTCGCCAACCACAGGCCTACAATAGGGACTTTAAGCATCGAGGACGGGGACGTGAGGACGACGAATTTCGAATAAAGTGTTTTGTTGTCTATTGTTTTCATATTTGTTTCTTTTTTTGTGTTTTTCACTAAATTTGCGCCCTCTTTGATGAATGACATCGTCTTTTTGTATTCCGGTTGACTGAAAACAACTGTCTGCACAAATAAAACTGACGTTCTCGTTCTCTTTGCAACGTCAAACATAGGCATTTCACGTTGTAGTTTAGCACAGAACGCCTGAAGTAAGACCAAATCGAGCTCATTTCATACATTCCAACAAGAAGTTATTGAATTTTGTAATTAGCGCTATTGTTTCTCTGCCGTCGTCCTCACGTCCCCGTCCTCGATGCTTAAAGTCCCTAATGCTGGAGCAGGCCTGCAATGCTGGAGTCCCGTTCCAACCAAAGCCGGGATATTCCAGCCCCCCGGTTGGCACCTTCTATATTTACATGTTACAGTTTTGCCCTCCCCAAGTATTGATATGCTATGGGTGTATGCATAATTTGAAACCCGGCTGTTGTATTGGAAAACCTCCATACGACTTGGTGATAGTCACAAAAGTGAATCAAGTGTATCAAACAGCCAACGGCGATGTAGCCTCCTAAAGCAGACCCGTGTCCAGGCTTCAGTTTTACTTCGCTGGCCACTGGGTCTGCTCAAATGAGCCATACATTCCTTTCCAGTGGATTAGCCAATCAGAACGAACCTCTTAAATCTGTGGTGGTGCGGATTTTGACCTCTATGGACTTCCATGAACAAACATCACGTGAACTGACAGTTCGTACTGGAGTTTGAAGACTGTTTTCAAGCTAGCGATGTGATGTTTTCAAAATCAACAGTTGAATATCCACCAGCAAAAGTCAATCGATCCGAGCGATTTATTTTGACTGGTCATGGAAAGTCATTACTGATATATCAAGCATTGAAACTGATCTACGACAACGGTACACACGATTCTGGTCATTTATTTACTTTCGCAAAGCAACTTCTGCAGACAGACAAAGAGTTACCGTATTCAAAATATTCTTGTATGTTGATATCCAAAGTACGGGACAAGAGTGCCAGTAAATTAACTTTCGTTTGTCAGAACATTTCCGGGTTTTCCTCTCCTTTGACTCACTTTTGGCACAAATAAAGCACAAGTCCTCGTTGATGATTTTCTTTGTAGCGTTATCATTATCTGTGGTCATTTAACCGGGTTTAAACATCATTGATCAGATTATGAATTTTTAAAAACAAGCTAGATATTACAACACAATATCTCTAAAAATAACTCAGTGTGGGAACTGTTTTGGCACTGATAATACGAGTGATTTCATTGGCTAGTTCAATGGGCGTAAAACAATTGGAAAGGAATGTATGGTTCAACTGAGCAGACCCAGTGGCCAGCGAAGTAAAACTGAAGCCTGGACACGGGTCTGCTTTAGGAGGCTAACGGCGATGTGGCATCGAAATTATCTAATGTGTACTTCCATTGCCATTCTAGTTGCATTAAAAAAAGCAGCCATATTTTATTCCCTTTGGTGTCTTTACCCTTCTGCCATAAGTGCACACATTTCGCCATGTCAGAGAGAAATGAAGAGGGAATATCAAGACATATTACAGGGTAGTTATTGTTCTTAACAGAGAAGGGATAATAATAGCCAATGTACACATGCATTAGTCAATAGCCTACGTTCGAGTTGTTTTGAAGCGCTAGTGGGGAGATTGGGGCGAGCCACCAAAACGAGGCTCGCAGGAATAAACAAAACAAATTACCGCGATATTCAGCTGATTTTCAAAGGTGTCGAGCACCACCTCACTAAAACACGAAAACAAATCGCTTTCTTCGTATGGTTTACTACTGTGCTGTAGCTCTGTGTACAAATGGTTATCTTAAGAACCCAGGGCTCTCGTTTCATGCTTTTCCGGGGGAGGGAGGAATGTAAACAAAATGGCGGGTGTTGATGAGTTTTCCAACAAGAAAGTACAGCAATTGCAATATTTTTTATCGAAAAGAGGAATCCAACACTCAAAGAAAAGAAGACATGAGTTGCTTGAGTTATGTCGAAACGACAAAGATATGAAAATTGATATTATTCAGCTGGATGATATGGCAGAGGAGACAATTATATTGAAGCTGCAGACAGACGACAACCCACTGCCTAACCCATCGACTGTTGTAGCTGGCTGGACCAAAAGTTTCTCTAGTGCTCCTCCGTTCTCGTTTTCTGACTTATTCACGTACTTAGTAGATAACAAAGGTTATGATAAAGAAGCTTTGAAAGCTTATGGGCACGTCGAAGAACTGCTGTTTAATCCTTTGTTGGAGCAACCGAACTACTGCATGATAAAGTTCAACAGAAAAGGCTTATACAAATTTATTTTTTAATATTTTACTTTTTCTATTTTATTTATTTTACTTATTTACTTACTTACATAGTTTTTATTCATTTATATATTTTTGGGTGTTCCGGTCATTCAAGGAGCTTATTATAAGCAATGGGCTTCGACAGAGTTCCAGTTGTTGATTAAGATGATTCAGAAGTTATCGACATAATCACAACAATTAGCTGATGTTATGCCCGAATCACAGGAAAGTTTATTCCAAGAACCAGAGAAGAGAGTGGAGACGAAGGATATGAATACATAAGTAATGGAGATGGTCAATCAAGCGACAAAGAGACCACAATTATGAAGAACCGGACACACATTTCAAATAACTTACAGTGAAATCCCTTGCTGTAACGCTAGCAGATAGAAAGCGATTTCATTGAATCCAAAGCAAATCTTGAAAACGATCTACACCAAGATCAATGGAAGAAAGTTTATTTGAAAAGGACAAACTACCGTAAAGTTCCGAAAGTAGCGAGCCCCCGAAAGTAACAATAAAATTTGATGCTCCTTAACAAATCCCGAAAGTAACGACCCCCCGAAAGTAGCGATCCTCCTCTAGAGCGATGATTAGATTAGATGACGAACACAGCATTGGCAAACAGCACGTAAAGAGCCATAATATTTACTGCTACACTGATAAGCAAATGTAACAAAAGAAATACGTTCTAGATCCTGTGAATATTTGTTTGTTGGTTAAAATACCGTCGGTACGCGATGTCATTGAAGGTACACGGTATGGCTCCTAAAAGTTAACGATTTTAGCACCCCCAAAAGTAGCGACCACCCGAAAGTAGCGACCCCCCGAAAGTAACAGTTAGCTAAGGTTGCTAAATCCGAAAGTAACGATCTCGCTACTTTCGGAACTTTACGGTGCACGTTTTGAAAATAATCACAATGCTTGGATGGTCAGCATTGATGACAGATTGTCTCACAATGAAACCAAGATTAATAAAGCATTACAGGAACAAAAAACCCAACTCGTATCAAAACAAACACAGATGAAAGAAGAAATTGATGATTTAAAGAAACAAATTATCGCTCAATAACTATAACAATAACTATTTCTTGTTGAAGAGCATATAACACGATTTTCTAAAGATGTTTAAAGATGAGCGTTTACATAAAAGAAATCAACATTTATTAAAAAAATGTGAATTAATTATTTCGATCAAAACACCCTATATCTGAAGCTGAAAATGTCAAAAGGAGCTTGCGGCCAAAAAATCGCGTGATCATGTGATGTGACGTCACGTTGTTTGAACAAACATAACTGTCAAAACAAGCTAAAGATGGATGCTCCGCCGATTGCTCCGCCTCTTAAATACGTTATGTCGGAAGATATTGTGTAGCTGGTGTACCCCGATCTCACAGTTGTAAGAATAACTATTATACTGAAGGAATAACGATGCACCAGTTTCCAAAAGACCCAGTTCTTCGGTCAAAGTGGCTGAAATTTGTGGTAAGACACTGTTGCGATTTCAAAGAGCCTCTCAACAAGAATACAGCTCTTTGCTCAGCACACTTCGAGGGAAATTCCTTTAATACTAATATTTGATAATTTACTTGAAAACAACTTGAATCCGTGAAATAATTTAAAATCAATCAAGTATTGATGAGGGTCGCTACCAACTTGGGACACAGTAATTCCAGCAGATCCCACGACAGTCTCTAAGAGAGCTAAACGACAAGTAAGCAATTATATTTTTTTAATTATTGTGTTTGGTGAAGTTGAGTAGTTAATTGTGACAGTTCGTGGATTTGCTTGGCTGAAAGGTTGTAACTCTGTGAGAGATAGTTTACTATATTTCTCCTGCAGTTTCATAACAGTAACAAGCTAGGACAAAGTTGTAAATATTACTGCTATAGTTCGCGGGTATAACGATCGAGTTTACAAAATCACAATTATAGTGAGATCAAGTTGTAAATATTTTTGTTATAGGTATTGCGATATTAAAGTGCAGTTGCTTGAACACATATGTTCACCCATACGTATTTAAAAATATTTCAGTAGTGTTGCGGCTGAAAAGTTTTCCAATGACGGACATATTTTAAAACTACGCACTTCTATTCAAATAAATTATTGAATAAAAATGTATGCAATCTCAAGAAGGTTATCAAGCATGCGTTGTCATTATTATTATGTTAAAGTGCCTATGAAGTGAAAAAATCGATGCCTTTTTTAATCCACATTATTAAATGTTATATTAAAAGCTGTCTTTTTGTGTAATTAGAATTGAGATTGATGCACGCGACCATTATTTTCTCTTGCTTTGAAGTCCGGTAAAATGGCTAAAATAATAAACAATTTTCAATCGGCCAAATTAGCATATGTGACGTCAAGGAGTTGAGCACACAAGTCACTTGCCGAGAAATATGGCCGCCGAACACACGAGCAACAAGGTTTCTCGTCGAGGTGGCGGCAAGTACTGTGTGTCCGGAGGCCCTAAAAAAGTGAGTTGCACAAACTCAAGTTATACTGAAGGTATTTAGATGCAGATGAGTCGCAAAACGCCAAATGGGTTCGCTTTGTTCGAAGGCACAGACCGAACTTCAAGTCTTCAAAAACGTCAACACTGTGCTCTGCTCACCTTGAGTCCACCTGTTTTATACGAAGACTTGATATCTCGATACAAGAGACAAGTCCAGAGCAGAAGGCTGATGTCCCAACTTTGAAACGTCTAGAAAAAGATGCAGTTCCAACCATTGATGCTGTCGTGCCAAGGACTACAACACCACAAACACCTCGAGAACGAAGACAATATTTCCCTGCATTAATATACTTTTGAAACTGCTATAACCTTATACTTTTATAGAGTTTATTTATTGAATGTGCGGAATTTTTTTTTGTAGTTTTAGTTTTAAGCTTGTGTTTTACTTTACTGACAACGCTGTTCAAAATAATTACAAGTTCTTCACCATGCTCAGAGAGAGATCACACCGCCATCAACTACGTGTACTACTACTAGTAATGCTCTTTACCTGAATACGATTGCACGCCATCAAACTCAAACTCACTCCCAGCACAAGAAGAGGCTGCCGAAGAATGTGCAAAGTGTGCATATATTTCAAAGAAACTACGAAATGCACGGAAAGAAATCAGCAGACTTCGTTCGACAATCTCTCGTCTGAACACAGAGATGAGTTCCGTAAGTTTATATTGTTTATTGTGCTTATTTTCTTATTTGCTTTACAAGAAACCCTTTGCAGCTTGTGTGCCTAACAATAATAGGCGCTGGCAGGAGGCCATAAGTAGGAGCCTCCATCTGGGATGTATTTGTGAGACGACCTGTGACCGGATGAGGCTATTTTTAGAACAGCAGTTTCCCCGCGAAATGTTAACACCAGGGATTTTTGATTTCGGCTTTGTTACGGGGTTTCTAGCTTTTGGCTTGGTAGGTTTACTAGTTGATGATTTTTTAGTTCCTTGAGAAACAGAACACGAACTTGAAGACTCTTGGTCACTTTCCGATGAAGTACTAAACTCTGCAAAAGAGTCACTGTAATTATCACTATCACTTTCGCTCTCTTGACTTTCAGTTTCTTCAATTTCGCCAATTTCTTCGTCCGCCATTTTGTTCATATATTACAAATAAACACAAATCATCTCCCTCATGATGCTGATTGGCTCTGTTTAATTCCCATGGGGGATTCCTAATGGTTGATGATTAGTTCGCGGGAAAAGGTGTTCTAAAAATAGCCTGATCCGGTCACAGGTCGTCTCACAAACCCAGTACGATAGATGGAGGCTCGTACTTATGGGATCCTGGCGCTGGGCAATACTTATATAGTGCTATTTGTAATTATTGTAACAAGCATTGAGATTTTTAATGCATTTTTAGAATGAAAGTATTATTTTTGGTTCGATTTGGAGAAATATCAGTGTGAGTTTAAATCTTTTCGAGGCACGCGTCTGATTGGCTTACTAATTTTAGTGGGATGATAAAAGGAAGTATAGTAAAAGTAAACAAACTGAAGAATAATCGGTCGCAGGACGACCCAAGAACAATTATCTGAAAATATTGCCAAAAAAGTACATTGTTTATTATATTATTACCGTATTTCCTCAATTTGTGTCTGTTTCATAAGTATACATAATTATAAATATATATTATAAGTTGATTGCCTATAGACATGCATGCATGTATATTATAGATGGGATACAGCTTTGGTTCGGACAGTACAGAGAATGGTGTAATCGAAGGTGACTTTGAAAACATGTCTCTAAGCAGCGACACAAGTGAGGGAGAAATGTCAACCGAGGACATCAACTGGGCTGGCTTTGAGAATGTGTCTTCTGATGGCTCAGATGAAGAACGAATACAACAACCTACTAAAAACACACTTGTGTAGTAAGCTAAGTACATTTGTAATATTGTTGTTTTGTATATATCATGTAAGGTTGTATGTTTTCATAAAACTGTAGCCTAATAATAGGCAATGGTAAGGTGCACGGTACACACATCACAGTGGGTTATATATTTTACCTTCAATTTTGTAGTATGTACATGTAAAGAGATACATATTGAGAAACAAGGTTTTTAACCATATACACTGTACATGCAGAGGCCCAATACTAGGGATGTATGTAGTATTTACAAAATGAGTGGCAATGTTGTATCTTATTTACAATCTCGAGCCGAAGACGAGTGATTGTAAATAAGATACAACATTGTCACGAATATTGTAAATTACTTATGATATTGTTTAATCATTGTTTGAACCAGGTAGGCGTTTCAACCAGAATTGTAGTCAATATTTGATTGAGATGAAAATAATATAATAATAAATAATAAATAATAAATAATAAAATAATATAATAATAATATAATATAATATATGTTTAGTAACTTTGTATAGTTTGTTGTTTTTACTTTGATCCTAGCTCGCGCTCTATTTAAAATCTAGTTAGCGAGCGCTGTTCAGTTAATATTCCATGGATACCGCTTTCTGTTAGCTACGTAGGAATTGTGTACTTTCATAACCCTGAAGATGGCCGCAATGGCCGAAAGCTTGGTTCATTAAACAAATTTTAAATGCAGATGAAGCCACTACAATTTATTTAATCTGATGCCTGCATACAAGGAAACCCTTAATATAATATAATAACCGTTCTTTTAGCATTCAATTCTCATTCCGATTGCTTGACCGCACTGAACAATGAAAGTAGTTTCGTATTATAGCTTAGTTAAGATATCGATTGTTTAATAAATGTTTTATTCCTTTTCATACTTTTTGTAATATGCCTGCTTTTTCATTTATAATACATTTACACTTTTGTTTGGTTTTCAAAGGGGGCTTTAATTGTGAATGAAATGCGAACAGAGTTTTGATTCTTTTCAATCAAATCAAGAACAGTTCTCACAGGAAGGTCACAAGCTAAGAAGGGCATTTGAGACGATGGCTGACAATTTTCGTAAACTTCCAAAAGTGCATCACAAGAGAGTCAGTTGTTGAGGGAACGTGCCCAAACTAGCACAAAGTGGAGTGTAAAGATTTTTGAAGTCTGGCAGATGTCTCGTAAAAACAAGGTAGCAAGGAAAGAGTCTATTGACTTGTCTTTTGACACATAAATTCCGTATGAAGTTTTAGTTCGACTAACATTACTTTACCATCTTCTAATTCGAGGTTCTTGAAAATAATAATGTAGCAAGTAACGCAATATTTAGCGAGAACTGTGCGAAGTCCTTAATTTGAAGTAATCTCGTGTCTTTATTTAGCGAGAACTGTGCGAAGTCCTTAATTTGAAGTAATCTCGTGTCTTTCAAAGTTTGCTATAATTTATTTGAGATTGTGAAAGTATTGCCGCACAAAGCTAGAAATCCAATTATTGTATCACTCAGTAGTAAGTATAGTTAAAACTGTGAAGGTGCTAAGCTCCAATAGAGGAAGGTAGTTACATTAAAGAAACTGCGGAACAAAATCTAACGACTGTATTTTTCTTAATTAGCTTTTAGGATAATGTGATGTTCCTCTCATATAATGCATTGATCGATACAGAATACTATTCTGTATCATACTTATGAACAATTGCAGTAATTAATCAACCCCACCTATTCCCTGCCAACTATTCAAGCCCTCCCCGTGCTTTAAGTTTCTTGGAAATTGTATGGGAGTTACAAGGTAGCCACGTGACCAGAATGCTGAGCACAGATTGGACAGCTGCCTAATGAATTATTAATGAATATCATAAATGGCTATAATAGCCTCGGTTCCCTTTATTTATCTGATTTATTTCATATCCCACAACAACTAGATTATATATTCAAGGGGATACCAGTTAGAGTATAAAACCCCTTGAATATCTATTTACATGTAGGTTAAGATTTAGGTAAGCAGCTGTAAAATATTTATTGAAAGGAAGTACAGTGAAAAATAAATAAATACATGTATCATAATTGCCGTCGGAGCGAAGCGGAGATCGCCTACTATTCTTTGCCAATACATTTCTAAAATGTTCAGGTGGTTATGTACACGCGCCTGCAATAACGTATGACAGCGGACATTACATCACGTGTACAACACATGTTAAACCCAAATCAACCAATCAGAATGGACCGTTCCCACGGCCGACAAGAAACCATCGCGAAATTCCAATCCAAAAGGTTTTGCATGGAAGATTGTAAAACCACTGAGTGAATAAAATTCAAGAATCAGAATCTCTATCACGTGCATATCTCAAAAGTTATGAAGAGTGTCGCAGTTTACTGGGAAGAGAAACAATTCACGTTACGTAAACATTGCAGATGACAGCGGATCACGTGTACATCGCATGTATCACGTGTACATCACATGTTCGCCCGTACATATAACGACAGCGTACATTTTTGGATTCCTCGTGGCATTGGCATAGCAATAGGGAAAGTCGTCACTTTGTTATTGTAGTTTGAGGTAAGTAAATCGTACGATATATCTGTTTACAGTCTTTTAATAATGTCCCACTCCTTTACATGTATTTCTGGAAGTATTCATCAAGGTAGCAACGAATTTGGTGCGCTGTCAAGAGGAAGACAATGTTCTTTTATGGTTCTATCGGCATTGCTACGCAATAAATCTCACACTTGTGACCTCTGGAATTCTGCAGTAATTGATCAAATCTTACTTTATGGCGATCAAATCTTCGTAGAAGCTTTAGAAAACGGACAAATCCCTGATCACGAACAGTTATCGGTAAATGTTTTACCTAATTAGAGCCGAGTTGACTATCTTAGCTCATAGACAACGAGGGCGAGTTGTCTAATTGTTTTAGTATAAACAAACTAGCATACTTAATTATTATACCAATATATCTTGTTTAATTTGCATAAGTAAGAAGAATAAGAATTTTATGCCAGTCATAATACCCATTTGGCTGAACTAATCGAGCTGTTTAGTTTGACCATCAACAAATTGAAAACTAAACCAGAAAAGTTGGTTCTTTTGTTGAAAAACTTTCATAAATCAAATAACAAATGAACAAAACACGAGTCAAGAGTGGTGTAGCCTTCGTTTATTACCTTTATCACTATCAGTATTCCCTTTGACTTTGTCTTCGCTAAAGTTGAAGAATCGGCCCAAATTCGAAAAATCTTCAACTTTAACGATCGTTTCTCGCTCAGTTTCTGCAGTGTCAGCCAAAGAAAACTTGCTTGAATTGTCAATGAGATGTCTATATTTATGTGCTTTTTCCATTTCTTGTTCTTGAGATTTGTTTCTCGGTCTATTTTAGCTCTTTTTAGCGAGAAAACAACTATCGGGTTTGTCCGCCATCTTGCTTCATCGCCGTTCACGACAATGGTTACCATGGTGATTCGCTACTAGGGGACTATCACTATTAGACCACTAGTAGCGTAGCCAATCAGATTGCAGGATATGTGATAGACCACTAGTTTGTTTATACTAATACCTTATATTCCCTAAAAGACAACTTCATTGGTCACACATGCAAAAAATCAACTTCTCTTATTCGGGAGAAGACAAATCAGTCAACTACTCTTATTCGGGAGAAGATAAATCAGTCAACTTCTCTTATTCGGGAGAAGACAAATCAGTCAACTTCTCTTATTCGGGAGAAGACAAACAACGGCTTTTGGTCTGTAACTTATTCCAAAGAATACCAGGGTATTATTTACGCTAATGAATGTGACGTTGATTCTCCATATTTCACTTTTCGTCCTGCATTGATGAATACTTTCATGGATACGGATAGTGCTATTTTAATATTAGAGGGTTATATGTTAGCCTTGATACTTGGTAAAGATTCCTCCTATTACATCTATGATACTCATAGCAGAGATTGCAATGGTATGCCCATTGAAAATGGTACTGCAGTACTAACAAACTTAAATGATCTAACAGAAGTTGAAACTTTGTCTTATCCCTATCATCACATCTAAACATTGAATGCTTTGAAATTGTACCAGTTAAATTGCAGACAATCATTTCATCAAGTAATGTATTGATTCCCTTTCCACAAATATGAGGAATAATCATGATGTTCAATGTTCTCATATACATATACCAGTACAAGTATCCTATACTGATTTGTCGACCACACAAAATAGACCGAATAATGTCAATGTTGAAAGTTCAAATGATAATGATGCACAAGCAATACCTCATAGAAAAAAGGCTAGAAACCATGAAGCTATATATGAAAAAAAAACTGAAACTCAGAATGAAAGAGATTATAGACTGAAAAAGAAACGATTGTGGAAAAAACAAAAACAGACAGTAGAAACACCAATTGAATGACAAAACAGGCTTGATAACTCAAAAAGAAAAACAGTAGAAAAAGATGATAATTGCAAACAATCAAAGAGAAGAAGACTTTCACAGGAACCAGCTTGCAACTATAAAAGTCAGGCAGAATATTTAAAAGAATATGATATAGTAAACAATGGTCACATCCATGAGCAAAGATGGGCTACAAAACAATTTAACTAAATTTCACAAATCTGTAAACTATTTTATGCATCAGTGCACAATTTGCAAAGAGACATGGCCATTAAGTTGTCATTCAAGATCAACCAATTACATATGTTCAAGATGTTCCAGAGATAAAAAGACTCCTAAAAAGTTTTCAGTTGAGAATTCAATGATTCCTTCACCAATTCCACCTCACTTACAGGGGTTAACTCAAGTAGAAGAAATGCTAATTGCTCGTGCTCTCCCTATAATGAGAGTTTACAATGAACCTAATGGTCAACGGGGTTATTCAGGACACTGCATAAATTTACCACAAAATGTGACTGATCTTGCAAAACTGTTGCCTAGATATCCTAAAGATTTATCTGTTATCATTGTAAAGATGAAAGAAAGAGAAAATACTTTCAAAGATATTACTGTTAGAAAGCAAAATGCCTTGCTATGGCTTATACAGAATAGTCCTCATTATGCAGATGTAATAGTTAATACAGAAGCATTAAATTATTTACCTGAAAATGGTGTACCACCAGATTTGTTAACTGTTGATACTGATGATCATGTGTCAGATGAGGTTGTTGAGCCGGACATGGGACCTCCTACTGATAATCCTGATGAAGACATAGTTTATAATTAATCTACTGAAATGAGTAGCTTCTTACCAGTTGGCGAACAACAACAACAACAACTAGATGCTATCAGAAATCAGCTTTTATCAGAACACACAATAGACTGGCCTGCAATTGACAGTCAGCCATTAAATGAATATCAGACATCCTATTTAGCCACTATGGCTTTTCCTACTTTATTTCCTGATGGTAAAGGAGATCCTGTATCACCGCTAAATGTAAGAACGCCAGCAAATGTAATACTAACCATAAATGTAATAACAATCAACCATAAATGTAATACTAACCACAAATGTAATAAAATGAACAGCAAATGTAATAAAAAGCTAACCATAAATGTAATAACATTTTAACCATAAATGTAATAAAATAGTTAACCATAAATGTAATAACTTATCAACCATAAATGTAATAAAGCTTCATATTGATGGTAGTTAGGGTTTGCTACCAACCACTGACATCAAACAGACAACGCCTACCTATATATGACGTCAATAGTCACGTGAATAATGATTAACATAATTTTAATTATTATAATTGTATGACGTCATTAGTAACGTGTTTTTTTAATCCGCACTATTCTTTTACATATATTGCATGAACCACAGCAAACAATAATAAGTGTGACGTCAGTACGCACATAAATAGACATCGACAATTTGTTATCAAATGAGATAACATATATGTGCACACCAGTCATGAATAAATCGTCAGTGTTGCGCACTCGCTGAAAGCAGTAGCATTTGATGACTGTCACGTGATCAATTCTCTTCCAATAAAACGACAGAAAAACTCGATTTTGATACTAGTAACAATACTCTAGAACAACCACACGTTTTCAAATACTATATTTCCTAAAATTAAGCGTAAAGCAGTTGTAAATGTTCTCAATCTTTTCATTCAATCTATAGACCGAATGCAATAATGGCGGAATAATTTGCATAAACTGAGAAAAAATACGAATTTAATAAAGATAATATCATTTTTTTAAAGATCATACATAGTCTGGTAATACATCAAAAGCCCATCAATTTAAATAATAATGAAACCTTAGTAAAGTTATAACCATTTGAATTCTAGCAATTGCATGGATACGAGGCTAGTCAGTCCAAAACTCCATTTCCCATACAAATCTTTGTGATTTCAATTCGCTATAACTTTTTACATTTTTGCAGAATCGCTCTAAAATATTGTAGGTGTCTTTTCGTTATTATACTCTTTGAAACGATGGCTGTATCATATCACTAACTACACAATAAATGATATTTACTGATTCCGCCTGTCTAGGATGCAGCCGTCTAGTGTAACAGTCTAGACATAGCTGGACTGTTGGATAAACTTTTAGATAAATTGCAAATACATTTGGGATTCGGTTATTGTCAGGAATACCTTTGCGATTGCCAGCGTTGCACAATTAAACCAATAAATAATTTCTCGTCCATTTCACGCGTGGGAACGGTTCCCTCTGATTGGTCGAAAGCAAGCCTTTATCACTATGATCTTATTGTAATGTGGCAACTGACACATGAAACTGAGATGCCTAGTTCGAAATACCATTGCTTTCAAGCAATACAAGATTATACCTCATACTTTGTAAGCAAGATGGACAAGACTCTCCCTGCGACTGTGTTTTTGTATCTCTCGTTATTGCTTTTATCAGCGAATGCCAAGGAAGTCGGAAAATCAAGGCAAATCTCTCCAATGGACGATGAAACGTACAAAACCATATTTAGCCTATGTGAAGGATCATTCGATGTCCCTGTAAAGGAAAGGACTAAGAGTGTGAAGGCGGCTTGTGCTAGATTCTGGAGGAACCAGGAATCCTATTCCATAAAGAAACAACAAAAAGGTGCTTTTTTTACAAAGAGAAATAAATTTTGCGAAAAAGAGACATAAAAAAGGTAGTGGAAGAGGAATTTCTGCACTGCAAAGGTGTCGGAGCGAGAAAGCTGAAACGTCGCTTACGAGCGCGTTACGAAGGTGTCTCTGAAATACAAGTGCAAATAAGTACTTTCCAAAAGCAAATTAAATCAGATGGTGAACGCCAAGTTTGGCAACAAGGCAATAAGTCGACCTATTCGTGCAAGTTCTGTCCAGGTGGGTAAATCAATGTTTACAGTAAATTCTGATAGTGGCTTCATTGTATTTGTTTTTAATGTACAATTAGACTAATATATTATATTATATTACACTCAATTGCAGAAAGGTTGTAGTATA
This sequence comes from Actinostola sp. cb2023, assembly GCA_033675265.1. NCBI lineage: Eukaryota > Metazoa > Cnidaria > Anthozoa > Actiniaria > Actinostolidae > Actinostola > Actinostola sp. cb2023. Next base: position 157,555 of record JAUJYZ010001345.1, read on the forward strand.
CATTTATACAAATATCTAATGAGATACAAGATATCTAATGAGATACAAAGTGCGAAACATCGCTTAGTTTAAATTTGACACGGTTTTCTTTGTTATTCATAGGGCTTTATCTCCGGTATTGACCGGTTGAACAATAGAAATGAATTGAATTGCTCATTATGAATTCACCGGGATGTATCCATATACAGCCCTGGGTTGTATATGAATACATCCCTGTGAATTCATGAGCTCTGAAATGCTATTCTTCATGCTATTCATATAGTATTCATGCTAAATAACACTCCAAAAAATACCAGAAAATGCATCAGATTGCTTCATGCGAAAACCTTGTCAAATTTAAACTAAGTCAGATAAATACTTCGAACGTCGGCAATAAGCCTATAAATCCCACGGGCCTACGGCCCTCGGGATTTAGATGGCTTATTGCCGACGTTCAAGGTATTTATCTCTTACTTATTTTCTTCTAATATATCAGAATCATCAATTTTAGATTAGTATCGCATACAACAAGGACAACACAATAAATTTCAGCACTAATTTGTGCTAAACAGTTGTATTTTAGCATGTCTAACATTTTGTATCTCATTAGAAAATCAACATGTATTCAATAAAAATATTAGACGTTCCACAACCCGCCATCCCTGATTTCAACAAATCAGATGTTCATTTTCTCCTTCGATTTCATCCAAAATTCACTATTAGTCAGCATCAAGTTTACCTTTATCTTTTATTCGTCAACAGGACGTGACGGATCCATTCATACATATTCCTGCAATATCAGTTTACGGCAGGTGATAGGGAGATAAACCCAAGGCCACATGGAAATGCGTCTATTAGTAGTCGACCATTCAAATCATCGGTAACAAGCTACAAGACGCGCTTAAAGGAATTGGTGTCAACCCATACACCGAAGGAGGCAGTCAACTTTCTTTTTGAAGAAAAAGGAGGTATTGAAAATAGCAAATCCGCAGGAGAGTTCGCGAGAGACAGGACCCAAGCAGCAAACTTCAGAAGAGGTGTGAAAGACAAAGAGAAAAAAGTCTCATCTTCGTGTCAAGACCCACTCTTTGCTGTAATGGATCGATGTAAGATGGAGCAGCGCAACCCTGAATCGGTTTTTATCCGTGAGGTGAGTTCCGCCCCAGAGATGCTTATCGTTTTGGCGAACAAGATGCAGTTGGAAGAAGTGAAGCGGTTCTGCACCAACCCTGAACGATGTTCTGTTCTTGGTGTAGATGTCACATTTAATGTTGGCGACTTTTACGTTTGCCTCACAACATACCATGACTTGATGCTTAAGACTAAATCCGGAGCTCATCCAGTAATGATGGGCCCGATCCTCATACACCAACGCAAGCTCTTCTCTTCATATTTCTCTCTTCCATCCACTATGATTCGCTATGAACCAGATCTCCAAGGAATTCTAGCGTTTGGAACAGATGGAGAAATTGCGCTTTCTCAAGCATTACAAAGTGCTTTCCCACTTTCAATACATCTGCTGTGTGACATGCACATGCGCGATTCCATAGCCATGAAGCTAAAAGATCTTGGTGTCCGTGGCTTGGAGGCGAAGCAGTACATGTCTGACATCTTCGGTGACAGTAATGTGCCTGGTCTTGTAGCAAAACACAATCAGAATTTGAACATCGAGACACAAAGAAGGTCACAAATTTGTTAAGTATTTCTTGGAACGAAATGCCAATCAACTTGCGAATTGTATGACCGCCGAAGTTCGATCGCTTTCCGGGTTAGGGTACCCTCTATCGGTGTATTCTCAAAATGCAAATGAATGCATGAACTCTGTGATAAAGCGTACTGATCAAAATAAGAAAATGGACATCGCAGACTGTATTGAAAACCTGCGGAAAGAGGTGTCCAACCAGCAAAACATGAAGAAGCTGGCTATGATTTCTCGAGGCGAGTTAACTGTTGCAGATAATTGAAGCCACAGATAATTGAAGCCATATTCCAAGAGGCAAACAGAATTCTGGAAGATGGAACACGGATGCACAAGTTCGGGGACAACCAGAAGAACTACTATGTAGCTGACTCGAGCAGAAATGGCTGCACCGTCCATGTCTCCATCACAGCAAAGGGAGATATCTTATGTGAGTCCAGCTGCTTACGTTGGACATCGTACAAGCTGTGTTCCCATTCCATTCCTGTGGCCGAAAGAGAAGGCACACTAAAGAGGTTTATTACCACATACTGCAAGACAACAGACAAGAGAGCCAACCTCACATGTCTTGCTACCCAGGACATGCCGAAAGGTGGGGGGAAGAAGGCTTCAAAAGCAACCCAAAGACGAAAAGGGAGAGGCGGGAAAGTAACGGTTAATAGTGGTTCACATTTTAAGTACATATTTCCTACATTATTTTACATTTTTGCTCTCTCAAACACAAACCCTGTTATACGAGATAAACTAGCCCTATAAAAAAAATATAGTTTGTTAGAATATGCAAAGTACCCTCATCAAGTAAAAGCCGATTCCTGACCTCATATAGTCCGGCGGCATAGCTCGTGAAATGTGCGATGTTTGATACAAGCACCAAACTTTGCAGGATTATAAGCATAACCATACTGATCAATTCCAGATATTGTGCCAAGCTCGATTTTCTATTTCCAGCTAGTTAGCGGCAATTAAAATTATCATGCATAAGACCCCCCGCGAAGTATTTCTTCTTGTTCTTTTTCGAGAATGAATGCAGGTTTTATTTCAAAATACAGATGTCAATGTACCAAATGTGACTTAATACACATCGCTAGAAAAAGTACAGAGACTGGATTTGGTGTGGGATGAATGTATCCCTAACAGTTTAAAACAAGCATGAGTGAGAAGCGAGTGAGAAGCGAGGCACTGACCGGCGCAAGAAGGAGAGTTCTTCCTGAAACTTTCAGCCTTGATGAATGCTTTCATGAACGATAATTATGCATTTATAATATTGGATGGCTATACTATAGCTTTAATGAAGAATATAGATCGTATTTATGCATTTCATTCTAATGCACGTAACCCTTTTGGTATGCCTGATGTAAATGGCACTGCTGTTCCTGATATCAGTAAATTAGAATAATATTTATGTTCTCTCTCAATTGAGTTGACTAGTATGGTATTTGAAGTTGTACCAGTTGAGTTTCACATTGCAGACACGAATGAACTTCAATGTGAGATAAACAAATGAAAAGAGACTGAAAGATACAATCAGAAATATTTCAGAATAATCTGAAATTGAGAGATAAATCAGGTTGGACAAAAATAATGACTCCCGCAAAAGAAACATTTCAGAATAATCTGAAATCGATAGACAAGCCAGGTTAACAAAAAATAATGCCAGTTACAAAAGAAAACTTTCAAAGAAACTGAGTTTGAAAATCAGACTAGACTTAAAAAAGCCAGAGAATGCATGAAAAAGAAAAGACAACGTGATAACAATCAGATAATAACTCAGCAAGAGTATTTGACTGAATTTTATGCAATAGAAAATGGTGAACTCCATCAACAAAACTGGGCAAAGTCGTCAATTGAATTATATTGATGGCTTGCGTCAAATTGCTCAGCTGCAAGTAACAATTCAGCTTCATTCATGTCCAGAGTGTCAAGGCTTGGCATAAGGTCAAAGAAGACTTCAAAGCCATATAAACAAATAATATATTCTTGTGTACTGCAATTTATGGAAATTTTACACCTCAATAAAATATTTTGACCTTGATCGATCTCAATAACATATCTAAAAATGTGATCTACCATGGAAACATTACAAGAATATTGGAAAACTGGCAATAAAGGCTCTACCGCACTACCAATAACATAATTAATGCTTTGTTGACAAATTGTCAAAAATCTCCAACTTCCAAATTTTTTCAATTAAAGTTACTGATATTTTACAACACAGGAAACATGACTTTGATTAATTTTGCTGAGAAAACTTTGGATAAATATGCTAAATTTCGAGATAACCAACTTTGAAGATTGGGATAATTGAATATGCCAGACATCATACATAAGTTTACCTTCGTTTATTGGAAGTTGATGAAGTGTTGATGAAAGCTAAAATATAATAATATACATTCAATGTCTATAACAATTGACGAAATATATATTACTTTCTCTTTAATCCCCTTCACGACTGAGCTTGCAAATTAGAAGAATTGTTTACTCTATGTCAGCTGGCCGCCATGTTGTCGAAAATTGGGTAGTGAGCACAGCAAACTTAGAGGCATTGGCCACCAAATAAAAGCACAATAGTCTAATATTTTTAAGGCACAAGAACATCATTTCGAATTCATCTGTTTGTGTTCAGTGGATAAAATGCTCATAAAACGTCCGCAAAATATGTAAACACTTGATCCAAATAGCTTGTTTTGTGTACTTATTGTGTTCATCTGACTGTGGCGACGCATGTGCACACACAATTCCCCTCTGTTCAGCTGATATGAATTATTGGCCTGAATTACATGCTCTCTTTGAAGAAAACAATAATACTGACAACACTACCAGTGAAGGCAGACTAAATGTCATCAATAACCCTCACAGTTCTGTAAAACACTGGCTTTATAGTCCAGTCAATCTGTGGTTTGAGTTCAAACTAATTGCAATAGAATGTTTTTCACTGTTAAGATATCAAGAGAGGTGACCTAAGTAACAGACTAAAAATCCGAAAAAATCCCTTCAGTGGAACATCCCGAAAATTGGATTTAAAGATATTGATGTTTCACCACAGGGTTCCCGCATCATGAAAAAAAAAACAGCCAAGCTGTTGTTTGAGGTCAAACAAATTGCAACATAAATAATTTTACTTCTATTTGGTAGAGAGGAGTGACCTAAGTAACATATTGAAAATCCCACAAAATCCCATAGAAGAAACATCCCGAAAATTTGAATTAAATATTTCCATGCCTCACCACAGGGTTCCCGCATCATAAAAATGTAACTCCCACAAAATATATTCTTTCGAAATGATTTTCGAAGTTTTTCAGATGTCTGAGAATGATAAAACAAGTTTGGCGACTTTGATATTGATCTTTTTGGGTAAAAACAAACAGGAGTTTTAGGGGGAGGGGGAGGGAATTAACTGGTAAACTCTTATAAATAACCACTAATTGGCTCTTGAAATCACTGGTTTCAGAGTGAGGAGCTCGAGGCCAGGACATGGGTGCTGGCGGCAGGTCAGTTATAATTGGAAGAAGCTTTCCATTAGACAGTTTCCACTCCCAAATTACCAAGGGCATAGCCAGCAATGCGCAAAGTGGTACACAAATGCGTACTAAAATTGTTTGGGATTTTTTAACTATTATTACTGTTTATATTTCAGTTTATTTTCATATGAAATCAATTCGTTATTAAAGTTGTTCATTTGTCATCTCCAAAGGCTTTTATTATATGACGCACGCTCTTCAAGTCCAAATAACAGTATTTTCGAGTCCAAATATATCCCGCGTTATTACACGGTTTAGGAGCCGGTTCATTAACTGGTTCAGATGTTATGGACTCGAAAATACTGTTATTTGGACTCGAAGAGCGTGCGTCATATAATAAAACAACTTTAATAACGAATTGATTTGCAATGTTTACGGCAAAGCAAAACTTATTATGACTCCTGCACGTGAAAATTTCAAATCGGGAGGAGATTAGACGAACCAAGATGGATTCACCGGTGGATGATCAGAGGTGATCATTACAGACCCTAGTAGAGACACTAGACTAGCCAATCCAGCCTACTATCCAGGAATCTATGTAGCCGTTAAAACTCTGCTAACGTATCTAGTGTCTTCATGCACTGCGGAGCACAGTTTCGGAGTTCCATGAAGCGGTTGAAGACTTCACTGCGCAGCTCCATGACGGGAGAACGACTTTCTTCAATCGCTATTTTGCACATACATGTACACAACGACAAGGATGCACAGTTACAACTATCACGGTGGCAATGTAACTTTCGTAATCCCGTACGTAATATCCTAGAACTATAATTAAACGTACGTTTTTGTTCCAAACAGTCCTTTTTCTTTGGGTATGCCGTTATGCGTCAGGACCGGATCAGACCGGTTTACAGCGTTTAAAATGTGTCTACTAGCTGCACTTGTCCGACTCACTGAGTCAACTGAAACCCATGGAATCGAAATGGCACTATGGAGAGTGTATTTATCCTCAGTCATTATACATGTATATATAGCTAAGCAGCCCCAGTGAACAATCTCTCAAACAAAATAAATACAAAAAAATGAATGATCAGCATTTTACTATATGTATTTATGTAGCGACAAAGCCCGCTGGAAAAGGAAGACAATGGTATAAACAAGGTTCTATATTTCAACATTTCCAGGGGGCTACCCCTGACCCCCCTAGAAGGTCGAGGTGATACATGTATCTGCGTTCTTGGGAAAAGGACTGACTTATTACAGCACTGATTAGTGACGTCACGGATCTCCTCATTCTGTGGTGTTGCCGCACTTAACTTGATGCACAAATTGTTAATCGTGCATGTGGTGTGTGCTGACATCAAGCAAGCAAAGTGCGCCTTGGGAACGGAAACTGTATGCACAGACATTTTGCATGCAGTGCTCAGGTGTGACAACATCGTGTGCATGGAATACGCAAAGCAGCTGCGCTCTGAAGAAGTTTTCAGTATGTTTTTATTTCTCTGACAAGCTGCCGTGAGTCCACACAAAAGAATGCCATTAATGCGATAGAAAATGCACTCGTCTCTCTTTATGGTGGAACATCTGAAGATAGATTAGAATCCTAACCTGAGTATCAGGCCTTACCTCTCTCCTTCCCGCGCCTCTTCTTTCCCTTTTCCACCTTCTCCTCTCACCCGAAAAGCTTGATACCACCTTCTCCCCCCCCCGAAAAGCTTGATACTGAGAATGCTACTGCAGGCCCGTCATCCCTTTTACAGCAAAAAAATCCTTCCCTGTATACATCATCAGTGGCAGCGTACCACAACAAGAAGGTATACTATCAGGTTCAGTAGTGGAAGGGTAATCACGAACTACAATCAGTGCAAGTGTCCAGAGTGGGAGTGGTAACTACTGTCTAATGGAAATTAAGCTTCTTCCGATTAGAACTGACCTGCCGCCAGCACCCAAGTCCAGGCATCGGAGATGATCCGAGGTCAAATGCGATTGCAGAACCCTGAGATGTACATGTACTAGATTGTTCTCCTGCCTGTGGAATGTAGCAGGGACAAAGCTACCTGAATTCGTTGGCGCCCGACTTGATCACTGAAGATGACTACTGAACTGATTTTTTTCCGTTTGAGATTCAATTGCGCGATATTTTAATAATAATCCATGAATATGCAAGCTGAGGGCAGACGCCAATTTGGCGGTGCATGATTCGGCGTTCTGATTTTGATATATTTTGATATAACACTGAACTACCCCAAATGAGTAGTATTTCAAATTTCGAATAAAACGACCAGAAAAATGATTTCAAGAACCAATTTGTGGTTATTTATAAGAGTTTACCAGTTAATTCCCTACTCCTCCCCCTAAAACTCCTGTTTGTTTTTTACTCAAAAAGACCAGTATCAAAGTTGTCAAACTTGTTTTATCATTCTCAGACACTTGTAATCTGAAAAACTTCGAAAATCCGTTCGAAAGAATATATTTTGTGGGATTTATATTTTTATGATGCGGGAACCCTGTGGTGAGGTATGGAAATATTTAATTCAAATTTTCGGGATGTTTCTTCTATGGAATGTTGTGGGATTTTCAATATGTTACTTAGGTCACTCCTCTGCCATATAGAAGTAAAATTATTTATGTTGCAATTTGTTCGACCTCAAACAACAGCTTGGCTGTTTTTTTTCATGATGCGGGAACCCTGTGGTGAAACATCAATATCTTTAAATCCAATTTTCGGGATGTTCCACCGAAGGGATTTTTGGGGATTTTTAGTATGTTACTTAGGTCACCTCTCTTGATATCTTAACAGTGAAAAACATTCTATTGCAATTAGTTTGAACTGGACCCCAAAAAATCCGTAGATTGACTGGACTATTATAACACTATTGATAACAAATGGCACTGGTATAGATTTCAATACCAAGGTAGAGGTAGTATGTCAGTCAGTATGTTGATTGGTTATTATCAACTGTAAACCCAAACCCACCAGATGAAGACATGTGGATCTCACCACAAGCACATCCATGTCAGAAGACATCCCTGATTGGGATGTAGATCCTGATTATGCTGATCTTTTGAATATGATGCAACGACATACTCGCTGCCGTAATAGTTATTGTTTAAGAAAGAAACATAATGAAACTGAGTTGAAATGAAGATTTCCCTTTCCCTTTGATCACTGTGCAATGATAAAATTAGAATTTGAAAAGGTTCACAGTACGAATGATGAAGTTCATTACAGAGCAAAGATAGTTACTGAGAGAAATGACTCCAGACTCAACAACAACCAAGAACTTCAGCTTCAAGGTTGGAGAGCCAACATTTCAACATTTGTACCAGTATTTCAGTTTTAAGCATTTCTTTCTTTTCCCCACAAAAAACAGCTTTTAAAACCAAGATTGATTGTCAAGGTATAGTCCGAATAACTTCAATATTTAGATAATACATTATTTCTGGAATGGGAGGTCCGTATAGTGAAAGTCAAGACCGAGGGCACAGTTTTTCACTATACGGACCGACCTAAAGTCGGTAAATAACTTTTTTCTCTCTCTCTCGAAAACATTAACTGAATAAGCACTTACAAAATGGATACCGTGGACCTAGGGCAGATATAGGAAAATACGGCCCGCGCAGCGAACCAATCAAATTGAAGGATTCGGATACAGTGCGCTTGAAAAAAAAAAGTTTTCCTTTTAAGTTGAAAACCTTGATATCTAAACAGAAAGAAAGTTCTCATAAAATTGATGGTTGTGAAAACAACATAATTTGCATAATATGTGCCACGGGGTTTTCGCCACTTTTTCGTAACTTAAACTTTGAAATATTATATAATGCGTATATACTATAGTAAAACAGTGAAATCTAAGAAAATATTAACGTTCCTATTACAATAAACAAAATTCATTTGCTCACCTAATTTGCATAACTGGCGTGACATTTTGGTAAAAGCACCGAAAGTACGAAGCCACTGTGGAAAAGGTAGATAAAAAGTGCAATGTATTTTTATGTTTCTACGCTCTTTAACCTTTGTTGAACTGAGCCCAATAAATATTTAGAGTGTTCAAAAAGCCATAAAACAGGGGCCAATGATTATTTTTCTGTCTCTTTGGCAATCACAAAACTGATTTCTACCTGCTAGGAAGGCTGGAATGTTGAGTTGAATACCATGGGGTTTGGCTAGATCTTCAATGGTAAAGCCCCGGTCTGCCATAATCTCATCGCCATGTTCTAGCAATTCCAGAATCCCACATCTCTTTGTGAGTTCTTTGTCTGAAATGTTGCCTCCATACAACTCTGACACAAATGAAATGGCTCCTGTGGGGAATATTCCCAATAATGCCTTGGCAGTATTACAGTTCTTATAACTAGAAAAGGTAATTTGTTGGTTGGCAGGACCCTTTGGCTGTGAAATTTTTTATCTCGGTGCAGTCAATTATAACCCTGAGTCGAGGGTGTTTCATTGCAATTGACATGGGTATGGTATTAATAATTTGCTGTCTTGAAGGCCAAATGTTCAAAAGCTAGAAGCGTCGAAACATTAGGGGGATCCAGCGAAGAAAGATTCTTGACACTGTCATTTTACTTATGGAAAAGGTATAGGCCAGGTTCTGCTCTGTGAGACCCAGTCTTAGCCTCATTAAAACAAGTAAAAATTGTCCAGTCAGTGGTAGTTTGTATGCCTCTTCCTCAGTGAATTGTCCATAAGTAATAAAATCAAAACAAATGTCGAAGAGTTCTGCATTAACAAATCCGGTATAGTATTTCAGTTTCTGCTTGTCTGATTTTATATTGTTGCATTGATTTCTTTCTTCTTACATTCTTTGAGTTCCTTTTCCAGACACTCAATGTATTCTGCAGATGTAGTTGTTTGAGTTGTAGCTTCCGTGACAGAACTGGTTTTCAAGAACTGTTGTTCGATCTGTTTTCGTTCACAAGCACTAGCAAGAGTTAAGAGTCCTTCATCAAACCTACTCTCTAAACCTAGTTCTAAAGGGGTACAGGCTTCGTAGTTTAGTGCTGCTGCATCGGCAAGTAGATGTAGGCTTGCAAATGAACGTTGATTGCCTGACTTATTCCCTCCAACACTATAATTACTTTTGGGCAGTTCGACAATGCCAATAGATTCAACGGCCACTCTCTCATTTATCACTGAGTTCCTTTTCCTTGTTGGCCTAGGACGTACAATCTTAGACCAGGAAAAGATGCTGGGAACGTCATCTGGACCTAACCTTTTTGGGTTTCCTTGGAAATGCTCACTGCATATACGAGTTGTTCTTTTGATTGGTATGCTTTTGCATCGAATGCTGTTTAACCATTTCTTCAGCGGCTATTTGGTTTATCAATAGGTAAATGGTAAAACCTAACGCCAGAACCAGCCTTGAAGCGGTTTGTACAGAAAGGGACTGCACAGCTATTCACTATCTCAGAGATGTTTCCGTATATAACCGGCTATCGCTGAAGTACGACCCGAACTTTTCAAGTATTTTTGTCTTTCAGCCGGACATCAAACGCTAAATTTTAAATATTTCGCCAATTATTACAAACTAGTTTACTGAAGGCCGTCTAGACACGAACTTCTGCTGAAGGTTTTGTGATTTTCAGGGTCGTGCTTCAACGATAGCGACATAAAAGTTGGTATAAAACTATCAGTAAGTTTTGTGGCGACCAAGGGCGACCATGTTTGTTTATGTTTGTTTTGCCTTCCCAAGAAAATGGACCAATCACAGTGAAGCATGACGTAATGGTCACGTGGGGGGTGGTACAAGGCCATTGGGTAATAATATTATTATTTCATCACTCTAGCTCTGTTGACACTGCACTACTGATATATAGCTAATTGCATAATCGTTGTCGGCTTGAAAATCATGAATCATTAAAGCTAAGACCGCAAGGAAATCAGTTCATGAGTCACATTACATGTAGATATATTCAATGTTCTCGTAGTTTTGAAGGTATATGAGCTATTTAACTAAGATCCTACAAGTCTGGATAAAAAGGTCGATGATTTGACTGTGTTAATTGAGAGTTTTAATTTTCCCAGAGCCATGTTTCCAAATACAACAACGTTATGTTTCGCCACAGGCAGCCCAAGCAATACATTTGTGGTGCGTACGAACGGATTTACAGTGAATGTATGGGAAGAAAAAATACGTATTTTTTGTTTTAATAAATTTGAACATTCCTTGGTCCTGTGTTGTTGTTAATGGTATTTAATGTCATTCTAGGTTGTTTTTAGCCGTTTTAGAGCAGTTTTTGAAAAATTACTGTGTATCGGTTTTAACCGGGTGTCCGTACGGCCAGGTTTCACTGTAGTACCTAATTACTGTGGACTATAAATGTCAATTCTCTTCCCCAGTCTAAAGCAGTTCTAAATGTTTATTTTTTGTGTTCTAGATAACTTTTAAAAATAAAATGGTTCCTGGACAGACAACCACCCTTAAGTTCAGCCTATCCGATTTCGATGGACAATCGAATGATTGTAGTACGTCCTTGAAGGAAGCAGCACAAAAATCGAACAAGATCTTCAGTGAAACTCTCACTGAAATACTGGATATGGGAGGGAGTGAGAGGAACGAAAATGAGAGTGTCGGCAGGAACATAGAGACAACAATGGAGACAGCAGATTTAAATAAGAAGAAAAGGGTTCCTCAAAAACAAGTGGTATCGGAAGAGCCAAACAGTCTGACACTTCCTGGCATGAGTAGCCAACCAAAGAAGCCGAGTGAACACCATGGATGAGTCTATTTGTACTCATTTACTAGATAAAATAATTGAAAGTCAGGCATTGAATATTAAGAAAACTGTTTTATCGCTTTTATAACGCTAATTCTGTTGTTGTTTTTTCCTTTACAGGACGATTTCAATACGCGTGATTGACCTCAGGGACCCCCCAAAAAGTGGGCCGATAGATCGCTTGACGAAAAGGTTGTCAATGAATTTGTCAGCATTATTAAAGAAAATGCGGTCTGCATGAAAACGGACCAACCATGGATCAGTATAGCCGATATTAAAAAGAGTGACTTCAAGCACAAAGAAGACATAAGAGGGATACCAGTTACCATTATTGGCGGGCTACACAGGAAGGTAGCATTTTTGAAGGTACACCGAGTTGTTTTAATAATTTAGCAATAATGCACGCTCAGCAGCCAATGAAATCGCGCGTTATTGGGAGGTGCACATAGTTTAATCGGATAATCTATAATAAGAACTCTTCCTTAGGTTGCGAAGATAAGTCCACGATATTCAGAGATCTTGAACAAAGCTGAAGTCATGGTTTATGACAATTCTCTTACTGATGATGGAATACGACGTCTGGCTTGTAATCACAACCTCCGAAACAAGGGAATCAAGCAGACATCATGAGTGGAGAAGGTGATTTCTTGCCGGCATCGCCTGTACGAGATGCAGCAAAAGGAGTACGGTGTTGATGAAACGCCAGATAGCTGTAAAGAAAGGCGGACAAAATGCAGGGAAATTTATGTTGATGCCAGTAAGGTACAATCAATGTTTTTAATTCCAACTGCTTTTCAATTTTGTTTTAGTTTTCAAAATGTTACTGTGTTGTAGTGGAATGGGCCGGTCGACCAAAAAATCGTAAGAATCTTGCTATCCAAGAGATCATAATAAGGGACAGAGTCCGTTGTGCCCTCTTGTACTATATCCATACAAATAAGATTACAAATATCAATAAGTTAGACATCGCAGGGTGTGATTCGAACAATCATGAACAATATTTCCTGCATTCTGGGCATTCAAATCAACTGAACGATTTCAAAAACTCAGCAAAATAAAGATCTGTCAGTATTATAAGCTTACCACAACACACAATTACAGCGGTACAAAGTATAGAAGACATTGACTTCGTTTAGATTTCAAACAGTCCAAGCTAGATATGTAGGATTTTCCCTGCTCCTGGTTTATACATTTGACACGTTCACTGTTTACGGTCTTGTTTATTCTCTTGACGCCAAATAAAGTCTCCAAATACCTTCATCGTCTACAGGTCGTGTCGTAACTTCAAGTGCGCGATTCAAGAGCAAAGTCATGTGCCTGGCATGGTCACATGACCGAAAACAAATTTATGCAAATTACATTTAACCGGAAATGCCCGCTACAAGATATGTAAACTAACGATCTGATTTTCGATACATTTGAAGTCTCGTTCTGTATTCCAAAAGTAATTTTATCGCCCAATGTTGAACCCTCAGATTAAAAGTCTGATCGATGCTCTACCGTCTGAGCTAACTGTACGGTGGCTATGATGGTATGGTTATATTGTTCTGAAGAGTTTTGTTAAATTGTCCCCCCACCCATCCAAGACCCCCCTCCCTTCATGATCAAGAAGCCCCCCTTCCAATTAAGCATGGTGAAGTTTGGAATATCCACCCCCGGGACTTATTAGAGTTACGGTATTGTTGTACGGTCAGTATGCCCAATTATATTTACCCCATGTTTTACGGTCGACTGTTTCTATTTGTCCATTTTCCTAATAATATCTCGCTCTAAAATCCCTCTATCTCTCTAGTAAATGAGATATGTTTTAGTTTTTATTTATTTACAGATTCAGTATAACAATTACACTGTGTAGAATAACAATAGGACACGAAGTCCCCTGCTAGGTTTAACCACCAATATAATGATGATGATAATGATGAACCAATATATTTTCTGATGAAACAAGATAGAATTTAAATCTAATGTTGGTTTGTAGGTTGGATAATTCATGACAAAACTTGTTGTATCTTCAACCTGAGTTTTATTACAAAACTGCCAAGCTTTCGGGCTAAGCGATTTTCGGGCTAAGCGATTTTCGGGTTGAAGATACAAATAGTTTTGTCAAGATATAATTTGTTTGAAATTAAAATCGCCCGAACTTGTTTGTAGTTGTTATGTGACGTAAACAATTAAATGATCAATAAAAAAACAAAATAACTCGTTTTCTTTCTCGACCACAGATAAACAGGAACCATGAAATCTATGCTGATCCTTGTTCTGCTTGTGGTTGTCGCGGTGGGGCTTGCTACAGCCAGGCCCAGGGATTTTGAGGGGGATTTGTACTCACAGCTGCGCGAAAGAGAACTTCGCGGTAGGTGGACATAACAATAACATAATTTTACTCCTTAGATAGGTAGATAGGCAGGTCCACATCAGGACTTACGTCTTGCGTCATTGTAACCCAACCTGCAGAACAAATAAACTATGTATGTATGTGTGTATGTATGTCCCCTCAAACAATGCGCCAGCAATCCGAGAACGAATCAAGTTTTTTGGTATGAACTTTAAACCCATAGATGCAAAGCTTATTGGGTAGGATTATTATTATTATCATTATTATTATTATTATTATTATTATTATTATTATTATTATTATTATTATTATTATTATTATTATTATTATTGCCAAACTATACACGACGTCACAAACAAAAAGATCTGAGCCGACGGTGAAACGGCAAAATGGCGGATGATATTCCATATTGAACTTAACGTAAATTATGATGATATCTAAGAAATATTTGCAAAAATTAATACTCAAGTAATGCCGAGTACAAGAGATATCTAACTTTCTTGAGAAACTAAATGTAGTCTTCAGTTCCAATTTAAAATCACTTCGGTGATAATTGCAAATGCCCCCATAAGTACTTTCTCGACATTTCCTTCGGGCTAACGGATTTTTAAACTAGTCCACCAAGTCATTTTACAACTGGTATGACATGTTATTAGTTAATTGTCCGCTAATGGATTATGACACATATTGTTCCTTGATGCAATGGATCTCAGTAGTATACAGAATAGGGGTTCTACGACGGGTGGATCTGGATCGATGCCGATCCACCTAAAAGTGACGTCAGAGTCAAGATCGCGACGTCATAGGAAGTAGCTAGAAACCAATCAGGAACCGCTTCCAGAACAATAAGAACTCCGAAGCGATCTCCCAGACCTCTCTTTAGGGGTAGCAGACCTCTCTTTAGGGGTAGGAGTGACGTCAGAGACTAAAGCGTGACGTCATGGGATCCACCGACCACCGTGATCCACCAATCGTAGAATCCCTCTTCTGTATCCTACTGATCTCGCACCTATTGTTAAAACTGTACTGTTCACAAACACATAAATTTTACCGCGAGCTTATCCTCCAATGGGAACATGGGTTAAAAATCCTTAACTCTGATTGTGAATCAACTTATAACAAAGACGAAGCAAGATATCAACTTGTCCATCAATAGAGCGAGTTGTACACCACCCGGCACATTGCAGCTCGCACTCCTTCGAGCACAGTCTACTAGCAACATAGAGCAACTGAAGAAGGACACGTCATTACGTGAAACCGGTCTTGCTATCTGTTATTAACAAAACAGTTCTTTTTGGAACTATTGTCGCCAGGAGCGAAACATCATTGATGCTGCTTAACAAACACGTCAACGAGAACAGCTGTCTAATATAGGTCTACAGTACCGGCCCCGGCCTCACATCAGACCAGACACTGCCTTTGAGAAATAAAGTTAAGAACTACAGACATTAATCTACAACTGTAAATCGCTCTCACGTGCCAAAACACAAGTTGTATGCTATTCAAATGTCTCGCTGACTTATTCTCAATGCGCAATCTCGATGCGAACACATTCGCGTTCCAAAAGACGTTACAATATGAACAAGCGCAAAGCAAAAACTAGGGCTCACAACGGGAGATTTATTATAAATCTTGCAAATACAGTCCTACCCAATAAGCTTTGTATCTGGGTTGAACGTTCATACCAACATACGGCATTCATTGTCTTAAACTCCTAACCTTGCAAGGATCTATTCAGATCCTCCCATAATGTCTTACAGGAAGGACAAATCTCTCAAAGATCTCTTAGTGAGAGCTAAACTACCTTCCACTTATAGATAACAACCAGCTTTTGAAAACGAGAAATGTAGAATGCGAATGGCAATGCCCAACTATACACAAAAACTGCAATATGATGTTACAACTTGGTTTGTCGATGTCCATGTCTCAACCCGCTAAAGTGTTTATTTCTCTCGCCGAGAATGGCGGTCTCGGTCCCAGTATCCACACTGCCATAGACGTCCACATTCTCGTCCTTGATGTGTTTCATCAACCTTGGGTATTTTATTTCAACCGAGCTTTCGAGCAACTCGCTTATCTTATCATGGTTACATATGTTTCAAAAGTGTAATTCCAAAACATTAGAGGTATAACGAACATAATAGAGTCAGAGCAAAATAAAAACAGATGTGCACGTGAGCTGTTAACATGAAATAAGTCGACTAAATAATCAAATTAGACTAAAGAGAGAGGACAAATTGACTTCAAAAAATACTAACCTTACACTATTCAATGCTAATGGTGGAACTATTTTGAATAAGGAGGATTTGAGTATGATTCGGTAAGTTATTATTATTGTTGTTATATGTTGTATCTAGGGTGTGACAGGGTTCTTAAATTGTTCATGGGCCCTGGTGATGCTAAGCCAGTAGCAAAGCGCATTGAGACTTCGGTGAAATGCGCTATATAAATACTTATTTATTATTATTATTATTATTTCCTTTGCTTGAATTGGATAAAGTTGGAAACGTGTGGAGTAATTTGATCATGATAAAATACAATATATTACATACTTCCTTATTGTTTTAACCCTTTGCATGTAGGTATCCTTGAGAACCCATGCAAGGGTATAGTGTAATGTTGGAGTGACAGGATACTGTGCTCCCTGCCTGGATTCTCACAGTACCTGACTTTTAGTAATATTTTTGCGTAGAGCCATGGAAGGCCAAACTGGAACAGTTCATATCTCTCCAAATGATAGTCATAGAGGTAACTTTGCCAGTACGTCATCATATCTGAAATGAAATGTCAGTATATAATAGAATACGAATAGGATAGATACTTAGATTTATGTATCTAAGAATTTAATTACGTCACACTGCTGATTACTGGCCTTAAGATCAATTTGTCATGTATTGTTTTGCAATATTTATTATCAATTCCAAAATCGCTCCCCCTATCATTCTCCATCTACACCTATACCTAATGTTTATGAATCTCTATTCCATTCATATTATATTTTACTATAAATATAATGATTTAATTATATGGCAGGTGTCTCTTTGCATTGGTGTTATGGAGTTCAGCAGAAGATAAAAAAATGGTAGTATTGAGAAAAGACAAAGGGATTGTTGGTGTACATACCTTACATGTTGCACGTCAGGACAGATTTTGCCACCCTTCTAATATCAGCAATGGATGACTGCACTCTTGTTGATAACTCAAGGCTTGAGTTAAGTGCAAGAGTTTAAGGTAATAAAGTTGTAATGTTGTTGTTATTTGAGAACAAAGAGTTTACAGTTGAAGATTATGTAGATGTAATAGGCAAGAGTAGCCAGCCTAGTAGCCTGCTGAACAGGCGTTCTTTCGCGGGGGAAAAAGCTTGGCCCGGAGTTGGGCCGGAAAGGATTCGGAGTTGGGCCGGAATGGATTGGGGCAGGAGAGAGGAGGAAGGGGGCGGAGGGATTGGGGAGAGAGGGGAAGGGAACGCCTGCCGCCAAGCATTGTTATTTTTCAATTCACCGTTCGTGGACGAACGGTGTTCCTGATTGGATAGTTTTGATTGACATGACATGTATCTATCATCAAGCGCGTCTCGTATATCGCGCTACCAGTATCAACATGGCCGCCTTCACGGAGGAAGATTTTGAAGTCGCTTTAACGGACATTTTATCAGAAGAGTTCAATACTATAGTGTTAAAAACTGAACAGAAAGACGCCATAAAACAACTTGTTTTGGTGGAGATCTATTAGCCGTCCTGCCCACTGGGTTTGGGAAGAGCTTGATTTTCCAACTTGTTGTGAAGATATCGTCGAAGTTGAGAAATACTAGTGCTCGAGTGATAGTTGTGTGTCCTTTAAGGAGCATAATAGCAGACCAGATAACAGAGGCATCTTCCATTGGAATAGCAGCAGGAACTTTGTCGAACGGCATTCAGGAGTACCCTGGTTCCAGAGGCTTTGTTAACTGCGAGCTGCGAAGCAGCGAGAAAGAAAATCAAAGCCTCTGGTCGCGGCCGTTACGAATCTCACTTTCATGCAGACACCTAATCAATGACAGCCGTCAAGCATGTCAAATACAATCGACCAATCAGCGAACGGGGATCGTCTTACAAAAGTACTGATTGGTCGATTGTATCTGACATGTTTGACGGCTGTCATTGATTAGGTGTCTGCATGAAAGTGAGATTCGTAACGGCCGCAACCAGAGGCTTTGATTTTCTTTCTCGCTGCTTCGTAGCTCGCGGGACGCCGCACATCGTATTATAGAGCTTAAAAAAGCCTCTGGAACCAGGGTAATTCAGGAGCTGCACAAGTACCAATTGTTGTTTGGCTCAGCAGAAGAATTGCTTGATGAAGCATTTCTGAAGTTCATGAAGAAAGATGCAAGTTTCAGAGATAGCATTGCTGCTGTAATTGTTGACGAGTCACACACCATAGAAACATGGACAGCTGCAAAAAGGTAACTACAAGTACAATTCATCTACTATAATATAGTTTACACTGGGGTTTACAACCTCGGTGTAAGAACCTACAATCGGCGCCAATTTACTTTGAAACACTAACGCTTTGAAAATCATTGATAATGATATTTTGTGGCGCACGCAAAAGGCATCTTTACCCCCTCCCCCCAAAATCAATGTTGATTAGTGGTGCGATTCGAACACGGCGATCATTGCTACCCTCAACATTGATGAGGGGCGAGGGGGTTTGTACCATGACATGCAGTTAATGTACAACTTAGTGCCATGTTTGGTAGAATCAGTCAGAATTTAGATAGTTGTTTCATTGATATTGTCGGGGATTGTAGCTTACAATTTTAATACATACCCTTACAGCACGTACTGCATCGCTAATTTTCAAAACAGAATAATTCATGGATTTTCCAATCCAGTAGGCAGTACTAGTATTGCAAAGGATTTAGAGATCTTTAGAACTTAGAACTAAGTGAGTTGATACACGCAGTGAAGAGAAAAAAGAAATTACGTCAGTTGTGAGGTTTTTACAACGAGGAAACCCAACACGAGATTGCCAAGTCTTGTATATTACAGTCTACATGTACATGCAATAACTGTTTTAAACTCCACAGGCAATCCAGGAAGAAAGCGAAAGCTTCAGGATTTCGTGAGGCATTTGGTAAACTTTCAAAACTTCGATCGTTTTGTAAATCACGTAAGATAGCTTTTTTATATCAAGGATTAGAATTTATGACTGTTGTTTTAGCTAATGTAAATTTTTTCCTTCAAATTATGTAAGCTTAACTGTAACGTATTCTTTACTCTTTAAAAGTATATCCTACAATGCAGGTCAAATCATAGTGTACATTGATATATACTCACTTACATTTGTATTGTATTCAGGAACCCCAGTAGGAGCTGTCACTGGCACAGCAGACAAGGCCACACAAGAAAGAATCAAGAATTCTTTATGCTTAAATCAAGGTACTTTGGAAATTTATCTGAGCCCAAATCGCACCAACTTAAGGTTTTCTGTCCATAAAGTGAAAAAGAACGTACAATTAAAACATTTGGACTGGCTCGTGGAGAAGGCTTCAGGAAAGACAACCCCTAAAACCATAGTGTTTTGCAACACAATGAATGAGATAGCGACAGTTGTAAATTATCTCATCTACAAGCTTGGTACTGCACTTTATGCAGATAAAGATCCTACAAAATTGGAAGACAGTTTGATTGGGATTTACCATTCCAATTCTTGGCCATCCAACAAAGAAAGGATAGTATCTTCTTTGAAAGGAAATGGGAACATCAGAGTTGTCATTGCATCGACAGCATTATGTATGGCTGTAAACTTTCCAGACATAAGGTACGTTATAAATGGGCGTGTAACACCTGCCACGTGACTTTTTAAATTTTCACCGAAAACAAACGAAAATACCATAACTTGAAAGAGCATACTAAAATTAGTAAAATTTGAAAATTTGAAAAGAATCAAGCAATTAAGAAAAAAGTTAACGGCTTTCAAAGTTTCCCGCTTTGACAAGGATTTGTATGGGTTTTTCGCTTGGAGGGCAAGCGTTGCCCTCCAACATACATTTCCATACAAAAAAGGCAAAGTTTGAATGCCTGTAACTCTTGCCCTATTTACTTACTTCCCTTCAAACTTTCCACTTTTACTAACTATAGTATGCTCTTTCCAGTTATGATATTTTCGTTTGGGAAAAATTAAAAAGTTAAAAGTAAAATTTAAAAAGTCACGTGACAGGTGTTACACGCCCATTGGGGGCCAGCAAGATCCATCATTGACCAGATCCAACAAGCTGGAAGAGCAGGGAGAGATGGAAAGCTTTCGCATATTGTTATAATATATCATGGCCAGCAAATTGGCCCATGCGAACAAGAAATCAAAGAATTTGTCAAATCAAGAGGGTGTTTGAGAGTTGCTGCCTATACTGCTTTGGACTCTGATATACATCCATCACACCCTCCACACGATTGTTGTTCTTACTGCTCATCAGTGTGCACTTGCTTGGGTGACAGCTGCAACAAAGACACTATGCCTTTTGAAAAACCTATTGCTGAAAGTTTGGAAACAGATTGCTCTGCAAGAAAAAGAGTTGTCAAAAGTAATGATAGGGAAGATCTCCACAAAGCTTTAACTGAGGTAAAGGAGGACATTGAAAAATGCGATCTGTCATTTGGTTTAGGAGCAAGTAATGGCTTCTCATCAGAACTGATTAAGGATGTTGTAAAGAACTGTGAATACTTATTTACAGTGCATGACATTACAAGTAAGTTTCCAGTGTTTTCATTGGAACATGCACTGAAGATTATTATTCAAGAAATATTTCTAGACATTCCTTCCCTTGAAGAAACCTTGGCTTTTCTGACATTTGACAATGACTCCCAACATACATGTACAGCACAGTGGTTTGAAACCAGTCTACCTATAGATGATGACAATGATATTGATGAGCTTTTAAAAGAATTAGAGGTTTAGACACATGATAAGTGAAATGTTCAAATTGAATTTATAAGAAAAACTAGTGATATATCTATAAGATTAAAATGAAATGAATAATATGTAACATATGAAAGTCATTTCGCTTTACTTGATAATGATGACAGGATGTCATCAAAACATTGTTATCTGATATCACTAGTTTTTCTTATAAATGTTCAGTTTATATTATAAATAGTGTAAATATGTTCTTGGGACTTTCTTGATTTTCTTAGCAAGGGGAGGTTTAGAGGCATGCAATTATTATGCAAAATCTCTCAACCATGTAATGTGGCTTTATAAAAATTATGTAGAGCAATAGAAATAGCCATTTTAATATTTACTCATGAAGCATAAAATATTGCTTTATAGTGACTGCTACAACTGTAATAAACTAATAATATCTAGTGATATTACTTATGTGTGAAATAGAGTAGTTAACCTGTGAAAAAAAATTAGTGAGATCAACAATGGAATTGGGGTCTACTATTGTCTAGTAGTATCATACACGTATTTCCATCATCCTAAATAAAATGGTTTTAGTTGATAATACTAGTATTTCATTGCTTTCCATTGTGTCTATTCCACTATTCACTAACTGTTTGTAAAACCTTTTAAATGTCATTAATTACTACATGTAACTGTAGAAGTAAAAACATATTTTCAATGATATATAGTTGCCCAAAGATCCAAGTGCTCTTTCAGCCATTTGTGTAAGTCTCTGTAATCAAGACCATGAAGAAGGCTTTGCTCAAACTGGGGAAATGACTTGTAGCCACTTCGGCCAGGTGTCTTATTGAACACTTCATTGTCTACTAGATCCATTGTGATAATCTGGACTGCTTCTGCTTCTTGTAGGGAAGATCTGTAGCCAGCTTTGTCTTCCTTCATGCAGTCTTTGTCTATAGATTCATATATCAGTTCTAATGATTCAAGGCAACCTGCGGTCCTTTCTGCATTACTTTCATCTAGGTTTGCTCCCAAAGCACGCCATAGTGTTTTAAGAACTCTGTTTTGCTGCTCTTTCTTTAAATCAAGAGATATATTTGTTCCTCTTACACCTCTGTGATTGTAGAATCGATTCCACTTTAAACGTAACGCTTCTGAGGGTGGTAGTACTGAAATACATTTAATGATGTAGAGCAAAACTGCATATGCATACTTGTAATGGCCTGTGTTCTTGTATATTAAAAGAAGTAGCCTGTACAGGTTGAACAACCTATCACCATCTCCTTCCTTGATTGAATCTTTGAATTCCATAAGTATCAGTCCAAATGTTAGTTTTGCACTATGGCAGTTGAACTTGTAGTCTTTATCAGCATCTTTTACACACTATCATCATTTATTTTCTGGCCATGTTTACTTTCTTCATGCCTAAAACAGAAATGATAATGATATTTTGTAAACATCCATGGGGCAGCTTTTTATCTTAGTCGCAGATGTTACCAGTAATTCTTTGTTATTTTTTCATGTATAATTAAACTAGTCATTTGTGACACCAGGCATTTGCATTGATGATTAGTGTATTAATAATATTCATGAAAAAAATTATCGATTCTGATTGGCTAAGAGCAGTGCAGTTGAAAGTGCAAATTACCTTTTAACTGCAAAAAATTATTATTTTTTCATGAATATTATTAATTAGTAATCATATGATTTCTCGTTCAATTTGGAAAAATTTGCACTCGTATGTTTTTCAAAGAGCTCAAATTGCACAAATTGCACTCGCCCTACGGGCTCGTGCAATTTTGACACTTTGAAAAAAACACTCGTGCAAATATATTTCCAAATTGAACTTGAAACCGTATGATTACCTCTAATAATTAACAATTATTCCCCGAAGTGGAGGTGAGTAGTAGTGGTAGATATTTACCGAGCCGTTAGTCCTTGAGTGACAAGGTTAATATTCACCACTACTCACTGACACTAAGAGGGATAATTGTTTTAGTATTTACCAAATCAGTTGGATAAAAAATGTAGCTGTAGCAAAACGAGATACCATTTTCAATCTCGTTCCAAAACAGTGAATAGCCAAGGGTAAATTCCGATTTATGGGAGCCACTCAAAATGTGCCAAAATTGCTATCCACTGATTTGGTAAATACTAATAATTATTATCCAGTGTTTGCTTTTCCTGTATTTGTTTAAATGTAATCTCTAATAATTTAAATGTAACCCAAGCTAATGTAGTAACCCAAGTATGGTAAATTATTTGATCACCTGTTTCTAGTAGTTTTTGCCCCAAAAACCTCTCCACAGTGCATTCTACAGTAATAGTAGCCAAAGGGGTCTCTTATGCTTGTTCCATCGTCAAAGGATAAGCTATGAACTTCATTTTCATGTCTGTAATGAAAAATATTAGTCTATTTAGATCCAAATTAGAGACAGCTATACTGATACTACTCAGGGTTTTTGTTGAGAACTACATGTAAGTACAGTAACAAGTACCAGAGAGTTCAATATAGTACATAGCTGCTATCAGAATTTTGTGTTCATTTAAGTAAAATTAACTGAGACACCATTGAAAATAGATGAGTAAAGATCCTGCCATTAAGAAAAACCCTGACTACCACTATAACTTTGTGTTTATCATCATTATTCAATGATCACACAATACAATGTATATCCCATAAGCAAGCATATATTATTGCATCAACAATTTTTTGACATTATAATAATCAAAGTAGATTGAAGTCAATGTTTTAAAATAAATTAAGCCCAATGTTATATTTTCACTAAAGCAAAATATTCAGTTGGATACAATTGAGTGAGTGGTAATATTTTACATAATTTACCTCACTCTTCCAGAGTGATAAGCAAATTCAGCATCACAACCATGTTCACGACACTTCCACCTTTTTGTTTTCATTGCTTTCTCAAGTTCACTTGTCTGATGAACCAGGCTGGTTATTTCATCTACATCAAAGACAAATTTCTTAACATGATCTTTACACGTCTCCAGCAACCACTTTGCTTTAGTTTGTTTAGCCACACTTGAATCAGGCATGGCAAAATTAGGCTTATCTGTAAATCAGGAATAAAAAATAGCCTTCCATATATTAAAGTTCAAATAACTGAAAGAGTGGTACTGACGATAACTTAATAATGATAACTAGGACGACTTGAAATCAGATCATGCCTAAAAACAATCACATTCGGTCTGATCAACAAAAGTATTTTGATCAATTATATTGTTTGCAGGTGTAATCTGATTGGTGAATTTTATTCAAGGTTAAAAAGGAAAATATTTTACCACCCATTTTTTTCATCTCTGCCATTTCCATAAATGAAGAGCAAATGTGGGCTTCTATTTCCCTCTCATGAAATTCACTGTATTCATTAAAGTGTTGCTCTGGTCCCTTCGATGCATTTGTTTTGGCAGTTCTGTTCATGTTGGCCTTGTTGTTCCAATTTCAGCAGCAGATGAGTGCTTGACAAACATTTTGAACTCCTCCTAATGAAATATAATATTGCATTTACATGTACATACATGGTAATGCAGAGTAAATTGCGGTATTACCTTGTATAACGTATATTTAGCATGCCAATCTGCAAGCATGTCTATTGCTTCAAATTTCTGATAACCATCAACACCATCACGGAATGTCCACTTGACATTCCTTGCTCGTTCTTCGAACAACTGATCTCCATGAAGTGGGACTGTCGATAATGTAATCTTCTTGTCATCTTTAGCCATAGAGGGTACATAGTGGTCTAGGTTGTGCAGCAACAGCTGAGCCATCTCACCAGAAACATTGGGATTAAGGAACTGCATCTGAAGTGAGCACTATACAAATGAAAGAACATAATCTTATTCTCTCATTCAGTCCACATTGTCTGACATTTGATTGATCTATCAAATTATAATTATAATATTTGAGATATTGAGATACTGATGCATGATTTATCTTTTAAGAGTCATAGTCTGTAAAATTCAAATATTGTGTGGACAGGTCAGTTCATCGATTTGGCTATTTTTTTGCTGGCAAACTTGGTTGAGGGTCCCCATTATTAATTGGAAGGTTTTACATCGAAAACGACAAATCCCTCAAAATTAGGGGGAGGGTGTTTTTGACCCCCCATGATGGGTATTTCAGTATGGCTAATCTAAGGGAAGTTAAGACCTCCAGATCCGCTGCGCGTTAAAGTAAAGTGAAAAATATGTGTCACCGTCTTAAAGTGCATCCTTTGTTCTCTTCAAAACTGTTAATAGTTTTTCAGAAAATTAAATAAGACTTCCAATAATGCCCGCTGAACAATTGTATATTTTGCCTTTGTTGAATAATCGAAAATATAAGACTTTTTCAGATGCTAATATCACGAGTTGGTATTTCGAATTAGAAGTCGTTGATAAGTTTTACAATTAGTTTAACATCAGTACTAGTCAGACCAAAAACAAAAAACTCGGCATAATTAGATGCGCCATGAAGAGCGCTCCTAGAATCACAGGTATTTCCCTCTGTCAGACAGATATGCTAATTAGTTAGGATTTTCATAAAGATCCGTCAAACTTACTATTATCAAAACATTTCAACCATTCTACTTTTAATTTAGAACGTTTATAGCTAAAAGAACTCATATTGGAAGTTGAGTGGCTTTAAAAACATAAATTAAAGGAGCCCGCTTTTAGTAAAAATATATTATTCAGCTTGTCGCGTCAACAATCAGTACACACCGGGCCACAGTCAGTTTGCACGTGAGGATGTAGATTTCAGATACTGAGTCCTTTGGTACAAACAATATATTTGCTTTCATCTCTTTCATAGAAAGTGCATATCAGGTTTAACATTTAATATAATCTTAGCTCTGTGCGCTGTATGCACGTGTTAGTCTACTGAGTTTACATTTCATGGCAAAGTGTGGATTTTCTAAGCTGGATTTTGTGGACGATTTGTGTGGAGAAAAGCTAAGTAAGTCTACCAAGAATGGCGAATGCATACCCTTAAAGACCTGTCAGGGAAAAGATATAAAGCAACATTTGACATCTTTGAAAGTATGGGATTCCGATATTACTAGCCAGAAGCATCTCATCTTGACCAGAGCAGGTAATCTCATTTTGATTTTATAATTATTGATATGTTTATTAGTACTGACATTTAGCAATTATTATCTCTACCAGAAGCTCTGTTATATAAGACAAAGAGTATCAGCTATTGAAGTGTATTTTCTTGACTATCTATGTATAGGAGTATTTGATTGGACGCAGATTGATGATAGTAGTATTACCATATGTCCAAGTCATCGAGACCGCTATGGAATAAGGTGGAGGACCGGAAAAAGTAGATGCTCTATTTCAGAAGAATTTAGCTGTCATGCAAAACAGCATCCTCCTAAAGGAACCCGTGGAATCAATTATTTCCAATCACGAACAGTGTTCGAACAAACAGGAAAGATTGTACAGATAGGCATGCGTAAGTTTGGCACTGAATATATTATATATGTGAACCTCTCATAAGCGACCACTCCTATTGTCAGGCACGTTGTTGGTCGGACTGCATGTGGTAAATTCCAGCAGGTGTAGAATAAAGAATTGATCACCGACGGAATACATTTATTGATTTATTATTTTATTTAGCTTGGCAAATTGCTGAGGGTCATGTATATAATGATATATACCTGTTTGAATGATCGCATGAAGGTTTTCGTGAAAAGCACTCGAATCAATAGCCTGATTATCAGACGGCAGGGGTCAAGACCCGTGCAGTCAGATAATCAGGCTATCCAATCAATACAACAGAACCATCGAATAGGAAACATGGCAAAAGCTATGTAGTTAGTTACCTTTTGGTGAAATTACTTGATTACTTCGCTAACACTAAAATTAACACATTTTTTTTTTGTTTAGGAAACAAACCCTGCAATCAATATTACATGGTCTCTTGATATTACCCATGATCCATTTCGGTATTTTTGCGGTTGCTTGAGTTCTTTTCACTGGCACCCTCGAAATAAGTGCATTTCTTTGTTTCACAGCCATATGTCCGTTATGTAGAGACAAAATCAGCAAAGTTAGGGGATTTGGAAGTGACATGGAAAACAAGGAAGTAATGACACAAGATAACCTTCTACCACATGAGAAACGAGACGGATCATCTTTAACTCCATCTACTGATCTTGATGATATCAAAAAGCCTTGTCGAAAAACCTCTTTGAACAGAAGGTTTTCTAAATCCACGGGAGACTTATTTCACGCTGACAGAGATAACTCGGTAATTGACTGATTTATGAAGAATAACGGTTAGTCCAAGCTCAGGGGGGGGGGGGGGGGGGGGGGGGGGAGGGGTAGTCGGGTGGTGGATATTTCCTGTGTGGACCTTAATTTAAGGGGTTCCAACTCAAAATTAATTAGTTACGTAACATGAAAGAACAGACGAAAGATGTTGTCCAGTCACTGATTAAACGATATCAGCACAGCCACTTTAGTTTTTTCGCCATATATGCTCGTACCTTTTAGGGGTTAACATTAACATGGCTTCAACAGCTCTTTTACTTTATGCGTACCTTTCAGGGGTTGTTTTCGAAACCGACTGCCGATCACCCCTACCACATTGACAAAGGGAGTACCCAACCACCTACCCCCCCCCCCCCCCCCCACCCCCCATTGGAATGAGGGGCAAATGAAAAAAAGACAAATGAATGAAAATAATGATCGATTGATAATTTTAATTGATTAGTTCGGTTGATAGCTTGATTGATCGACTGACTGACTAACTAATTATTTGATTACAGTTATCTCCAATGAGTAAAGCAATACTTTTTACACCGATGGGCCCCGCAAAAAAGGTCGATATTGCAGCTACTCCAGGCACACCATTTAGCAGTTATAACAAAGAGAAGTTCAACGATTTTCTGGAATGTAGTGGCGTTGCACCTATCACCATCCCTGATCTTGATATTATTTCCGTCTCAATTCGAACCCAAAGACGTTATACTTCATACGCAAACGATGCCATATCAGCTGTTTTACGAACGCTGTCACCATCTAACCCTGATGCATTGTGGGAAGCGGTAGTATCTTCTACTGAAAAGGGCAAGTCTTCCAATAGTAAAAAGAGCATGTCATCAAAGAAAAATAGTGAGATATACTTAAATGCTCTGTCAGAAACATACATCAACGCCTCTAGTGCTAATGTCAAGAAACAAGTTCTCTCAATCATCGCCGACCTTACAACATGGGAAGAAATTCGCACATTTATTCCTGGATTAACCAAATACAAATTCGGCGAAGCAAGAAAACACCGCTTGCAATGTGGCCGTGGAGCAGTTGCATCATTAAAGGTAGTACCGCGAATAAGATACGATATCAATGAACTTGATCATTTCTTGGATTTTATAACGAGTCCATACGTTATTCAAGATCTTCCATTTGGCCAAAGATATTTGAAGTTATCATCAGGTGAAGTGGTTCAGACACCAAATGTGGTTAGAATTTCAGTGAAAGAGCGCATCATCGATCAGTATATAGACTATTGTAGAGACGGTGGGATGACACCATTCAGCAGAAGTACACTGCGTCGTATATTAACCGCCTGCAGCGCATCAGAAAGAAAATGTCTCCAGGGACTTGACTACTTTGCAGTAGAGGGTAACAAGGCCTTTGACGACTTAACACAATTGATTGAGTCTCTTGGTGAAAGCGGTATTGATGCGAGTATTGCTCAAGACTTCCAAACCAAGTTGAAACTTGGTAGAAATTATCTCAAAAGTGATTATAAAGTAGGTAAATGCAATGCTAGCTTTTACTTAAAAGTAGTGATAGATTAATTAGTTTTCAATCATTCATTCATATATATATCCATCCATTAATGTCTTTATTCCTATTGAATGATGAATTATTATTATATAGTCAAGTCAATCCGCGCGCGCTCTGATTGGCTGAAAACTGTGCTTTATCAGAGAACGGAGCACGGTTTGATGACGCTATTTTTGGAAAAGACCAAAAATGGCACAACTGGTGCCATTAGCGCGTGCACTTCACTCGCTTCCTGCGTGCTTTATTAGGGACCTTTAGATCCGACTATGAGTACGAAATCTAGTACGAGTACGACTTTTCAAACCTAGTGCCCGTACTCAAGATAATCACGTTTCACACCAATCTTTTCTCCAGAAGCTCTACTTCTACTGATGAACGACAGGGGAGGAGCGACGGCTGTTAGAACGAGATTATTTTGAAAATAGAAAGTCGTACTCGTACTAGATTTCGTACTCGTAGTCGGATCTAAAGGTCCCTATTACTGAACGGAGCACGATTGAAGCAGTTCTATTTGTTAATTATAACATAGCTACGATATAACGCGCGCTCTTTGGCTAATTAGCTAATTAACTCAATGGACGCACGCTCGCATCATCGCCATAGCGCGCGCTCTGAAATCAATTGGTGTTATAAAAGAAATGGTCAACGCTTCAGCTGTGCAAGAGTCGCACTCGGCTATGCCTGCCTCGTGCGACTCTTACGCTTCTCTCGTGCTTAGCAGCCTCCCGCGTGCATCCATAACTCGATGGACGCACGCTGAGCGTTGACCATTCCTTCAATTAATTACAAGGATAAATTTTCTTTTTCTGTGCACTTTTTTCAGGTTCATGTTTCACGATTCTCGCGTGTTACTGATCACTGCAGCCAGTATGCGTTAAGTGACTCACAGGACCCTGCATTTAAGAATCAGTGTGACCATATCCACGATGTTGTTTGCGAGCGCTGTGAAGAACTAAAGTCTGTGCTTTCTGGGATACAGAAAGCTGTTACGGATTCTCCAATGTTACAGAGTGAAAAAGAAGATGCTCTTTATACTTGTCAAGAGGCGATTTCCGGTATTCGTGCTTGGAAAGCACACCAGCTAAGATTAGTAAATCAGGACAAAGCACGAATCGATGCAATTGACGAGCTGTGTGACGAAGATGCTCTCATTATCCAAGACTGGGCAATGAAGTTCTTGCCAAGACAATATCGAGAGTTTCAAGGTGATTGGTTTGCGAAAAGAGGTTTCTCTTGGCACATCTCTGTTGTAATCAGAAAAAGATGTAATGAGATAGAAAGCCAGGCGTTTGTCCATATCGTCGAGCAGTGCAATCAAGATAGTTCATGTGTGGTAGCACTCATGGAGCATGTGCTGAGAACCATCAAAGAAGAAAATCCTGACATCAACAGCGTGTTCTATCGCATGGACAATGCTGGGTGTTACCATTCGGCAAACACCATTCGTGGATGTGAAGTGATCAGTAAAATGTCAGGGATTACCATCAAACGCCTCGACTTCTCTGATCCCCAAGGAGGGAAGGGACCGTGCGATCGGTTTGCAGCAACCCTAAAGAATCATGTTCGTGCTTATTCAAACGAAGGCCATGATGTTGCTTCGACGCAGCAGTTCGTAGAGGCTCTACAATCCCATGGTGGTGTTCCCAGTGCCCGAATATCATTGTTGCACAATCCACACTGTACAAAATTGAATGTGAAATGGCCAGGTATTAGTAAGTTGAACAACTTTGAATTTATAGATGAAGGTATCATAGCTTGGAGAGCATATTGCATTGGTGAGGGACTATCACTTCCTTTGTCTGATACTAAAGGTATATAACCATCTTGTATTGTGTATATAGTACCAGTAAGATATATCTAACACCCGTTTTTTTATTTAAGATTTCAGAATGTTTAACTCGGAGGGAGTGTTTTCTGTGGGAATATTTAGGCCTGTTAAACCAAGAAGAAAGCACACCAAGTCCGTCTGTAAATCCACGGACAATCACGGAAGTGACGATCTTGTAATGAAAGATGGCATTGTTGCTGAAGCAGACAATCATCAAATAGCTAGTGATTTTGATAAAGCCTGCGGTGATGATGTATGTGATGATAATGTTTACGTCGATGAAAGTGATGATAGCGATGACGATAGTACTCGTGATGTTGAAGACTGTGTGGACGTCGATAGTGATAATGAAGAAGGACTGAGTGGCGAAGATGATGATGATGATGCCGATGGGGATGGGGATGGGGATGATGAAGATAACTACAACGACGAAGGAGCTGGGAACAATAGCGACGATCACTCTGGGGGCGATAGAATAAATCCTCGAGAAGAGAAATCCAAGTTGTTTGTATGTCCCAACGAAGGTTGTGTACGAGCATTTCAACGATACAAATCAATGATCAATCATGTTACCTACGGTAAGTGTCTCCTAAAGCCAGACAGAGAAACTCTGTTGGATAAAGCAAAGGTCGCCTACAGCAGAAAATTGATGTGTGGGGATAACACGTTTAAAGCTGATCAGTTCGAAGTCGTTCATGCATCTTCATCTCAGCATTCATGTCAAGTTCTGGGTGAGGGTTGGGCTCTTAAAACAGCACGGAAGAATAAGCCATTTAATGATAAACAAAAACGTTTTCTGGAAGAAAAGTTCACCATTGGAGAGAAAAGTGGAAGAAAGCTCGATCCAGCTACTGTCGCTTCCCAAATGAAGAAAGCGCGAGACTCCGACGGTGAACGGATTTTCTCTGTTGAAGAATATCTCTCCGCCAATCAAATTCAAAGTTTCTTCTCTAGAAGAGCAAAATGTAGCAAACAGATCTCAATAGACGATTATAACGCAGCTGAAGTTGAAGATGCATTAACAAGTTTACATGACGAGGCTATCAAAGAAGTACAGCTATATCATCCAATTATGTATGATGGATACGATCTCTGCAATCTGGTCGCATCAAAAAAGCTTCAAAAACTGACACTCTCTGTGTTAAGAAACATCAGTGAACATTACGAGTTACATGTTGAAGGCAAGACAGTGCGAAGAAAAGCACCATTTGTTGAAAGTATTGAGAAATTCATCAACCACTGTTCTTGTTTAATCGAGAGGCCAAATCTATAATTCTTCCACCAAAAACAGGTAAGCAGACATGGTCACATGGCGCGTAAGAGCGATTATTTGGTGGTAACACTCAGTACGATGTTCCAAAGAAGCCGTTTTGGCATTTCCCTCATTGCTTCAATCTGATAAGATGGCATAGCTTTGAATAAGCCTACATTGATAAATTTAAAGTCCAAACATTTCGTCTGTACAAGAAATTACATTGCAATTTCTTACATACCGGCCTGACGAGGCGAATCAAATATATTGCTAAAAGTGGTCTCCTTTTTAAAGCTCAACTTCCAATATGAGTTCTTTTACCTAAACGTTCTAAATTAAAAGTAAAATGGTTGAAATGTTTTGATAATAGTAAGTTTGACGGATCTTTATGAAAATATTAACTAATTAGCATATCTGTCTGACACAGGGAAATCCCTGTGATTCTAGGAGCGCTCTTCACGGCGAATCTAATTTTGCCGAGTTTTTTATTTTTGGTCTGACTAGTACTGATGTTAAGCTAATTGTAAAACTTATCAACGACTTCTAATTCGAAATACCAACTCGTGATATTAGCATCTGAAAAAGTCTTATATTTTCGATTATTCAACAAAGGCAAAATATACAATTGTTCAGCGGGCATTATTGGAAGTCTTATTTAATTTTCTGAAAAACTATTAACAGTTTTGAAGAGAACAAAGGATGTACTTTAAGACGGTGACACATATTTTTCACTTTACTTTAACGCGCAGCGGATCTGGAGGTCTTAACTTCCCTTAGATTAGCCATACTGAAATACCCATCAGGGGGGGTCAAAAACACCCTCCCCTCTAATTTTGAGGGATTTGTCGTTTTCGATGTAAAACCTTCCAATTAATAATGGGGACCCTCAACCAAGTTTGCCAGCAAAAAATTAGCCAAATCGATGAATTGACCTGGCCGCGATTTTTAAAATCCGCTCGAATTTTACAGAGTATGACTCTTAATACTCACAATATGTGATTTCTCTGACATTTCTTTGGTGTGGGGGTGGGGTATGTGCCTGACAACTACATTGTTGAGTGAATGAAAGTACTTTAAATACTTTGTTATAATTCTACTGACAATTACAGCAAAATCATGGACAAGTGTTGTCAGTACATGCTCATCAGGTAGCACTTCAACAAATGGTACATCCTTTACAGATCTTTGGCTGGACTTGTCATCTAGGCTTGGATCTTGTACTCTATCCCGTATAGCAAACTGGTGTGTCCAGTGAATTGACTTGTTTCGAAGACTCTTTGACTGAATTCTTGCCTGGATTTCAAAGTCTATATTGTCTCCAACCAACCTATCACATGACATTAATCAGAAACACTGATTATTACATTGCATGTGTATATGGTATAAAATAATTTTCATGTTCCTTTAGTAAAACCCTGGGAAGAGAAAAATAATAAAGTTTGGTGTATTATTAATTATTATAGATATACTCGATTGCAGATATCTTGTATCTCATTAGATATTTGTATAAATAATGTATAATACTACAATGTTTCCGTAAACGAGTGTATTTATAAATTTGGTATATTGTTATTGTTATTATTATTATTATAATTGTCAGGGTAGCAAAATTGCAGTGTACATTATATATACTTGCTTGTAAAAGGGAAGCCTTGTTTTCTTTAAACTGTTGATTATTTCATCGAGGCATTCCACTGAGATATCTTCTTCATTTCTTTCCTTTCTAACACTCTCTAACATCAAATTTTCTGAAAAGATGCATATGATTCTTCAGTGAAGAAGCTGTACATCTTTACAGTGTCTTTATTCGTCTCCACGTCCTCACAAATATCCATGTCTGACTCGTCTCGGAATGCAGGGACTTGTCTCTTCTTCAACTCCTCTGCAAATAAAAGAGTGCCCCTGTTCTCTTCTATGCAGGCCCTCTGATATTACGCGATGGTGCGATTTCGCACAATTGGCCTCAAATCGCATCCGATCGCGTAATTCACCGATGTCCGCGTAATTCATGAAAAATAGCACAATATGAACAAATCCAAAGCAAATATTCGCTTTATTTAAACTTTCATTGACAGTTGAACGTTATTTCAGAGTTTTTACCTTTGAAAACACCTCACAATCCCCTCAACAATCCTCAACAATCCCGTTCTTTCTGCAACACGAATGTGTAAATATCATCTAGGCGTTCTATGCGTGGAATGCCTTGGAGGCCTGGCACTAGTTACGGCGGTCTTCCTGTGGCAGGCCGGGTTAAACAATGGGCTTTTTTTCTTGCGGCTACAAATCATCGCGAATGGGGGGGGGGGGGGGGGGGGGGGGGGGTAGGGGGAAGTCAGGATTATAGGGGAAGGGGGGTTATGTTTCTGAATTTGGCCTACTTTATATGCCATTCGGTCGCTTGGTGTAAGTAAAACGACGCGGCTGGCCATGTTTTAAAAGACATGGATAAGTTTGTGCTGAAAGTGGCTTCCAAACCAGATGAGAAAAAAAGATCGCACCTTGCAGTGAACATCACTGCAAAAGAGAGGGCAAGAAAATACCCCACAGGTAAACTCACTGCTGCACGTTTTTCAAAAGATTCCACGAACTCGGTGTCGTAAACTACATGAATTCATAAGTAAGCTTAATTAAGCTTTAAAAATTAAGTTTTCTTGAAAGAAAAAATAGCATAATTCCATCAACAGCAAAGAAATAGTCATTTAGAAGTGTTAAAACAATTGAACAATCACTGAACTGGAAGTTTAATTTGCCTGAACTGAAGTGAGCGGGTTTCGCTCGACGAAGACAAACTTACATTCAATCAAATCAAATTCGCCGCCGGGAATGGAGCTACTACGGTCTATTGCAGCTGTGATACCGGTCAAGGCACTAAATTGGTGTGAGATCCTTCTTCTGGTTTGTCTTAAACTCTGCATAAAATCTGCGAAGAATGCTGCTCAATTCTGTATTAAAGTAAAAGGACATGTAATATTAAAACTTATAGGAGACATAGGAAAAAATATATATTATCATACCTGGAAAGAGCTCGTTGAAATTAGTAAACATGTGAAGTTTGGAAAAGATCGCTTCACAAATTGCGAAGATATGAATTTTCAAAAATCGAAATTTTTGATTTTTGAAGTGACTGCACGGCGCACCGTGCAGTCACTGAACTTTTTCATTAATTCCCCACAAAGTTTAATTTGTCTCCTCGTGTTTTTGGAGCATGGATTCTTCTTCGAGTTTCTGTAAGTCCTCTTCTAGCTGAGAAGACTGTGAAATTGCTTCTTCGTTAGGGTTTTCAGTCATTTTGTCATTATAAAGCACAAAAACAACAGCTGACTCTCGAGTCAAAGTGCTGCCAACCAAGAAATAACGGCGCGAACAGTTGATTGTTTTTTTTGATTTCACCATTTTAGACTGCAAAATACGTCACAATGGTCGATGACATGTTTATAATACGTATTTTAGTATTATTCTGTCATGGAATGGTCTACAAGCTTAAAACTTTGGGAAATAAATGTTTAAAGCAAGGACAATCCAAAAATGATAGTATTTGTTTAAAAAAATTGAGATACATTTAATATATTGAAAGAGGATAATTTCACACCGGTGTTTGGTATCCTCATGAGCCTCTAGAAACCATTCGTAATCGTCTTCTGACAACGTAATACCTAAAAGGGTATAATTTATTTATGATTTATGGATTTTGAATGTTTTTCTTTCAACATTGAATTTCCTTGATAAATCGAAGAATATCCGCATGGTATTTGAAAGCCAAATACCAAAAAATATATATATTCGCTGTCAATCATATCCTGGCAACCAATCACACGCGCATCGTAATATAATTAATCAATCAATTAATTCAGAAAGTGCTAAAACCTTGAACAGTTTTAATCGAATTAAATTACATTAAAATACATATAGTGTATTATTCTTGTATCTACTACTTGCTCCGTACATTCGTGCTCGTAGACTTAGATCGTGCAATAAAGACCTGCTTGAGATCTTTACTATACATATAGTGTATTATTCTTGTATCTACTACTTGCTCCCTACATTCGTGCTCGTAGGCTTAGATCGTGCAATAAAGACCTGCTTGAGATCTTTACTATACATATAGTGTATTATTCTTGTATCTACTACTTGCTCCCTACATTCGTGCTCGTAGGCTTAGATCGTGCAATAAAGACCTGCTTGAGATCTTTACGTGAGTGAATTTGACAGCTGAACTTTCTCTTTGACCTCAGTTGCTTCCTGATTGGTTTGCGATATGTAATCTCTCTTCCCAGTAAAACAAACAAACAAAAAATACGGGCTGTGTTTTTCAACTTGTGCCGGCCAAAGGCCTGGGCACGAGTAATTATGTATTTGATACCTAATTTCGAGTTAAAATAAAGGTTATTGTATTGTAGGCACATTTCACGCTGATGATGGCCTGCTGTTCTGCTCGACGTGCAATGTTGTGATTGATCACTTACGAAAGTCTGTAGTGGAGAGACATCTTAGAGCTGTCTCACACAAAGAGAAAGTGGAGAAAAACAAAAGTGGCAAGCAGCAAACCCTTATAACAGCTTTAAACTGCAAAACAGATGCACAAGTTGAGAAAGTTAGAATTTGCCACGAGTGGATTGGTGTATGTGCTGCTGCAAACATTCCGCTGAACAAGTCTGATAACCCGCATGTGAGAAAATTTCTTCAATCTCGAGTTAAAAATGGCGGAGCCATTCCTAAATGTTCACAGTTACGAGATTATTATCTCTTTGATGTGTATCAGGCTGAAAAGGATGAGCTGAAAGAGATGGTAAAAAACAAACAAGTGGCTTTGATTGTGGACGAGCTGAGTGACACAGAAGGCAGATGTGTGCTTGATGTAATGGCTGTTTTACTCGATTTCGACGAACTTTCACCCAATGGGAACTCTGTTGCATATTTACTCGACTCCGCTTTTTTACATGAAACCAACAACAGAACAGTGTCTCGGGCGGTTGTGAAAACTGTGCATGAATACGGCATAGACTATGACAATGTCCGCGTTTTTAACTCCGACGTGGCATACATGAAAAAGGCATTTTGTGACACATTATCCTGCTTATTTCCTTTTTGCATTCACATCACCTGCCACAGCCACATAGTAAATCTTGCAGCCTCTGATTTTAAAAAGAGCTTCAAAGAGGTCACTGAGTTTGTGAAGTGTTTCCGTAATCTCTTCTTCGTTCCCAGTGGAAGGAAAAGCAGATTTCTGAATTTCCTAAAAGGGGCTCTTAATTCAGAAGACAGTGTCGTTATGCCACCGAACCCAACAACCAAAAGCTGGAGTGCCTGGTTTGACTCTGTTCTTTACCATGCTGATTACTGTTTCCTCTTCGAAGATTTTGTTCAAGAAGAACTTAGTCGGGGACGAAATGCTGCTAGTAATTCCCTCCTACGATTAGAAGAAATGTACCAAGACCAACGTTTTATGAAGAACCTTCACGCACAACTTGCCTTTCTGAAAGTCAAGGCACCCACTTTCATGATTTTCCTGAATTATTTTCAGGAGAGAATGACAAACGTCACTCAGGCACATAAACAAATGGAGAATTTATTAAACTACCTTCATGTGAACACTTCCCTGGAGGAAGAAGATCTTGGATATTGTTTCAAAGGGGACTTCAATTTCAGCAGCCACGAGAAGAAAGAATTGTTGTGTCTCTTCAGTTCAGCTTTTCTCGCTGCTCATAAGAAACTTAGCAAGTATGTTGTGGATGGGGCACAGCCAGCTTCAAAGTTTCTAGATCAGATTCAAGTCCTAGATCCGAGAAATCTTATT
This sequence comes from Actinostola sp. cb2023, assembly GCA_033675265.1. Lineage (NCBI taxonomy): Eukaryota > Metazoa > Cnidaria > Anthozoa > Actiniaria > Actinostolidae > Actinostola > Actinostola sp. cb2023. The sequence goes on from JAUJYZ010001345.1 coordinate 195,311, forward strand.
GATGTGGATCTCAACTTTGATTCCATAGATAGCATCCCTGGATTTGAAGAAGTTTCAAGGAATGAGTGGGAACTTTATGTCAACATCCTGGGTCCTTCGGCTGTTAAGAACAGCACGGATGGAAAGGTGGACCTGAAGTTGTTTTGGAAATCAAAGGCAAGCAATCTACCTGAGCTCTACAATTTGGCATCATGCTATTGTACAACTACCATCGGCTCTTACGATGTAGAACGATCGTTTTCTGCCTACAAAGAAATTCTTGGTGAGAAACGAAGATCTCTAGATGAAAGCTCAATTAAAGCATTCCATTTCCTAAATTGGAATCTTCGAGTGAAGTCTTCGATTCAGCAAGAAAGGGAACAGCAGAGCAAACCAACTACCACACGTCCTGAAACGACAAACATGGCTGACAAAGTCACTCCAAAAGAGAAGCCAGTGCCAAGAGACACTCCAAAAGAGAAGCCAGTGCCAAGAGACACTCCAAAAGAGAAGCCAGTGCCAAGAGACACTCCAAAAGAGAAGCCAGTGCCAAGAGACACTCCAAAAGAGAAGCCAGTGCCAAGAACACTCCAAAAGAGAAGCCAGTGCCAAGAGACACTCCAAAAGAGAAGCCAGTGCCAAGAGACACTCCAAAAGAGAAGCCAGTGCCAAGAGACACTCCAAAAGAGAAGCCAGTGCCAAGAGACACTCCAAAAGAGAAGCCAGTGCCAAGAGACACTCCAAAAGAGAAGCCAGTGCCAAGAGACACTCCAAAAGAGTTTCCAAGATTGTTCAAGGTTGCTCAAGAAAGACGCCAGCAACCTACACCTAAGCCTTATTTAAGTACAGAGAAAGTACGAAAAAGAACCAAAAGCGATGCCGCAGATTCCAGTCAGCCCCACAAAAGGAAGAAAATCAGTGTAAAAAAAAGTGTCAAATCGGCAGACCGGGGAAAGCTTTTCAGAGCCTCTCTTCGTACGTTTCTTAATGTGAAACCAACAGATGAAAGAAGTACAGAGATTGGCAGTGATCAGTCCACGGCTGATAACACTCAGCATTCACCCAGGGTGTTACCAGCCACAGACGTGCATTATGGACTGCTCAAGAATACAGCCACCAGATTCAACGCACAAACAACTTGTGTTTTCCCAGAGCAGAAAGAACCCCTCCTGAATTGTTTGCTCGATGGTTCAGTTAGGTTCAAAGGCAGCAGTGTGCTTGATGAAAAAGATCTTCAAGGTCTTCATGGTTGCAAACCACGCGACGAAGATAAATACCTGACTAACTTTGTCATTGAGGCCTACTTCGATATCATTACAAGCACAGGTTCTTCCAAAGGTGTGCAAGCAGAAAGTCTGGGGTGGGAGGCATTCGAGAAGGGGCCTGCAGGCAGGATGTCAACTCAAGATCTGCTGAAGGGGAAAGCCCCTCTGATGGAGCAAGACGTTGTTCTGGTTCCATGTAACCCTGGCCAAAGCAAGCATTGGTTCCTTCTTGTTGTTCTTCCAAAAGAAAAAGAAATTCTAGTTTTGGACAGCTTAGCAGGGTCATTTACAAAGCCATCAGCAGAGAATGCCATCCAAAAGATGTGGAAGTTGTTAGAGGACGTTGACAGCAGCCTTGACAAAAAGCAGTGGCGCTTTTACACAAACACTCCGAAGGATATCCCACAACAGCTAAACAGCTTCGACTGTGGTTTGTTTATATGCTTGTATGCCAGATGCTTACTGCAATCTCCAGTTCCATACAGCGATAGCCATAACTTCAGGCGTCACATGATCTTGGAGTTGCATGAGAAAGAGCTGCACAGTTTTACTCGCCCTTTTGTTCAACAGGATAGATACTACGCTGTAGAATATCAGAAGACGTACTACTTTGGCCGAGCCCTAGGAAGTTATGATGGTGCAGGTTTCGTCGATTTCAAATTCCTGCACTCTACAGTTTGCAGTGGAGCAAAAGTGTTCGCCTGGCCAAGACGTGATGACATTGATAGATGTCACAGTTCGTGCGTGTTTTATGGCCCTGTTGCTGTTGTGGGTGTTGGCCCTTTTACTCTTCCACAATTGAGTGAAGTGGAACAAGTGTTACCAGTGGTTAAAGAAAAGCAGAAAGGGTCCTTAATTCAAGTCTGCAATAACTGCATGATAGTTTGTCGTAATTGAGTGTTTGAGTGTTTACATATTTGCAATTCTTAACTGAATATAAACGAGCTGAACATAAATGGCAAGATTAACACAGAGAAAAAAAGACAGCTAAAGTGCATCCTTATATATCTTTATCATGTTATATATGTACACCAGAATGAAATATTGCGGGTACATGTACATGTACTACTATATACTTATTGAATGTGTGCAAGCAGAAACTGCTGGTGTTTAGGTTGCTATTCTAAATAAACAAGCAGTGGTGAAAGGGGTTGCGTTGTAATTGTGTTGGACAGCATTTAAGTGATTTTCCACTTCTAAAACCTAGTAAAACAAGGTTAAATTAACGTTTGGAAAAATCGCATAATTATCCGCATAATCGGCATTTCTTGCCGCATAATTTCCGGGTTTTTTCGCACAATTTCCGTTTCTTTCCGATTTTTTTCCGCACAATTTACGTTTTTTTGAAAACTGATTTTCCACTTCTAAAACCTAGTAAAACAAGGTTAAATTAACGTTTGGAAAAATCGCGTAATTTTCCGCATAATCGGCCTTTCTTGCCGCGTAATTTCGGGGTTTTTTTTCGCACAATTTCCGGGTTTTTTTATATTAACGTTTGGAAAAATCGCGTAATTTTCCGCACAATCGGCCTTTCTTGCCGCGTAATCTCCGTTTTTTTTCCGCACAATTTCCGGTTTTTTTTCGCACCCTATCAGAGGGCCTGTCTATGGTCTTCTTCCAGACGTGAATCTTACCCTCCAACTGTTTACCCATCTTGTTTTGTAGTCGCAACATAGCATTTGGAGACATACAAACTCCTAACCTGTTCAAACGTATGAGATCCTCAAATCTGGCACCACTGTGGAACAGGATTGTTGATATTCTATAATGTAGTGAAGATAAGTTGCTGTTCCGAAGACGAGTAAGACTTGACGTAGCCAGTGCCGCTGCATTTATGTTATTGATAGAGATTTTGATTTCGTCTCCATCCAAACCACTAGCTCCCAACAAAGCCTCGTACCACAAAGGGCAGTATACCCTCAGATCTTCAAGGAATATCTTATTTCTGAAACCTGCAAGTTCGTCAGGGTTGGTGGATTGTAGAAGGCTACCAGATCGTAAATACTCGGTGAACTCATTAGCAATTACTTTCTTAAATTCTAACTGCAACTCGGGCATTAATTCCTTGTGCTTGATTAAAAGCTTTGAGGCCGCTTTCCAGTCACAGAGAGAAATTTTCTTGACTAACTTTTTGCTTTCTTCTTCACGAGGAATTCTCACACTTACGTTTCCGTTTGGATGTAGGATCAATACTTTGATCTGCAGTCCTTCCTTTGGTAAGTCGTCAATGTTCAGGTAGGACGATGATGAATCGTATTGTGCATTCGGGGTACGCTGATCGTCACCATATCCAAGACTTTTCCTTGAGCTCCTAGAAGGGGATGCACGCGTGCACGGCTGTTTTGGTCGTCTCCACCAAGGGCTTCGTTTGTCTGTTGTTTCTAGCAGTCGCTTTCCAACGACATGTTTGGGTTTTTCTGGTGTCTTCACTGTTTTACATGTAACTGCTTGCGATCCTTTCAGAAATCGGAATAGACTGCCCAAATTTCTGAGTTTCCTACAATAAGGGTTACAAACTTTGTCCGAATATTGAGCGTCTTGTACTAAAGGCAGTCCAACTTCTTTGCAAATATCAGCAAGAACTACTCCAAAAGAATCCTTTCTTTGAGACGGTATGAAAATATTCTCAGATGATAAATATCCTTTCTTTCCAGGACAGGCAATATTTCCAAACCGTATTTTGAAATTACAATTACAAAGACGACAGTTTTCTCTTGGATCGCGAACGGACATTATATCAGAAATACTCCATACCGTAGTTTGACAACAACACTGATTCACGTGGCGAATGTTTTGAACGGAAATGAAATTTCACTTCCGTTGTTTTAATCTGACAGTTCCTGTGAGTGATCATACATAACTAAGTAGATTGAGATTAGGGGCGTATTGAAAAATAACAATGCTTGGCGGCAGGCGTCCCCTTCCCCTCTCTCCCCAATCCCTTCGCCCCCTTCCTCCTCTCTCCGGCCCCAATCCTTTCCGGCCCAACTCCGAATCCTTTCCGGCCCAACTCTGAATCCTTTCCGTCCCAACTCCGGCCCAAGCTTTTTTTCCCGCGAAAGAACGCCTGTTCAGCAGGCTACCAGCCTAGGGAACTCTTTGGTCTACCACGTTGTGACTTTGAATTCAAGGAATCGTTTATGTGCATTTTCATAGAGCAGAGCAAAACTGATGTGTATAGGGATGGTACATGGGTAGTGATAGCTGAAACGCATAAACCACCTTGCCTGTGGACTTGTGTAGAACATATTTTAGTTTGGCCAGGTTCGGCGTGGATTGTGAGGAGTACATATTTCGAGCAATGAAGCTATTTACAAATTTCGTAATTCCTCTCAGTTGTCTTATACCAGAGCTCGGGAAATTGTGCTAAGTGCGTTTCAATCAATTGGCCTAGCAAAAGAAGATTACAGGTTGCATAGCTTTAGACATGGCTGATGGAAGTCGAAAAAGCCGAAGAAGGCTATATAAAAGATAACATTGAATCGCTTCTGTCTGTTTCTATTTATTTAATTTGCCATTACCCTGTTCTTTTGTTCGCACACGCCGTATTGTGGAGACATTAGGGACCTTAAGCATCGAGGACGGGGACGTGAGGACGACGAAGTTCGAATAAAGTGTTTTGTTGTCTATTGTTTACATAATTGTTTCTTTTTTCGTGTTTTTCACTAAATGTGTGGCCTCTTTGATGAACAACATCGTCTTTTTGTGGTCCGGTTGACTGAAAACAACTATCTGCACAAATAACAAACTGCGTTCTCGTTCATTTGCTTCGTCAAAAATAGGCATTTCACGTTGTAGTTTAGCACAGAACGCCTGAAGTTATGACCAAATCGAGCTCATTTCATGCATTCCAACAAGAAGTTATTGAATTTTGTAATTAGCGCTATTGTTTTTCTGCCGTCATCCTCACGTCCCCGTCCTCGATGCTTAAGGTCCCTATTCCTCCTAGGAAAGTGCATTGTAAATTGTTCGCCTGGACGACATATGCATATGGGTCTAACTGTCCAATCACTGACACCGAAACAGTTATGCAATGCAGCGTGCATTTCTGTAATGGCAGCAGCGTACTGCGTACTGTTTCTGGGGAACCAAGAGGTTGTGATCCACTTTGTAATTCGATGGACAACACTGGTACAGTACAGGCTTGGCAAATCTTTGGGTCAAACCGCTTTACAGTCGAACCAAGAAAACCGTGGACACCTAAAATATGTCTGCATTGTTCATTGTGTTGTGTCCAATCGCATGTGAGATCTTGAAACCACAGATTGTTATCACTCACCGAACAAGGCTGCAAAGTTTCAATGTTACATTCTGTCCTAAAGTGCATATCAAGGCTCGCTGGTTTCATTTTTGGAAAAAAGTTTACATCAAATGAAAACGATCATTGAAGATAGGTACACGCTGGGTCAGAGGCCACCCCTCAACGTATCATGTATTTCTGTCGCTTTTTACCGGCTCGGCTAAGTAATTAAGACTGGGGATGAGTAACTTTTAGACCGGAAGTCTAGAGAAGGAATGATGCAGGACTGTGACGGGTGGTAAGAGTTAAAATTTCGACATGGTTTGAAATATGGCGGCAAATTCTGGAGAGAGGTAAGCATTGGCTTTATTTCGGTGTTTTCGGTTTTAAAATCGGACTAATATTTAGCGAGATATGACCTCTAGTAAATTTGGTTTGATCTTGAGTTCGTAGCGGTGAATGACGGATTTTTCTCCGAGTTTAGAATATTTTTCTTTGCTTCTTTGACAAAATAATCAAAAATCTAAAACGATACGATTCGAGATTGATTACTCTGCTTCAAGAATATTGTCGAATTATCTCTCTGTCTTTGGAACTGTATTTTTTAGACCAAGCGTTTTAGATACAACTGTCACACAATCACGTAAACGGAAAAGATTCCCGATCGGCGAATACGCACGACAGAAGAAGATAGAGAAAGAACAGCTTGTTGAAGACAAAGTGAATACTCAACAAAACATCAAGCTTCTACGTTCTAAATTGAATTACAGAAAAGAAAAGGTAATCTTGGTTGAGATAAATGATACGATTTATATATATTTTCAAAGTATATACAAAGCAGGAAATCAGATCTAAATAGTGTATCTAAATTATGATTATGTTAGGATATTCTTAAGTTAAGCTTATTAACTTTAAAATATATTTATTCTTGATAAAATGCATATATTTTGATATATAAATGATAGGTACATTTTATAGTGATCGAGCATTGAAACAAAACTATATTTGTATTTAATGTTGCTTTAATACTAAAATAAATAAATATAAATAATGTTTTTATTTGATAGGAAACATCTATTATTAATGACCTTCAAAAGTTAGGTCCTTTCATTGACGAAAGGGCCCATCGAAAGCCAAATATATGTAGCCAAATCCAACCGAGTATTGAACCGAGTATAATATAAATGTATTATATAATCACAATATTTACATGTATATAGTCTGAACCGAACTTATAATATATAAATTGCTTATATCCTGTATATGAAATGTGAAATATAATAAAGTAAACTACATACCTGAGCTTGTATTAAATGTCTTAGTGCTGGGCAATCCCAAAAGCATTCCAGAAACCATAATTAAATGAAACAGTAAGAACCTCACTATTTTTATTGTATTTGAAGATAAAGTTGTATTCCTCATTCACCACAACCTTGGCATAACTGGTGTCTTCAAATGTTTTCATTAACAGCTCATTCCTTGGTACACGAACCTGCTCATCATTCATTCGATTGAATATGTAGCTCAATTTCCTGTCATCTATAACTAGAACACGAATGACTGCCGTAGTTTCTGTAGTTGTGTGACCAAACGAATAATGAGAAATAACTTGATTTAAAATCAAATTGAAAACCTCAGGCCTACGGCCCTCGGTATTTATATGGCTTATTGCCTCCGTTCTCGGTATTTATCTCTTACATACTAATTTCTCTGTAAATGCTATGTAGATATTGAGTGAAGCTTTGCAGTCGACGAACGGGCAGCATGAACTGCAACAGTTAGAAACATCTACTCATGTTACTGTTAGTCATGATTATCAGCAACCATATCTACATGTACCAACTGATGAATCGGAAGTACCCAAATATTTGGTAAGCTTATGTCTTCCAAAACTGCCAACACTGCACACATTTGTATTGAATGTATTTTTATTGAAGTATTTATATGCATATTGAATTATTTTATAGTGCGAGTCGACTCAAATGCCAGACAACCACTGCTCGAGGTGTGCTTCTCGACAGCTTCGAAAGCCAAACTGAGAAAGTGCAGGAACCATATAAAGCACCAGAGATATAACCGTGAAGGTGACTTACATTTATCTTTAGTATTCCAGAGTGGGGTAGAAACTTTTATTATACGATCCACGATTTTGAAGTGCAAATAAGAGTCATTAGGGAGTTTAAGATTGCGCGACGTCTGACGTAGTACGTGACGAATATGACGTCAAGACTCAGGACGAGGACGCCGTTCCCGTTGTTGCAAAATTCAATTTAAGGTAAACAAACCGAACGACGTGGAGTGTTTATGCACGTATTTTTGCAATGAGCTCTTTAAAAGCTGCTCGGGATGCATTACTGGTTGCATTTGACTGTGGTACAATCAGTGAGGAAGAGTTTTGTTTACTGTATGACATAAATCGATCAGATAATTTGGTTTTCGCGCACTCAGATTACGAGAGGTTTCCCTTGGATGACAAAGATGACGTTGAGTGTATCTCCAATTTCCGCGTAAAAAAACAGGATATTCCTCTACTTGCTGAAGCCCTCCGACTACCAGAAACATTTAAATGTCAGCAAGGATCGGTATGTGATGCAATTGAGGGCTTGTGTATCTTCTTGCGCCGATTTGCCTATCCCTGCCGCTACTGTGACCTTGTATCACTGTTTGGACGATCAGTACCAGAACTTTCAATGATAAACAATAAAGTAATAAACTATATTTTCGATACTCATGGCAACCTCATTACGAGATGGAACAACAGGATCCTGTCACCAGCCTTGCTTGAGATCTACGCTGATGCTGTGACCTCCAAGGGAGCTGCACTGACAAACTGCTTTGGCTTCATAGACGGGACGGTAAGACCAATATGCCGACCGGGAGTGCATCAACGTGTAGTCTACAATGGACATAAAAGGATCCACTCGATAAAATTTCAATCTTTGGCATTGCCAAATGGTTTGATTGGCCATCTTTACGGACCAGTCGGTAAGTTCTACATATATCTCGATTAATATTACACGTTTTGATGTTGTTTGATGTAATTGTTTTGACGTAAGCTTATATACCATTGTAATAATTTTTTTAATTCGTTTCGGTCGTTCTTGATCGATCATCATACCTCAGCGAATTTTTTATTTACAAAACTATATATAATAATTATTGTTCTTATACACAGAACACAAATGTATAAAAAATGAACAAAAGAAAAGAGCAGTGAAATAAGAGATAATTACGTCATTTGTTTACATTGTATTCACAGTAATTTGTGCAGATATGATCAACAAATACTGTACATACACTTTAAAATAATAATTGTATGGGAAATATTTTGAACATATTGAAAATTCTAATCTGCAGCGCATTGCCAGTCTTAAATTTATCAGTAAATACACTATTTTACAATAATATTAATATAAAATTATTAGCTATAAACTTTTAAATTTGTATGTACTACATTTATATCTTCTCAACAGAAGGTAGAAAGCATGATGCCAGGATGATGGCTGAGTCCAATCTCTATGATAGCCTTGAACAGCACACAGTCTCTCCAACTGGCAGGCCAATGTGTGTGTACGGTGACCTTGGCTATCCACTGAGAGTACAACTCCAGACTCCATTCAGACAACCTGGCCTAACAGCTCAGATGGAAGAGTATAACAAATCCATGGGAACTGTGCGCACATCTGTTGAGTGGTTGTTTGGTGACATCACCAACTATTTCAAGTTTCTTGATTTTAAAAACAATCTAAAGATTGGTCTCAGCCAGATAGGCAAGATGTGCATTGTTTGTGCCATTTTGAGGAATGCATTAACTTGTATGTACTACAATTCAACAGCAGAGTTTTTTCAGTTAGAGCCACCAACTATTTTTGAATATTTTGCACCTTGAATGACTTCAAAATTTTACCAAATAGCAGCCTGTCTACTGGGTGTATGTAACCGGTTATGCTGTCTGTCTCGATCGATCCACCAGTTACTGGAGCTAGGGTTGATTTCTACATTATTTATCAATTGACATGGTTTTCTTTGTTCTTTGTAGGGCTTTATATCCCATATTGCCCTGCTTATTATGAATTCAAAGGATTAATATACAGATATTGACCCGGGCTATATCCAGTTATTAACCTTGTTCAATTCTTCCCTCAGTCATCTATACGTGGGTATTAAACTTAGCAATTTTCTACTACAACCTTGTTATGAAGAAAAAAATATTTTGATAAATGAAGTTATAGTTACCATAGAACCTGGAATCGAACCGAAGGCCTTTCTACAACACACTTTACACTGTCTACAGCTATGTTAGGACCCTATAGCTAGTGAAAACCACATCTGTGATCTAGGCTTTCCTCTTTAAATTTTAAATTTATTTTTATTATTACATAGCTATCTGATGGAATTTGCTGGACAAAAAATTGTTTTACCTCTTTTGATGAAGCTCATTAACATTGCAGTATACAGAATTGAAAATTAAGCATTTGTTTAGCATTCTCTCATGGGAATTAAGGAACAATAATCTGATTAATGATGTCCTTTGGGACTATAGTTTTTGTGTGAAAATACAACTGAAGTATAAACTTTGTTACTCAAAACTCCCAAACTACTAGTTTTACATTTATATATGGGTCAAACCTTTCTATAGAAAACCTTCTCAATTGATAAATAAAATACTTAATTACCTTGAACGTCGGCAATATGGCCCTCGGGATGTATATGGCTTATTGCCTCCGTTCTCGGTAATTCTCATACTTATTACCAAATGTTGAAAGTGAGTTTATAAAAACGTATTGAACATACCCCTTGTCAAATTATCCAGATAAATCGCTGGTAATTGAATGTATTCTTTCCTGGTCATTATATATGTGTATTAGACTTATCTAAACACTATAATTATGCTACATATAATTAAGTATAAGGAATTTTGAAGAAAAAATATTTTGACTTACCATATAATTACTCAATTACTGAGAGCTCAGTGGTAAATAAGAGTACATACTGTATGGAAATTGCATAAAGTGATTGCTCACATACAGAGCCAGAGCATGCTTGAATCAGTTTTTCTTTTGAAAATTTATTTGCATTTTGGGATTATTGAAGGATTTTGTTACATGCATGCATGCAGTGACATAAATCAAAGAATGAAAAATCAAACTTTAAAAAATAATTTAATACATCATATCAAATTGTATTTCATTAAAATTTTACAATTCATTCAATTGTTTTACATATGCTGTTTACAGAATTACATGAAATGTTTTTAATAAATAAAATTAATATAAATGCATGTTATTAATATAATTTATGTGTACATGCAGTGCACATGTCAACTATGACATGCAGTGTGACGATTAACATATACACATATATATTAAGTCAAAATATGTGATATTACTGTACATACATAATTGAGTGTAAATATATTGTATTAAAAAATTAAGTATAATTAATACACCTAAAAATGTGCATTGTACAATTTGATCATATAAATTTTTGAAATAATTATGATCTTAATAATATTAAAATATGCAATGTAACTCTTTGAAAGATGCATATACAGGACATATACAGTGTAAAATATTAACTTAATCTGAGATGTAACATACAATATATGACATATTGCAATTGAATGAGATTATATATTCTATGTGTCTCTCGTGGTGTTCTATCTAAATGCTCAACACTCTAAATCCCATTCATAATCCACTTGCGTTCATCATTACTATTTTTCCAGCTTTTCAATTACATCTGATTCATCTGTGGGCAGTTGCCATGGATACGAAAGTGAATAGCAGGTGCCCCGGGGGGGGGGGGGTACTTCCTTTGTCCAAGTGCTAGGGGTGATCGGCGGTCAGTTTTGAAAACGACCCCTAAAAGGTACGCATAAATTAAAAGAGCTCTTGAAGCCATGTTGATTTCAACCCCTAAAAGGTATGACATATATGTCCATATATGGCAAAAAAGTGATTGTGCTGATATCGTTTAATCAGTGCCTGGACAATATCTTTCTTCTGTTCTTTCAATTGACCCTAAAAGGTACGGACTCGTGTTACGTAACTGACTTTTGTGTCGGAACCCTAAAAGGTACACACAGGAAATATGTTCGACCCTAAAAGGACCGCCGATCACCCCTACCACTTGGACAAAGGGAGTACCCCCCCCCCCCCCCCCCCCCCCCCCCCCCTCCCCCCCGGGAGAAGGCGCAGCCTGGTAAAATCTAAAAATAGTAACAGAGCAATATTATCATAGGGAAGCGAATGCATTCTCTTAGTTATACTCTGGTGTTTGCATATATAATCTCTTTCAAATTAGTTACTTTCAGTTCAACGTCAGATCATTGTGGTGGTAGAAATCTGTTCATCATAGCCATAATCATTGCATTTTGTGGTTGTTGTTGATTCAGCATTGATGCTTGCATCTGTTGCATCTGTTGCATTTGGTCTGTAAATAAGTTCAATCTTTTAACTTCATTTTCCTGTGATTGCTTCTTTAAGGCCATATCCTCCTTTCTTAAACTCATTTCCTGTTCATTCTTTTCCTTCAAAAAAGTTATGGTGTCACTGCCATTTCTTCTGACATGCTTGATTGGTTTCACATCTGGCTCATGTTCTTCATCATCATCATCCTCAACTGAAATTGCTTGCTTTCTTTTCTTAGTCTCTGATAAAGTCTCCATTGCTTTCATTCTTATGTCATCAGCTTTCTTTTTCTCATTTGACTTTTTTATCTCTTCAACCTCTGTCTCTATTGAAGAAGAGGACTCCTCCATGTCCAAGGTTTCTGCCATCATCTTGTCCAAGTCTGTCATCTCTGGTGAGATACCACTTGCTTTTATTTCATCATTCATTTTCTTTTTGAATTTCTTCTTCAACAGTGCAAAATGGTCTCTTACACTTCTCTGGTCTACTGTGAATTTATGTGTATGGTTTTCATTTAAGCTTTCACTAATGGTTGTCCACAATTTTCCTCTTTCAGTGGAGCCATTCTTGTAGACAAATGGGTTTACAAATAAGATTTCCTGAAGCATGATTTCGTTATGTTTGTCTGACCATGCCATTGGTTGCCTGTAAGCTAATTAAAATCAATCAATCAAAACCAAAATGAAACTGTTACAAACAAATGTGCACAACACTACTAACTTTTCTGAAACTTATAAGTACATGACTGTACATTTGTAGCTAAATAACCCATTTTACACAACGATAATTTAATCCACACTTTTTTGCCAGCGTTTCAATATTTCGTTTTCTATAAAGCAGCTGTGCTCTTTATATCGAACTTTCCTTTTCTTATCAGTTCTCTAATTCTAAAAAAAGTACAAATACACAGTGAGTTGTTGTTCAGTTTTCTTGTCGAAAATCAGCTACAGCAATTATAAATATACAAACAAAATTGTCAATACATCTTTGACCAATAAATGAGTATGTCATAGAGACTTTAATAAACCTTAAAGAAGCTAAATTTCTTCACTTATTCCTTGATTTCCTTGATGTCCGATGTAGCCATTTGTGTGACTATTCACAGCGATTGACCTCTGCACTGTCATTGATAAAAAAACTCTGTTAACTATGGCTTTGTTATTCTTTTACCGTTAGAAAATTGACTACTTAAAAATATGAAAACTACTCACGTTTTGGACAGGACGTCGATTGCTTGTTTTCGCGTCGTGGGGACCACGCCGACGTGATCTACAACTTCATCACACATGCGCAGTACATATGCAAACATTGAAATTTTGAAATTTTGAAATTTTGAGATCATACAGTTAATTTTCGATAGCTTGTGAACTTGACAGGATAAATCTATTATCTGCTGCAGATAATAGATTTATCCTGTCAAGTTCATTCAAGGTCATAAAGTGGTACATTTGCCACAACGAGCGTCAATGGCCATGGCAGCACGATTTGCGTCTGTGTCACAAGACGATCTAAATCTTCTAATCGAAGATAAAGATGAAAAAAACACAAAAAAAGCAACGACGGCAAGCGTGAAAGTTTTCAATGATTACCTGAGAGAGAAAAGATTAGAAGAGCCACAAGACAAAACTTCATTGGCCATTATTTTAAAAACATTTTATGCCGAAGCGAGAAAAAGCGATGGTTCTTCGTATTCAAAAAGTTCACTGAACAGTTTGAGGTTTGGACTTAACAGACACTTCAAGGCTACTCAAGGGACCGATATAATCAACGACACAGTGTTTTGTGAAGCAAATGAAGTTTTTCTAGCGAAGTGTGTTGATCTCAAAAGACAAGGATTAGCGAAGGTAGTGCACAAACCGGCCATACTTGAAAATGACCTTTGAAAGCTGTACGAATGCAGAGTGTTTAGCTTGGTTGACCCAAAAACACTGCAAAACAAAGTCTTTTTTTTTTACTGCCGCCGTGGCCGGTAAAATCTCCGAGAGCTAAAAGTAACCGACTTCTCATTCAGCTGTGACGACAAAGGATCTAGATACGTGTGTAAAACGGGCGACGAACTAACAAAGAACAGAAGAGAGGACGATGACGGCTTTGAAGGCGGAATGATGTACGAAAAACCTGGCCCAAACTGTCCTGTTGCCTCTTTGGAGCTCTATATTAAACACCTGAATCCAAGAAACCAGTTTTTGTTTCAGAGACCGAAGAAAGACTCCAAAATCGGAATTGACGAAATTTGCTATGACAACATGGTAGTTGGAGAACGGATGCTTGGAGAGAAAATGAAAACTATCTCTAGAGAAGCTAAACTGTCTATACGAATCACTCTATTAGAGCGACTTCTGTAACCATACTGGATAGTTCTGGTTTTGAAGCACGCCACATCATGGCGGTTAGTGGTCATAAGAGCGAGAGCAGCATAAGAAGCTACTGTCAAACGGACATAAACACCAAGAAAAAAATGTCAGAAACCATCATGGCTGCATCACATGGAACTGAAACCAATAGTTTAGTTGTAAGTAATGATACCTCAAACATTTCACCTATATTTACTTTGTCACAAGAAGAATTTTTGATGAGAGATGTAAGTGTTAGTAACTCGAACTCGCAAGTTTCAAAATCTTATAATTTCTTCAACTGTAACGTTACCTTCAACAACTAAAATTTAAACTGACATTTTTTCTCATTTATTTCTTAATTATACTAAGCAACTTATTCGTGTTTACTGAATTTCATTTTATTGAAAGTTAAGTTTGTTTGTTTTAAGTTTGTTTTCATTCATGCGACTCGCATCGTTTGTTTAATAATATATCTCATTTAATTTAAATGATAACTAGACGCTTGGTTCAAGCGCTCACTCGTGCCCTGGTGCAATTGAGTACTTGGGGTACACTGTATCTTTGTATTTGTTTTATTGAATGCTGTATTAGATGTCTTCCCTTTCATACTATGTGGATGTTTTCTTGGTTTACATAGACACCTTTTGTCTTCATCACTGTATAACTTACTTCCAAGATTGAATGTGTGAATATATTGATGGAATCTTGATGATTTGGGTACATTTTTTGCAATGTATTTTCTTTCGAGCCTCCTTATTTTTCTGCTTTTATATAAAGCACGTGTAATTCGCCTCACTGGAATTCTGCTCGGTTCTCTATCACGAACTGCATGGTAGTTTAATGGTATTTGGTAGTTGTATCTACTATTACTACTAGTATAAACATCACATTCATAGTAGTATTTAATACGGTTATAATAAATAAACTTTGCATATCGTGATCTACATGTTTTTATTGATATAAACTGTGAATCCTTCTCATCAGTATTGACAGATAATTCGCTTGCTTTCTCAAATATATCACAATCATAACTGTTTAAGCTTATAAGTAGGTAGGTAGCACAGCAATAGCAAGCATAAACTTGTATGACAACAATACATGTAGTAACACTCATGACACAAATAATGCAAACGGTAAAGTCCACTTCATCTTCGTCGGGAAACATCGTGGGTTGCTTCCAGGATTGTAGTTCATCAAGTTTGTATAATAAAGGCTTTCGTTCATAACATATTGATCGTAATTTATAAGTTTGGCATTGTTTATAACTTTGGCATTCGCTTTCATCACATTCAAGGCTTTCATAACATGTTGATCGAGTATAACTTTGGCTTTTATGGCATTCAAGGCTTTCATAACATGTTGATCGTTTATAACTTTGGCTTTCGTCGTTTTCAAGGCTTTCATAACATGTTCATCGAGTATAACTTTGGCTTGAATGGCATTCAAGGCTTTCATGGCTTTCATGTGTTCACGGAACAATTCATATTGACTTGACTTTCTTCGTCGATCGACACTACAAAACTTCGCTACAACGTCGATCGCTGCAACCTCATGGTCAGTCTCGTGGTCTCGTTCCCAGTCCCACTCGATTGCAGATTTGCGACGTGAATAACAAAAATACGGTCTGTATTTTATACCTCGTGCGGCCTTTGGCCTGGGCACGAGTAATAATTGTGTTCTCACTTATACACAAAATGCTTAATAAAACAATTATTGAATTCGGTTTTCGCATATCGTAAATTATCAAGACCTCGTGTCTGTGTTATCTGCCTCAGCCTATGGCTTCATCCAATAATTGTCTAATCATCACACACAGTGAGGATGGATAATTGAATAATGACTTAAGTTAGTGCTAGTTATGATTATTCATGTATCTAGGATAAGATTTCAGTAATCTCGAGTCCAATGCTTCCAGTCGTAATTGAACGTTTTGCTTTTGTTCTGCATCTCTATTTCAGACAACTCTCATGGCTCAATCTACTGCGCCACGACGTTCCGAAAGTAAACACAAAACAAAGCAGGATCATGACTTTGAATATCTCAACAAACAAATAGACAATCTCGATCGCGAGTTAGTGGCAACTGGCTTGTCACTATTCTCGCCGATCCATGGTCAGTCTTCATTCAGTCTTCCAGCAGTGCAACCGGATCATACGTCTTCACTGATCGTTAGTTCTGTGACCAAAGAAATGAAATTGGCACAGCTCCAGAGGAACAATCTTACCGTCGAGTTGGAGTTATTCAAATTGTGGCAAGCATCCAATGCTATTCATAAAGACACTGAGCAGGCGGAACGCAAGCAACCAAGTTCTCACAAGAAGCGAACAATTGATTGGCCTCATGAATTTGCTCCAGGTGCGCCGACTATAGAATTCGAGACACGCACATGGCCGACTTCGTTGCAGGGTTTTTGTTGATGATAAAACCTTATGATGCCACGCGTAAAGACGTTATGCTCCAGCATCTCGAACTCTTAATGACCAAAGCCTCCAGCTATACCTGGAAAAGCGTTTGCACGTTCCATACTCACATAGCTAAACAAGTAGAGTTGTGTCACCAATTCAACAGTGATCCGAGACACCGCAATCATTCACTTCTGGTCTCAGGAACTTAACAACAACGCACATACGCCTCAGCTGGTTTTGCGGTTCTTTGTTAAGTGGCGAAGTTCACAATCAATCCGCAAAGGCTGACAACACCCAGTCCAAGGCCTGTAAGAAGTGGGGTTATACAGGTTCGTGTTTGTGCGATACCAACACATCTTCTTATGCTGGACATCAAAAATGCAGGGTTTGTGCTAAGGAACACCCTATGCTACATTGTCATAAACGCGATGTCCCCATTAAGGTATCAGGATATGTTTCTTTAGCAAAAGAAGATTTTGAATAAGCTTTCCTTTTTCTATGACTTTCTTTAAAGAAATTACAAATTTGAACGAATCAAGCAGAGAAAATGAAGATAGCCAAAATCGTGACTATTTTGCTACCAGAAGCGATATGTCAACAGTAATTGGTTGGATTGTGACGTTAGTCGAAGCACATCAGTCGTGACACTCGTAACCACGCGGAGAACGATACAACAACTACACATAATAATTTTAACAACGATACACTTTTGAACTTTTTACTTGTAAAAGCAACTACAATTCTTGAAGAAAGCGTAAATCTTTATATTCTTGTTGAAGAGGAAGATCGTCGACTTCACTTCGTCTTGGAAGAAATCAGTCGCAAACAGAGCAGAAAACCATACAAATACATACACACTAAAACATGCCCGGCAACCGCAATATTCGAACAAGCCAGAGCACAATCTTGAAATTTGCTGCGATTCTTTGTCATTTGCATATGACCTGTCGACCTTTGCTGAATACTGACCAGATATCTTGACAATTGTTGACAGATTCAATTACACTAGGTGTTGGATAAACATGGTGTGGCTTGATCTTCCAAAACAGTAATTGCGTCTTTTCTCGGAACTATTTTCAACGTTAAACGCACGTCTTTCAAATGCTTAATGTCGCTAGGGTTTCGATGGATTTCGCTGAAAATTGGCAAGGTGGCTCAGCAATAGTTGATCTAAAAAACGGTGTCTCAGATTTTTTCATATTATTTTCGTTCAAACGTTATGTCCCTATTTGTTGACAACATAGCTCTAAAATCGATTGTTCAAATTTGGCATAGGATTGCGGTTGATCTAAAACAGATATCGGAAAATTGAGACACCTTTTTGAAGTTAATTATTTCGAGTCTGTTAGAATGTTTTTCACAAGCATAGCTTAAATTCCTTGTGCAATCGAACTTTTAGAACGCACTACGGTCGAATTTCACGTATACTCGCCTAACAATTTCTATAATGCAAAATCTAAAAATATGAAATATCCTCAAAAACTACATTTATTCAGCTTTCAGAAAATGTATACTTTCTTGGTAAAATATTATAAAGCGCGCGTGTTGTCGAAGTCCAAAGACGTAGGGGTCCAAAACGTATCCTGATACCTTAACTGACCTTGCATGTGGCTACAACGGCCAATGCAATATCCCCGGACTTATCCCTAATGCACAGGCAAGACGTAGGGGTCCAAAACGTATCCTGATACCTTAACTGACCTTGCATGTGGCTACAACGGACAATGCAATATCCCTGGACTTATCCCTAATGCACATTCCACAATCAATTTCATGTTCTGATGGCAATCATCCAACATATGCTCGCGTCTAAGTTTGATTCTCCCAATGCTTTCGGAGGAAGGCTCCCTGTGATCACTCACCTTAACATTCCTGCCTGGGAATTTTACTTACAAGGATAACACGACGTGATCGTTGTTGATTATTTGCATTTTGCTGGCCGATGAGTTATACGGGCGAGGGTCTCCCAACTTCCACACCAAAACATCATCCTTCTGCCGATAATTTTGCAGATCACATTCAACATTATATAACGACAGAGCTTAGTTATAACGCCATCGCTGGTCCCTTTAGCAGTAACCTTCACATCAACCCTTGATTTGCTCTCCATTACAAACAGTTCCCAACAGGGGCTCTACCTAGCGACGAGTTGTTATGGACTTAAGTTATCCCTTCAAATCTTCTGTATGCAGTTATCTTCATGAGCCATACAAACTTCGGCTGCCTGGCATAGACGGACTTTGCCAGTTCATACTACAACACGGACAGGGTTGTTTGGTCTATAGAAAGGACTTACAACGAGCGTATCGTGAATTCCCGATCGATCCAAAAGATTATCATCTGCTGGGTTTCCAGTTCAATGGCAAATTGTATTTTTATAATTGATGTCCTTTCGGATTACGAACGAGTGCCATGATTTGTCAGCGAACAACATCGTCTGTTATTCACATGTTCACTCAGATGGGTTACACAACTGATGTTTACCTCGATGACTTCTACGGTGAGGTCCCTGAGAAGGCATTGACAGCTTTTAATGCCCTTGTTCGACGATTTGGGTCTTCACTCATTAGAAAAAGACTCCCCGCCAACAACATGTATGGTTTGCTTAGAAGAATGTATCGATGAATTATTACTTGAACTAAATGGATGGAGCTCACGAACAGCTTATCGTTTGGAAGAGTTACAGTCTCTTGTCGGAAAGTTGTCTTTCGTGACAGCATGCGTCAAATCTGGTCGTATTTTTATGCCACATTTGCTTAATAATTTACGAACTTTTCCATCTTCACGTCGATCAATTCGCATTTCACCAGAAATGAAACTGGACATTGATGGGTGGATTACATTCCTTCCTCGTTTCAACGGTGTTTCCCTCATTAAACCAGAGATTTGGTCATTTGACAATATCTACTTCACTACAGATGCTTGCCTACAGGGTGCCGGAGCTACGTGTCTTCACCGATGTTTGTACTTCCGACTTTCCATTAAACATTATTGAAGAGGCAGAACATATTTCCGCCTTGGAACTTTTCGTCATTGTTATGGCTGTTCGGGTTTGGGCGAAACATTTGGAACACTTGCGTTTCATAGGATCTTGTGACAACGAAGCTGCCATTACTGTGATCAACTCAGGAGTTACACGAGACAGATTTATGCAATGTTGTTTACACCGACTCTGGTTCACCGCATCACTGCACGATTTCGAAGTCGAACATCATTTATTCAAGGCAAACACAACTCCTTGGCAGATGCTCTGAGCAGATGGAACCTTCATGAAAAATGTCAGCGTGAATTTGACTCTAACTGTAGTAACTTAGGTCTTCATTACTGTCTTAATTATCTGGCATTTGCCGAATCTACGCATAAGAACATGCAGTCTCATTTGAAGTCATTTAATACGTTTTTAATTTTCAGCATTGTTTGTTTCCGCTTCAAGCTAGAG
The DNA here is from genome assembly GCA_033675265.1 of Actinostola sp. cb2023. Taxonomy (NCBI): domain Eukaryota; kingdom Metazoa; phylum Cnidaria; class Anthozoa; order Actiniaria; family Actinostolidae; genus Actinostola; species Actinostola sp. cb2023. Next base: position 215,388 of record JAUJYZ010001345.1, read on the forward strand.
TAGTAGCATGTTATATATCCTACTCGACTCATATCGGTTGTTGGTTTAGCACCATTCAGAATCACTTATCTAGTTTAAAGCATTTCCATAAATTTCACGGATTTCCTTGGGCTGGGAGGATGATTACATTTTTCATCTAACTCTTAGGGGCGCAAAGCGTTTTCTTAGGGTTCAGCCCCAAAGGAAACAAGCTATAACACCGGCGATGTTACACAGCATAGCCCATTATTTCGATTTACAAACACCATTAAATGCTGCAATGTGGGCGCTGTTTCTAGTAGCCTACTTTTCGTTTTTGAACAAATCCGATCTTGTAGTAGATCAAGGGATTTCGTCCCCAAAAGTCTTTCGGCACCACAATCTTCTTTTTGCAGAACACGGGGCAACTTTATGCATTTATTAGACCTAAACAATGCAATTCGCTCAGCGTTCGCTATCCATTCCATTGCCTGTCATTTCTGGCTCTGTGCTTTGAACATTAGCGGCTTTGAAGACACACCTACATCCGAACATGTTGCCTCCCACTGCGCCTCTGTTCTCAGTTCAGGGTTTAGTTAGTTCGCCCATTACTTGTTATCAGTTTGCATCCTTCTTAGGAAACGCTTTACACTCGTTCTCAGTAACACGCACCGAAAGCTACATTTGTCTCGACGACAAAGTTGACTTTTGGTGGACGTCAATCAAACAGTTTTCACGACAATAGGCAAAATCGGCTAACGCAATGTTTACAACCTAATTCTAAACCATTGGAACTTTGGGAATAAGAGCTTTCTGTTCCAAACAATTCCATTTCATTATCATGTCAATGCTCTACTGAAATCGAAATACAACAGAGAAAGAATCGTATTCCCAAAAGGTTTGTAATGGGTCAAAGAATGTAAACAGTGCGTTAGCCGATTTGGTCTATCACATCACATTTTCCCGGAGTAGTCAGTACGTAATTCAAGCGGGAGTTTCAAGCCTTTTTCGAATTCGTTTCGATGGAGAGTTATAATGTTAAAGCAGAGATGCATGTCTACAAAAGGTATTGCTGATATACTTTGCGTGAGCGAAACATTTGTAAAAAAAGGAATTCGACTGTACGAAAACACAGCTGACGTAAAAGATCCTCCGCAGAGAAAGTCCAAGGCACGAACGATTACAGGTAAACGGAAAATGCCATTTTTAAAATGTGAACTGCTTCTGTTTATCTGTCTACATACAGCTTTGACTGTTCCTCATTTAGCAACCGAAATTCGACTCAATCGCCGGGTTATTGAGGACAATCGGGAACTTTATTTTACGTCCAATGGGATATGCATACATACATAGTTTATTTGTTTCTGCAGGTTTGTTTACATGCACGTGGAAATGTGCTGTGATTGTATGCAAAATGTTTGATTGACGTTCACCAAAAGTCAACTTTGTCGCCCAGACAAATGTAGCTTTCGGCGCGTGTTACTGAGAACGAAATACGATGATATACGATGTGTTCAATAAACTTCTTAAATCAGATGAGGGAAATGCCACAATCGATGTAACACCGAATAAATTTGTTGAAGAAAAATCTAACTGCTTCCTTTGTGGGGCCGAACCATCAAGAAAAGAAAGAGTGAATGTATTTGCCAAAAGATTGGAGGATATTTCTGGATCAATCGAGATGGATTAATCAACGGTGCTCTCGACATTGATATCGCCTTCGCACGATGTTTCTATTTGTTCCAAGACTTGATATGCTTACTTCTATGGAAAGCCATAGTGGACAAACGTGGTCCAAAAATATTTTCTGTTCGAAATGTATTTTTATGGTTCGAGAAAAACTTTATCTAGTCGAGATTATTTTCTGCCATTCAAGACTTTTTTTGCAGTTGAGATTTTACGGTCGAGAATTTTTTCTACGTTCGAGAATTATTTTTACGGTCGAGATTTTTTTTACGGTCGAGATTTTTTTTACGGTCGAGATTTTTTTTACGGTCGAGAATCTTTTTACGGTCGAGACATTTTTCGGCCAAGACGCATATAAATTTACATAATAATAATAATAATAATAATAATATAACTTTATTTAAACACGGTGGACCCATCAGGATTTTACAAAGAAATATGATAAAAATTGTAAATATCTATATACATAAACACTCTATCTATCTAATTATTATATATAAAAACTAATACTATAAATAAACAAAATAACCTGCTTTTCAGGAGTGCCGTGTATTTAGTGAACTAGTTAAAAAATCGTTTACAGCCAGCACGAAAACTACTAAGGGTTTGTTTTGTGCTTGCCGTAATTCGTTTGGGAGGCCATTCCAAAGAACAGCCCCATTATAGCTAAAGCTATTTTTTCGATAATTAGTGCGAGGAAATGGTATAGTAAGTTTGCACTCGGTGTCCCGCAATGAATAGCTTGTAACGCTGCTACGGTCTACAAATTTTGAGCGAAGGTAATACGGAGCAAGACCATTAAGTGATTTATAGACCATAACAGCTTTTTGAATTTGGCGTTGGCAGTCCAGTTTTTTCCAACCGAGCAATTCAAATAGATCATCGGCATTAGTGTCATAGCTGGAGAAGTTAAAACCTGAGCCGCACGATTTTGTAGCTTTTGTAATCTAGAGGCCAGGGTCTTACCACAATTTCCCCACACAACACTGCAGTAATCAAAATGTGGCTGGATCAGCGAAGTAAAGATAAGCTGCAGAGTTCTGTGAGGAACAAAAGGTCTAATACGTTTCAGGGCCCCGATACCAGAGGCAATTTTTTTAGATAATTTGTCGATAAATCATCACATAAAGTGATGATGCTAGCCGGCATGCATTGCCATATCAGCCGCTGGGGTTTCGTGCACCCGCGATACTCTCCCCCTGACTTGCTAATCGAAGATGGTGGTTGTCAATATTTACGTTAGCGTTGCTGTTTTTTAACGTAATTGACGGAATTCAAGTCGTCGAAGCTAATGATGAAGAACTTGAGAATGTCCTGTTGTCTTTACCAGACTGCGTAACGCGTATGGAACAAATCACAGCGTCGGTAAATGAAAGATATTTGGAATATTTACATGATCGTCTGGAAGGGCACATCCAAATAGTTGTTGCCATTTCTTTGGTTCTGTACAATGGCAATGTACAAGATTATTTGGCGGTAAATGTGCTAATTGAAAACCTCTTGCAATGCCTACGGGAGCTGCTTTAGCATATCAGGGAACAAATAGCCAATTTTAAAGTCGACAGTGCTGTGATTCGTCATGTTCCTTCTTGAGCAAACAGCTATGGAGGAAGACCAAAATATAACATAACAGCAGAACAAATTCACATACTTCGAAGCACTGGTATGCAGTGGACAGTCATTGCAAAGTGTCTAGGGGTGAGAGCCAAGACCCTGTCCAGAAGAAGGAAAGAATATGGTATCGCTGATTACAGTGAGAATACAGACGAGGAACTTGAATTAAATATAAGAGATATTTTACGATTAACTCCGTTCTCTGGTGAAACCTACGTACGAGGAGCTTTGAGGGCACGCAGCATTTATATCCAGAGGTGGAAAATCAGGAGAGCTTTGCAAAGCATTGATCCTGTAAATCGTGCCATAAGACGCAGATATGCAATTAAAAGGCATCTTTATAATATTAAGAAACCAAACCACTTGTGGCACATCGACTCCAACCATAAGCTCATCAGCTGGAGATTTGATTTGCATGGTTGTATAGATGGATATAGCAGATCTATAATCTACTTAAAGTGCTTCACTAATAACCTTGCAAATACAGTCTTGCAATGCGTTGTAAATGGTACACAGGATTTTGGTATTCCCTTTCGTGTTAGAGGGGATAGGGGCGTGGAAAATGTAGACGTTGCTCGATTTATTATTGATCAGAGGGGACTGAATAGAGGGAGCTTTATTTCTGGATGCAGTGTGCACAACCAAAGAATTGAGCGCCTCTGGACAGAAGTGAACAGGGTTGCTTCTGCATTTTACAAAGACCTCTTCACTTTCATGGAAAATAATGATATCCTTGATGCAAATGACGAAAATGATTTGTTTGCTCTTCATTATGTTTATCTGCCAGTCATTCAAGCATCTCTGAATGAGTTTATCTCTCAATGGAATTACCATGGATTGCGCACCATGAGTAGTATGAGTGCCCCCCTGGCACTCTGGTATTCTGAGGTGATCCACACTGGTGTGGACGATATTGATATAGGTGATGTTTTCTTGTATGGCATTGATCCCGATGGTCCAGTGACATCAGACATCGAGACCAATAACATGGTAGTAGTGCCAGAAACCACCATTCAGCTAACTGATAATCAGGTAGATGAAATCAAGGGCCTTGTCCCAGATCCTCTTGCTGATGACGGCAATCATCAGTCAATCAAGATAAAAGTACATCAGGATGGATCGTATAATTTGATTCAGTAGTTGCCTCGATGCCAATGGCAATGGCATGGGCCGGATTGGTTTGACGAAGACCAACGAGCTCGATCAGGTAGATAGGTCAGCGACAGCATCGGGGATACTAACTGTGTCTTTCAAAAGCATTCAAGTACATGCTGTCTCCTTCGGTCAACCGGCTCTGATCGACTGTAGAAGTATAAACTTAAGCTTATGTACTTCATTGTGGATACTGGATGTGACTTCATTGTGGATACTGGACGTGACTGAGCACTGAAAACTCATAAAAGAACATTGTCTTCCCCTTGAAATGTCACTAAATTGACCCTGACGAATGCTTCCAACAATGAATAAAGTTGCATTTGACATCATGGATTTGTAGAAAACAAACACTTTCCTGGCTTGAATCAGCGAAAAATAAACGATACTCCAACCAGTATAAACTAGACGCTCTTGTAGCGTTAAGTCGGGCTTCTTAAAGCAAGCAGTGGTTGCGATCGGTAATCTTGACTGTTGATTGACCTGAACTTGAATGTCGTCATGTTGGATGAAGCGAAAGATGATCGTCAACGAAGCAACTGGAAAACTACTAGTATTCAGCACATGTGGCTCTTACAGTCCTCACAGTAAATCTCGTCATTCTTTTGTGTTGTTTTATTGTGTTAAATGCTAGTAAAATACAGTTAGATTATGCTTATACAATCCGTATTATTTTTGTAGAAGCGATCGTTTATCTCGTCACGTCCCATGTATGGAATTTCATGTATTCAGTAGAACTGACATGGTAAATACTCTTGATGATTGTGATCTGATTGGTTCACGATCACGTCTAGAGCCATGACATTCACATACAACACGAGTACAATTATAATGGACATACTTTGCATAACGCGATCTGAATTGTTGTACTTTTATTGTCACCATAACATCATTCTTCTTCTTGTATCTACTACCTAGATCCATAACGTTCTCTAGAATATCACAATCATCAAGAGTATTTACCATGTCTTCTACTGAATACATGAAATTCCATACACAGGACGTGACAAGATAAACGATCGCTTCTACAAAAATAATAAGCTTACTGATTGTATAAACATAATCTAACTGTATTTTACTAGTATTTAACACAATAAAACAAAACAAAAGAATGACGATATTTACTGTGAGGACTGTAAGAGCCACATGTGCTGAATAAGTAGTTTTCCAGTTGATTTGTGGACGATCATCTTTCGCTTCATCCGGCAACATGACGACATTCAAGTTCAGGTCATCAAGATCAGTCTTGCTCGTGCTTTTCTTGCAATCAGAGTAGTTCTTTTCAGCTCCAGAGTTCGTAATCAAGTCAATAGTCATTGTTTTGTCATTTTGTTCGTAGTTTGTGTTCACAGTTTTCTCATTTGCTTTTGATATTTCATAACATTTTGACTTTAAGACTTTTTCAGATATGATTTTGAGTCCGCGGAACAACCTGGTCCGAAAACGCTCGACAGCTTTTAGAGTAGGTCTACCGCTAACGGCGTGTGCATTTGTATGTGAGATGAGCGTATTAGACATACTTCGTTCAAATGGTTTTTTTCTCATGATCACAAGACGACATAACCTTCCTTCGACAAGGTTTGTGAAGAAAGAGAACGATGTGCGATGTCTCGATCGTCTTGATTAGCATTCTCGTACCCAGAGCTCCTCGCGGCCGGTACAAGGCGCATGCGTTCTGGGGTCAAAGAATACGACGAAGAACGCTCTGCATTTTTAGAGTCAGGGCTTCCACAGGAAGCCCAACTAATAATCGATTGAACGTGTTGTGAGTGTGCGCTGATCAAAAGTACCGTGGCTCACAAAATCATCTCCACAAACAAACCCACACACAAACTCCGTGAAATGCAGTCTCGACTCTCGCCGCATCCACATAAGTGCCCAGATCCCACACGACCACACATGACACGCCTGGAGGCTCGCAGCAATTACCCATAATGCACCCGATATATTGATATATTGATATTTCGTGGCGGCCAGAATAACAAAAATATCACAATATCTCACTTGTACTGAATTGCAAAAAACAACTGTTGGCACGTGGGGCATCAAGAACCACTGCCCTCTGTAGTCTTGTGCCATTCTTCAAGACAAACACGGTGAAAAACATATTTGCATCCCTCTGGAGATACTCCATCATCATCCACATTTTCCAAGCAAATGGTGCACTGACAAAATAGAGTTAAAGATAACATCAGAATCAAGAAATACACTTGATAAGAGTTTGCTTTCTATTCTCAATCTTTTCAATGTGAAGGGGGAATTCCAACCTTAAAGGCCCAGCTTAGACCGTGATGCTTAGCGCGCATTCTAATCAAATTAGCCATTTTGGTGATGCTGAAAATTCATCAAGTGAGGTTTACAATCCGTCTGCATCGGCCTTTGAGAATTATTTTATTCAGTTAAAGTTAATTACTAGTATTCGTTTATGAGTAAGGGAAGTTTTTAGCCCTTTATTTTTGGAATTTATTTCGATTTTCATGTTGAAGCCGGTCCGATGACCTCGACTACCAGGTGATTGCGAGTAATTTGTCTTCGTTCTTCAGTTTTCGATCTGTGGAATGAACGAAACCGAAGCTTGGGCTTCAAAGACAGAACATACAGTATTTTAGCTGAATTTCTACTACACAAAACTTCAGTAACAGAAGACACCGAAACTCGAAGCAAAGCGAAGTCCCGGCAGCGAAGTAACTTACTACTAGCCGAAGGTACACATTAGCCATTGCATCAGCACTTGATCGCTTCATTTTCAATATCCTTAGTACAAAGAAACATTGTGTTCGTGTTTTACTGATGATAATTAAAGCTAATTATACAAGAAAATTGAGTAATTGGAGTCGAAGAAGAATACTCACCGTACCTCAGCGTGACTAAAATCACTCTCAAGTCGAGTGTGTTCACCACACTTTCTTCTCCCAGAAAGTACCCCAAGTACTCAATTGCACCAGGGCACGAGTGAGCGCTTGAACCAAGCTTCTAGTTTATTTAACAAAAGTGATGGATGAAAGCACCAGGATCAATCGATATTTTACCTGACAATGTGTGGCACGTCTCCTCCTCAAAATCTACTTCGTGGTATTTTCGGCGCTTCTCAGCTTTAAGTGGATGCAGGATTTGTTTGTTGGCCTGACATATACTGGTTTATTGTCTTTAAAGACACGATTCATTACTGAACCAGTCAAATACTGCCCAGGAGCCAGTGTCGGCTTTGAAAGTCGACACTTATTATAAAGTGTAGTATGTACGGAATAAACAATTTCGAAGTCCACATCATTAGGGAGTGTTCCTAGAAATGCATTTCTTATTTCAACCTCAACATCAGTTTCACTCCACTCCTTCCTCAATTCAAAAGCACTGATGATATGACTATTTTCTTGCAAAAACACTTTACTTGTTTGACGGGGAATGTCTTTGTCATTTGGGCCTGCGAGGAGGATTAGGTCACGTGTAAATGGACAAGAAACACCCTCTCCTTTACTTAATTTGGCTTTGCCTTTTCTGCTCCCACTTCGACTGATAGTGCGCTGATTAGTAAAGTTCCTCTTCATTGTGTACAAAGGAGTCGAACTTTGGCTCCGCAGCAGTCCTAGCGGGGGTACAACAGGATCTACCGTAGCACTAGCAGAGCCAGAGGCAGATGTATTGATATTGGAATTGATAAGTAGTTTACGGCCAGAGCCAGACCCAGAGGATCGCCCAAACACACCCCTAACTTCCCCTAACTTCCCCTTCCGTCGTCTTATTTGGATCTGTACTTGAACCCATTTTGTAGCTTGATCCCTCGGCTTCCAATGCATCGGATAGTTCGCTTATTTGACCAACTATTTGCGAAATGATCACTCTTGATTTAGATCCTTCGCCGGCCGCCATTTTCTTTGTCCTTCGACAATCACGTGATAATTTTGGCGGGAAATAAAGAATGGCAAATCATGCCGGGTAGCGATGATTCTCGACCGTAAAACAATCTCGACCGTAAAAAAATCTTGACCGTAAAAAAATTATCGACCATAAAAAAGTTCTCGACCGTAAAAAAAATTCTCGACCGTAAAAAAAATATCGGCCGTAAAAAAATATCTCAACTGCAAAAAAAAATATTGACTCGCAGAAAATAATCTCGACTAGATAAAGTTTTTCTCGAACCATTAAAATACATTTCGACCGAAAAATATATACCACTTTTGTCCACTATGGCTTTCCATATACTTCGCTTTAAGAAATCAAAACATTCCTTTAGAAGATTTCCTGAAAAACAAGGCGTTTCAGCATACAAAAAAACTTCGAAAACATGACTATAGTGATGTGCAAAATGTCAACATCGATCCAAGTGTGAATTGTGGACTAACCTATCCTTCTTAAAGCAACATTAATGTAGGTTAAACTATCCTACCACTTCTAGTTCTTATCAGAATACTGTACATGTCCCTATGGTTATGTATATATACAGTTGGACAGATTTAAAAGGATTAAACCACTGCTAACGTCCACTACAAAGAAGAGTAAGAAATACTAGCGTGCTACTGCATTTATCAAAGGAAGCGAGTGACCTTTGCTCGATATCTAACCCATTGATGTTGAGGAAAACGTCTAGACTAGAGCGCCTATACTCCACTCTTTCCTTGTAACCTCTCCGACAGCCAATGACAATGGCAAAACGGATTGTATATCTTTGATGAGATACATCAGTCATTAAAATTGACCTTCTTGGAGGAGCGAGTGCTGAAGAACCACCACCAAGGAAAAAACGCTTTGCAGATTTAGATGCAAATCAGCTTGATAAGCTGCTCGAAAGTGCGCAAGCCACTTCAACCAAGTGTAAAACAAATCACTGTATCAGTTAACCAAGGTAAATATATTTATAAAATATTACTTTACATTCTCCTTGATATAAACACTTTAAAAAGTGTTACTTGGACGAAAATCGATCGCTGGTTAATGTGTTTTCTCAAAATTCCTATGGGAAGTATTACATTTTTAAGAATCTTTAGAAGTGTCAGTGAGGTCATCTACTCAACCCTAACAATCAACACAGCTTCACTCCATACATTTCTTTGTGTTTAGTTTCTTGAATTATTTTATTTCTATGAAGCTAAAAGTTTGGATGAAGGAGTTTTCTTACATTATTTGTGCTTACGATTGATTGTCTGACCAGTTGTCTTCAATGCAGAGCTGTTATCTGAACAAAACATTGAGATATTTTGACTCACAAAATACAAAGAAATGTATTGAGCTGAAACTTGGGTTGAGTAGATGACGTCACTGACACTTCTAAAGATTCATAAAAAGATAGTACTTCCCTCTGGAATATCGAAAAAAGATTTTAACTAGTTATTATTAGACCCTTGAAGAATTATTCAATGAAGTTTCAGCTAAATTAAATTTCGATCGATTTTCGTCCAAGTAGCACTTTACTGCGAAAATCCTTGTATCGCGACCTTTCGTTTTGTATAAACTTCAGCTGGATTTTGGGTTTTTCTGTTCTGCCAATATATTTTTTGCACTAATTAGTACTAAATACAATACAAAACAATAGAAATGTCACTATTTAGTACCTTAAATAATGATGTTTATGCTGAGTTAACTTTGTACTCAAGAAATGGACATATATAGTGATTGTCGGAACAGAAAAACCCAAAATCCAACTGAAGTTTTCAAAACGAAAGGTCGCGATACAAGGATTTTCGCTGTAATAGATTGTACAAAGAAAAGCTTATAACTGAGCTATTAAAAATGTTATACAAGAAACAGAAGCCATGTCAAAGTACACGTATCTTAATTATAAAAGAAAAGAAACTTGTAAATACAAGAACAAAGTTCTTATTCTAAACAGGAAAACAAAAATTACAACAATAAATTGAAAGTTCAATAACAGTAGAAACTGTTTTCATTCAGAGTGGGCTTCTGAGAAGGGTTACCAAAAACAACTGCATGAGCTAATTTTTTACTACGAACGACTCAGTCCTCCTCTAGTTTATACATTCAAAATTCAGACAAACATTCCAAAAGTTTTCTTTGTGTACTGCACTGAAATTGGGATGTATTTTATGGATAAAAATCCTACAAAGATCTGTTCGTCTGCCCAGAACGCGTAACATATATACACAGAAAGTTTACTTGTTTACATTCAACAAGGAGTAGTGCCGAAAATGTAGATTGGAGACAGCTAGTCTCACAAGTGCCACTCAACGCTTTCATAAAACATTCTCCATTATATTGGACTATTATGGACTCGTCTGTTAAACAAATGCACAATGAAATGTTCATCAGAAATATTATTTGGCTCTACAATGATATGTACTCACATGATTTTGAGGAATTTGTCTACAGATATTTGCGGTATAGACTGATTCCATAAGTCGCTGTTTTCGCTCCTTTTAGATAGGTGGTCGATCAACTAGCGACTTATCACGTTTACCGTATTTACTCGAATAAGCGCCGCGGCACTTATTACATTTTTCACGCCTCAAATGCGGCACTTATTCGAGCGTGGTGCTTATTTGAGGGCGGCGCTTATTAAAAAATTTCTCGGAGCAAACACTCAACACAGACTAACTGCAAGAAGTAACTGGAAAGAGGAAGAGAGAAGTTGGGCTTGTTGTGCCGGCAAAGTTCACTGCCTTCGCCACAAAACTACGCATAGCAAGAATTCTGGAGAGAGAACTTAATGGGCGAGTGGTGAAATATAATAACTTTTAAAATAAAAACATCGCTTTTGATGAAAATAAATTTCCAATGCTGTTTTAGAGTTGCACTATAGTGTTCTTTTAATTATGCGGAATTCCTCGAATAAGCGCCGCATCGGAACCGCAGCACTTATTCGGGGACGGCGCTTATTAACTTTCTTGTCCCAAATTCGGGGGCAGCGCTTACTCGAGTAAATACAGTACACTAATATTCTATTCAAACGAAAACGAGGCTCTTGCATTTTAATTAGGTTGTAGATTTCAGAGATATCCGTTGCTCCCAAAATTCTGAATAAATATTTAAAGTATTATTTGAATCTATAAGATTGAGTTATTTTATGTATAAGTATGAATACAGAGAATGACTGGACATTTGAAAAACAATAAGGTTGATAAAGATGTTCGAGAAAAATGACAAGAATATAAAATGCTACTTCGACGGCCCGGGGAATCACAGAATCACAGGACAGATTCACAATCGATTCACAGGACACAAAGAAAGACAAAAAGAAAGCATTTTTTCCCCCTCCAGCTGTTGAACCAAGTCCAAACCATTTGAGTTTTTATTCGACGTGTGTCAGTCGGCGGACCCAAGAGTCGGCCGTTGAATATTTCGAGTGAATTCCCACAACAAATGCTTTGAATGGCGGCCCTAGGAACACTAACGAATGCATATTCCGATTGAATAGAGCCCTCTAAATTGCCTCTCTTTTAAATTCTTCAAAGAAACCCTTTCTTTTCCTTCCAGAGTTTCACTTAACACGGCTCACAAAATGGCTTCGGAATGATCTTGGAAGAGTTATCACAACGGAAGTAGTTTAGAGCAATAAGGGCTGTTCTGTGATTGGTTCAAATCTTATCAGACCATATAACCAGTGATTACCATTGAATTACCACGAGTGATTGGAGGTCTCCGTATTTCGAAATCTGCAGGATCGACAGAGAGCGAACTGGGACCGACTTATGGAATCAGTCTAATTTGCAGTAGAGAACTGAATTCCCTTCAAGTCAAACAGGACTTTTACTATCTTTCCCATTAGAGCGAGTCACCTACGATTTTGTCATCATCTTCGTAGTGGCAGTTTCGTTAACCACAAGTCGGTTTGAAAGCCATCACATGGTATGTTTGTGTACCTTGTGATCATTTTTATAACATCATGTGATGCAGTTCGCATGTGGGTTAGTTCATAATTTATCATTCCCACGACTGAAATGAACAACATATTATTTATACATTCAGTTCACAAGCGGTCTATTAAAATATTGTCCAGTTCGCTGATTAGGTATGTTATGGCTTCTGTTTATAAGCTAAAAATATGTTACGCCGTTGACAAGTATGGAGTGGTGGTATTCATCGACCAACAATAAAGCAGTGCAGTTTTCACGAGATATTTTGCTTGAAAAAGTCTGATTAGTGACTTCTCGCTTTATCAATGTTGAACCACAAGATATCAAAATAAAATACTTAGACAACGAAAAAAACTTCGTAATGCTGGCATATGATGACGCGTCAGTTAGTGAACTCTTCATTCGATGTGCAGTTCCAGTGGAAAATACAGATTTCAAGAGGACTACCATCCTTATCAAAGCTCTAGTCTAGTTTTCCTTCAATACCGCCGCCTTTCCAACATGATGTGATGTGAACTTAAGAGAAATTGTGAACAACTGCAGATAAGTCCCGCCAGTATACCGACGCATAAAAAAACAAATACACACCAGAAGAAAACAGGAAAGAAACAGAAATTCCATGCCCGATAAGAGCAATGAATCAAGCTCTGTATTGACACGTTACGAAAGTGGGAAGGACATTTTACGGCTAAACGACTTCTCGTAGAGATGAATATTCCATCTAGTGCAGTATCAGCGAGGACAATGCAAAGACATCTGAATAGATTAGGATATCGGTATGTACAAGCCCGAAAAATGGTATATTGACCGGAAAAGATCTGCAACGCATGCTTGCATTTGCAAGAAATTTTAAAAGAAACTACCCAACAGACTTTTGGACTAAAACAGTTGGACTTTTCTTTGATGGTGTCAGCTTTTACCACAAGTATATAATCTGTTTGACCAAGCAAGAGAGAATAAATGCTCTAAAGCTGTTAACAAAGGTCGTCTACGCTTATTGTGTACCTATAAAAGTACTATAAATACCCTATAGAAAGATAATACTACACGTCAGGCTGAGATGGGCTTCCTTTGTTCCATGCGCATCTGCTTATTTTGGGACTGGGAATAGCTTGGTAATCACTCTCACGATCTGTCCCATCTACCGCATCCAAAATAAGCTGCAAATAGCACTTCCCTACCCTGCAGGGTAGAAGAATGTACAGTTTCTTCCCAAATTATAGCTGAATTTCAGATTTTCTTGCTTGAATGGTCTAGTCATTATCTAAATATGACGATATGTGTAAAAGCCAAAGGCACTAATAAAATAAAAAAACTTGAAATAAAAAACTTGGTCTTTTTTTTTTAATGACACATTAATTGTTGAAGTTGCTGATAAATAACCAATTTTTCCATAAAGTGATGTGTTCCACACTCCAGCACCAAAAGAAAAGGAAGATTCAGCATTGACGTGTACGCCAAGAGCAACATAGGGCACAGATGAAAGCCAGGCTCATGTACAAAATGATGGATGAATTAGCACCCCAAAGACTGTGTAACGTTCTTCAAAAATAGGTACCCTTAGGGGTACATGTGGCTACTGCTATATATCTATTTGCACAAACTATGGTTTCTTGGTCAATGAAAGGTACATTAATATGACAAGCACGTGCTCCCTGTAATACAAGGTTTTCAATTCCCCGAAGGGCTTCATTGATCCCGTAAAAAAGGGGCTGAATTATCCCACAATGGGGCTCAATTATCCTCAAACGAGGCTCATATATTCCCTTAAGGCGAGATCAAACGGTGCATGATAGTCGATGATAGTCGATGATAGTTGAACTATCACCAACTATCATCGACTATCATCAACTATCACGCACCCGATCAAACGAAGAAAAACTATCATCAACTATCATCGACTATCATGAACTTTTTGAACATGTTCAAAGTGCATGATAGTCGATGATAGTCGATGATAGTTGATGATAGTCGATGATAGTTTGCGATCAAACGTGATCGCGCGTTTCAACTATCATCGACTATCATCGACTATCATGCACCGTTTGATCGCGCCTTAAGAGCTGATATACTAGTAGTAGGGAACCAATAAGATCGCACGATACCTCATATCCAGTGGAATGTCTATATAATAAATAGTTTTATCCTTTACAATCAGCTTTTGATGAAAGTTCAATGGAAAAAGTAATATTGTTACAGTTAACATAATTATAATTAAGGAAATAGTTATTTATTCCCAAATGAAGACTAGTAATTGTTTCTGCAACCTTGAGAGACATTGTATGTTTAGATCATGATCTTTTTCATAGATTAGTACCATATTTCATTTGTAATTGAATTTTTCTAGAGTATAATAAATTATTTAACTGAGAAAATCTTAGTACTTTATTTCAGTATCAGGGTAAAACAAAATAAGACGCTGTCACGCTTTATATACACATCACCCCAAACAAGGAAAAGGGGAGGTAATTGATCTTGCTGAAAAAAGGCTACCTTCTATGTAGTCTTTTTGTGTTTCTTTGGGATATTGGTCAGATCTTGGAAGTTCTTATAAAGATTTTGCAAGTTCTTATAAAGATCCTGAAAGATCTTGCAAGTTCTTATAAAGATCCTGAAAGATCTTGCAACCATGTCCTGTTAGTTAGTTTTGTTAGTAAAATTTAGCTTACAGGTATGTGTAGTCTCCTTGCAGCCGTCCTTTGTGCTTCGGTCACGCAAGTTCCCTGAGCCCACGAACGGCTGCTTGCTTTCGAAAGGGATGCCTTTCCCTTTGTCATTTGAAGGTCAAGTGCACGTGACTAAGACGCCACTCAAAATCTCCTGAAAACCAATCACATCAATTGTATTGTGTTGTTCAAACCAATCAGAGAATAGTGGTCTGTAAACATTTGTTTTTCCCCCGGGAATAAAGCTTGTCGTGAATCGCCGTGAATAATCAAGGCTCAAACTGTTGTGAAGTTATAAAATTGGTCGAAATTCGCAGTTAAATGACTGTTCAAGTTGGAGGCTAAATGCCCGATGAGAGAAGTAGACGTCAATCGTTGCTTTGTGTATTCAACAGACGTCGAAAAGAAAGCCGGACAAACTAGATATATTTGGAAGTGAATTGTTGTTTTCACCGCGATTCATAAGCTCTGCGTTGAGCGAAGACGCGAGGCTCTACTCGGCGAGCAACAAATCTGCAAAGCTCAATGTTATAGGAAGCTTACGAAGTATAAACGTGCTTTTGGATAATGTGTCAGAGATGCAAAAGGAGTTAGAGAACGATTTTAAGAACCAAGTGGCGCTTGGGCGAAGAGATCGAGAGAAGATGCAGTGGAACTGACGACTTCAGAATCCACAGACGTCAAACACGGGCAAACAGCATGTGAAGGCAGTGAAATCGCTGCCATATTCTACTGCTTGTACTTCTTCATTTGAGCAGACTTGGTTTTCCAGGCGAAGGGACGCTACGTTGGACTGTGTTATCGCTCATTACATCGCCAGCGCACGGATTTATTACAACGCGCTTTCCCAAATATTAGCATGAGTACGTTCGCGAGGTGATAAATCCACCGATAACTTATACATTTTCTAGCGTTACGGAATACTTCTATTGTGTGGAATGTTGGAATTTGGTGTGCCTATATCTAGGGATCAAGTCTAAAGAGTGTATTTAAAGAGCTGATGAGATGGAAGAATCATTCGATGTATCTGTTTTCACTCTAGTCTTTTGTAGTAAGAAGTTTAAATTGCTATGCTCTCTATGATTGTTCTGTTGATGAGATAAAAGTAAGGGAGTCGTCATTAATTATTTAGGGGCTATAAAATGTGACCCTCCCCTGATACCAAGCCACCAAAAATATGGACCCTCCCTACCTGATACCCAGGGTTTTAGATATTAGGGGTCTAAGGGGCTTCATCCCTCAGGGAATTTTTTTTAAATGAAGACCATAAGATACTGATAGCCAGGCGTTCTTCACTGCCAACAACAGCCAACCCTTGATTCTGCATCTGTTGTTCAGATAAAGTTGTAAAAGGTGGTCACGTTGTAAAGTTGTAAAAGGAGGGCCAGCAAGTTTCGCAAATTTTGGGTCCTCTCACCAAGCCCCAAAAATATGGACCATCCATTACCTGATACCCAGGGTTCTAGATATTAGTGGTCTAGGGGCTTCATCCCTCAGGGCATGGAATTTTTTTATGAAAGACCATAAGATATAGTCAGGTGTTCTTCACGCACCATTGTTTACTCGCACGAAGTGCAAACGCCGTGAAGAAGTCGTGGAGGTGGGCAGAAGTGACATCAGAGGCCGGGACAGTCATGTCAATACATGTGGTTTCATTAAAAATGCCTACTGCAATCCACACAGAAACGCTCTCACATTTCCGTGGGGATTGCAGTAGGTATAAACCTCATTGATATTTGCAATGCTCTATGCATATTTAAACTTACCGTCTGCTTCACATAGAGCTTTACAAAAGCTTGCAAACAGGCAAACTTGCTGGCCAGTTGAATGTTATCAACAAATAACCAATAAGGCTTATCATCTGGTGGTGAAAATTGGGAAAGAAAACATAGATAAAACTTCTTCAATTGAGTAAGAACTCAGATTTCATTAAATTTTGTTTATATAAATCAGGTAAACTAGTTACCTCCTGCATTCTGTATATTTTTCTGTAATGTTGTATAAAAAGTCTCCGCTAGGTCCACAGAGAACAAGTCGAGGAAGTCCTAAAACAAATATATATAAAAACAGCTGTGTATTCCCATGCTATTTGCAACCTGTGATACAACGGGTCATTTCATCCTGGGAAACCCAGGCGTTTTCCTGGACCGACGTTTCACTCTCTACCAGAACAACCCCTGGGGACGGGATCGCCGCTTAATGACAGATGTTACTGTCACGATCCCGTGCCCTCCGATAGCCCTGCACACTTTATTCATAGAGAAAGTAATGTAGATTTCAGCCTTGCACGTTTTATTCGCATAGAAAATAATTATATTTAGATCGTGTAATTATCATAGAACGATTTTGAGCATTGTGTTGAAATTGTGCGTATCACAATAGCGAGCCTTGTAATTATACGATTCTTGTTGTGAAAATGAATGTCAACAAACCACATATATACAGAAGACACGAGTGTGCATCGTTCAGTTGGTTTAGTTCGAAAGGGAAGGAGTGGGGGCTTGGAGAAACACAGAGGGAGGGGAGCGTAAGGGTGGTTCGAAAACCACAAAAGTAAAAAACGCAATACCGCATCGACATTTACCGAAATACCGAAACTGCAGTTACAAATGTGAAAGGTGCCGCCAATCCGTGGGGTGACAGCTCTAAGAAAGGCTGTTTTTTGCATTGATGTCCCCTGGATTTTTTCCCGTTTCCCGGCACTAAAGTACAAAAGTAGTTTTACTAGGCTTGGGTGTTTCTTCGTGTGCATGTGACGTCATAGACAAATATTAAAATTAATTATGAATTAATTATGAATGTTTTAAAGAACAATAATGTGAATTAATGTAGAAAATTTCAGACCATTTCGCCGTTTTGTTTCCGAGTTGCGATTTTTTTTAACATACTTCTCACCTACGCTGATTATTTGTATGAAAAGTCACAGAAATGAATTTTTTTCACCGAATCAAACATTTTTAGTGTTGTACATGATTGTAAATTCGATTTATACGTGTCTAAAGTGGGTTTGATAAACTGTTGCCACGAAATAATGTTTTGAAAATTTGGCCACCATCTTGGATGACATCAGATATCATCCACCGAGATTATCGCCATACATTTACACTAAAAAATCAAAAACTTTGTTCGCCCATAGCTCGTTTCAGAAATGCGCTAATGCTCCAATTCTTTGCTCAGAGTTCTATATGTAAATCCAACACCCGACGAGGGAATTCCACGCTAAATTTCACGCAAAAAAACGATATCGCACGAGCCGTCTTCGGCGAGTGCGATATCGTTTTTCAAGTGAATTTAGCGTGGAATTCACGAGTCGGGTGTTGGATTTTCTTTGAATCACATATCGGACATTTCATTGCATAAATATTGTCCCAATTTCGGCTTTCACGTGCAAGTTCAGATGGGCTTCCTGTGTAATTGGGGTATTCCACGTTACATACCCCGCCTTCTCAACCAATCAGAACGCTTGTTATATTAGAGATATGTGATTCTATTATTGATAGCTCAAACCAATCCCCACCTATATCCCGGGGTGGGGGGTGCGGGCTATACTTTGACTGGTGCATTACAGTAATTGAACGCAATACATTTTGGTGTGCGTGACAACGTTGTACGTACGACCTACCATATTTTTTGGGGCTGGATGGGTTTACCCATCGCTTCGCTCCGCTATAATGCCTTGTGATTCATTTTTTAATTGGAGAAATTTAATCCAAGTAAATGCTTTTGTCACATGCTTTTAACAAGCCCGTACCCAGAAAGCACCTGGGTTTCCCAGGATGAAGTCATTTCAACGGTGGACTTACCACAAATTCACTATCTGGTGTTTGCTTCTTTAGTTCCATTAAAATGCTAGTCTTTCCTACTCCTTTTGGTCCTATAATGTATGCAGGTCATAAATAAACTGAGACAACTGGATGTCATGACAATAATAATAATCCATTGAAATGGTCTGTGGGAATAAGAATAACTTACCCAACAAACAAATGGGGTAGACTTCGTTGTCTACACACTCGGAGAGTTGATCATACGCAGCACATCGAATAAACTTTGGAAAAAGTTAAAATGTATAAAAAATGATTATTAGAAGTAGTATGGCAAATAATATATTTTCTTACCAGAAAGATGTTGAAATGTTCAAATATATATACATATAAACATGATGCCATTCTAAAGAACAAACCAAGACAATCCGGAAAATCTGAGCAGAGCTCTGCTTTGAGAATATTTGCCGTGCTCAACCAATCACACAGCTTCATTTCCCCAGATTTTGTACACATCTGGTAATGATTGGTCGTATAGCATGAATAAATCGTATAGTAAACGTTGAGTTGAGTTCTCAAATATATAGATCAAAATGAACTCATATATAGTTTCAGAAACTCTATAATATATTATTTCAAAATATCGATTGGTGCTGATAATTATCGATTGGTGAACTCAACAGTGAAATTATATGAGCGCGAACCAATACCCGCGTCAAAATGTTCGGTGAAAACCTGAAACGGTATATGTACATTATGACTTCTACTTTATTCACCCTAAATATTCACCCTGATATTAACCCTAAACCTAACCCCAAGGTACTTTACCTTTTATTACTGCAATGTCTTCCCTGATCCTAACCCTAAACCTAACCCCAAGGATCTCAGTAACTGTACACAGTTTGGTAGATAATTTGTTTAAAATGAGTTTAAAACAAGCATCTTGCAGTCAAGAGACTGTTCCATACATGTAAGTATAACAAACTATTAAAAATATTAAGATTAAAAAAAAAAAG
This sequence comes from Actinostola sp. cb2023, assembly GCA_033675265.1. NCBI lineage: Eukaryota > Metazoa > Cnidaria > Anthozoa > Actiniaria > Actinostolidae > Actinostola > Actinostola sp. cb2023. The sequence continues at coordinate 235,046 of JAUJYZ010001345.1, forward strand.
TAATAACCTAGGTTAAAAAAATTAACCTGGGTTGAATTTAAAATGACCTGAAATTAAATTTGACCTGTAACATATATATTGCATGCAACCGGTCCATAAAATGGAGTCAAATTGTCAAAATTTCCTTTGTGCATGTGTTGTTTTAAGTTGGGGTGGTGGCTTCTCGTGTGTCGATTAACAAAAATGGACTTGGTAAGTTCAACAAGTGCATGTGTACATACTATTCTTTGGAGCTTACGATACGAAAGTGCCGTGATCGTGACGGTGATGTGACTGTGCAGTGGGCCGTATGCAATAAACTACAATACACGATTCGTGAATCAACAAAAATAATGTCATGATTCGAGATGGAGACCCTTTACCATTTGAGCGACTTTCTTTTTACTGCGGGTGTCCATCTCCATGCTTCTGTGAAAAAAAATTGAAGATTAATTCAAGCTCTAATTCAGTAGATATTTTTACTTGGTACAGTTCAATAATTTTATAAATCAAGCGGGTGGTCATTCCCAATTTCAGCAGTCAATTCAGTACTACATTAGAACCATCATCAGCGACTAACATACAAAGTAATGCGTACCACTTAATTCGCTCACCACAGAATTTTTACTGATTAGTTGAGTAGTACTATAGTACTATAAATAGCACTATTTAAACAATTTATTACAGCAAAATTCAAATAAAATTCTGGGTATGTAACGTCCGTAATGAAAAACAGTAAATAATTTTAAAGACGAAGATGCACTATACAACGTGCGACACGAAAGAAGATACCAGTTCCATCGTGCGATTCGGCAGAACTTTCCAATATAGAAAAACTGTAGGCAGCCTCCTTAACAAGCATTTCAAATTATTTATTATATTATCTGATATAAGTTCTCATCTGCTATGTCATCAAAATTCTTTGTACTTGAAATGTTAAATTTAGTCATTCGACGCCTAACAGTTCTGACAGACAAAGATAGCATGGTTGCAATTTAGGTTCATGACCAATCTCGTTCCCAGAACTCTTTACCGCTCTTTCTCCGTGGAAAAAGGTCCTGGGAACGAGGTTCGGTTCATGACTTGTGAATAAAAAAACTGAAAAATATTCAAGCTGTTCCTGAGTAATATAAATATTAGGTCTATCAGGATCACCAGTGGGACAATTTTGTGCTTTAAACCGGATACATCTTGCATATCTTCTTGAGTTTTGAAATATCAATATCGATATCAATTAAATAACATTTATTGATTGATATCGATTTATTGATTGCTTTCCAATGATCGATTGTCATCAATTAAGTACGCCGGGACATCTGTATATTCTGTTATCAAGTTCCTGCTGCTTCGTCCATTTGGTTCTATATTCTGTATACAGAAGAACCTATACTTGAAAGTATATTTATACAATTTATACATTTTCCGTATACATCTGTATATTCTGTATACAGAAGAAGATATACTTGAAAGTATATTTATACATATACATTAAAATATACATAGATATTTTCAATAAAAAAACACAACTTTTTTAAGATTTGAACAAGACATGTTACCAGTCCTTATCAGCTTAAAATAAAAGAAGCCCTTCTTATAATGGCTTCAAAACCTGAGTTAAACACTCAGGTAAAGCACTACAACACTACTATCAATATGTAATTTTATATCATAGGCCGCGGTCACACTAGAGCTAGAATCATGCTTGCTAGAGTTAATCCTGTGTACTTAGCACGTTTCTAGCTCAATTTCCAGTGTGACCGACTTTTCACAGCACACCGTGCTTAATAGTAAACTGATCCGAAATGCTAGAAACTACAAAGGAACCGCAGCACAGCTCAAGCTTGGTACGGACCATGCTTGAACAGTGCTAAATCAACAAAATTAATTGGCTTACTTTTTCTGCCAATGAGAGCAACAGTTTTCGTGACCTTAAAGTTCAACAAATGTGGCGGTATTTTCAAAACAGTCATGAATTTAGATTTTAGAGTATAAATTGTGTCTATGGCCCTTCACAAAAAGAATCTTCAACGGGAAACAGTAATAAAAGTGTTCTTTCGAACAACAATCACCGATTTCACCGATTTCACCGAGTTTAAATAAAAAGTATACCTCGGTTATTTGCTGTTTCTTCAAATCGAACATCTTTCTCTTCTCTAATGAACAAGTTGACATTTTGTGTAATTAAAATGATTTATTTTGAACGTCAAAATGTGACGAAATAACGAGATATCACTCGTGATTTTTCCTTTGCCGAAAACATATCAAAACATAACTGCTGTATATCAACTGACACATTTATGTAAGAAAACATGAATTTGCCAAGTGTGACCGCAGTGTACTAGCTTGGTTTCTAACGTTTGCTTTAGCGTGCTTGTTTATGACGTCGGTGAAGCAAATGCTAGAAACCAGTATTGTATCAGTTTATCTTATCATTCTTGTACTACCTTAGGTATTCATAGTATGTATCAACCGTTGTAATTCAATATGTTATTCCATAGATATAAATTTAGCCGTAAACTTGTAATTAGCTTCAACAACTGAAGATGGCTTTATGAAAGCCGAAACATGTCTTGTTCAAAACTTACATTTTGTAAAAAAGTTGTGTTTTTATTGAAAATACTAGCTTCATTTGTGCTATTAAGACCATTTGGATACATAGATATATTCTGTATATTCTGCAATACCGCTAAGGTCCGTTTGGATAGCGAACGTGCGATATTCGTCGTGCCTTAAAGTAATGAATACTGCTTACCTTTTCATCATGGCGTCATTGTTGAGCGAGTCTGAGTGAGGGAGGCAACCTCGTCCCTGGTAAAGGCTGTTCTAAGACGCATTCTGATTTGTCCATCGAATGCAATGACATAACATGGAACAACATTTCTGATTGGTTTTCTCTCTTCGGCCACAACTCGGTAAATCTTCGGAAAACCCAAAATCGTGGTCCCGGCGAGCTTTTTCGCGCCCGAGTATTTGGGCGCGAAAAGCTCGCCGGGACCACGATTTTGGGTCCCACAATGCTTTTCGTCGATTCTACCGTTACAGTCTCACTCAATGAGAAGACCAAAAGCCGAGCAGGAGACTGTGCAAGAGTCTAATCAGTCAACAAGCTAGTTCGAGATTAATAGCGAAAAGTGACGAAGTCCTGAGAACGCTTCGCCATCGTACATTCAGGCCCTGTTAGGGGTAAATTTAGACGAGCGACATGGTTTGAAACAGCGACACAGTGACCTCGAAATAGCGATGAACGACACAGTGTTTTCCGTTAAATTCCGAATTTGCGACATTGCACTTTTGACAATAGCAAAATTCCGACAGCGACATGAAGTCTAATTTTGAAATTGAGACTACCGACATACGGTTGTTGGATCAAACACGCTAACACTGCTGGAACCAACATTGGCAAAGCAGATATTTTGTTGAGTATATTAATATAAGATTTAGGTACGACCTAAAGGCGGAGCTCCCTATTACACATAACTGAGTGACAATCAGAGCATTTTTCAGCATTATTGTCACGTGACCATGTGTGTGCACCCCTTTTGCCTACCAGACAACTTAAACCAAAATACAAAATGCATTGCATCTCATGCTCTTCTAAACTAGAGCCCTTTTGTTCTTTTTTTACAGAAAAAGGGCAAGGATAGAGATGGCCAGCACTAGTGAGTCCGACCGCGAGGAGGTGGAGGTGAATAAAGTAGAAGTCATAATGTACATATACCGTTTCAGGTTTTCACCGAACATTTTGACGCGGGTATTGGTTCGCGCTCATATAATTTCACTGTTGAGTTCACCACTAGTTGGGGGATACTAAAGGCGAGATCAAACGGTGCATGATAGTCGATGATAGTCGATGATAGTTGAACTATCACCAACTATCATCGACTATCATCAACTATCACGCACCCGATCAAACGAAGAAAAACTATCATCGACTATCATGAACTTTTTGAACATGTTCAAAGTGCATGATAGTCGATGATAGTCGATGATAGTTGATGATAGTCGATGATAGTTTGCGATCAAACGTGATCGCGCGTTTCAACTATCATCGACTATCATCGACTATCATGCACCGTTTGATCGCGCCTTTAAAGGGCTTTTGTTTGGTATCTCCAAATGGAGCTCATTGTTTAAAATCAGGGAGCGTTGTTTTCGCTGTCTTGTCAGTTCAGGTAGGAGTAATGGAGAATCTCGGCGTAAACATCTGCCTAAAAGTTGAATAACACTTACAGAACCTTTCATCTGACCGCTTAGAAAGACAGAATGAAAGCTGTGATAAATTATATTGGTGAATTTTCTGAAACTAAACAGACAATCAAGCAATCGATTGAGCACGTACGCCACTCTCGGCTCGCTCTCGATAATACGAAGTGATAGGGCGATTTCTTTACTCGGGTGGTGATTGGTTCCGAAGTTTATCTATCAGCGAGATTTCTCTACTTGGGTGGATATTGGTTCCGAAGTTTATCTATTGTTACTTACTTATTTACTTTCGGAAAACTAAGACGATGGCAATAGTGGCTAGCTGCGCAAATCAAAATCAAACACAGTAAATAATTACAATTTAAGGGGATCCGATACTTCCTAGACCTAAAACAGAATATTTGAAGAGAAGCACAAATATGGAATAAGATACTGGAAGAAATAAGAAATTATGTTCCACATGAATCGTTTTGTATCAACCTCTCTTCCTCTGGGTTTGTTTTTAGTAATTAATTGACTATTAGTTACATTAGGATATTTTACTCTAGTATTTTTATAATAAAAGTATTTCTATCAGTATATACTTAGGTTTTTAGATATTAGAATATTACTCGTGTTAATGATATAATATATTATAATGTAGTAGCATAAGCATTAGACAATTTTGTAATTATTATTGTATTCGCGCCTTATTGGAAACCAGCTTTAAGTTGAAGGGGCTAGCGTTTTGAAATAAAGTTGATCCATCCAGCCATCCACCCTGGGCAAATACATGGAAAAGCATGCACCAAAGACTCCAACCCAATCTGATTATGTCCACATCAGAGATTACATTGTCACACGCCTGTGCTTGGAAAACACCTACCGAGCAGGCCCAATTGCAAACATGACTCAGGTGAAGTTCATAAAGGCAAAGAAGGACAAAGATCAGATGGTTGTCACCGTAATGAACCACAAGACCCTGGTATCTCATGGGCCAGCGACTGTTGTACTTGCATACATGTATTCCTGCACTGATTACAAAAATAATAATTGATTTTCAAAAGTCAAAATGTTTCCATCTTTGAACACGTACTGTGATTTCTCTGTAGCTCTTTCATCAACAACAATCATAGCATGTGAAAGAACCATACTTATTCTTTTCCGTTCGTTATCATTCAATATGTTCCAATTGATGGGATAATTATGCATACTTCCTAACAACTAACTGGTCAGCGGTCACATTTCAAAACAATTCAAATGCAAATTACTACATGGTATATAATCCCACATGAGAATACAACAGCCAGTTCTCCCTTTCGTGCTTTCAGGTTAGTGTGTCATTTTTTGCGTTTTATAATGTTCCTGCATCGTGTAGCCTAGTCATCGAAATAGTCCTAGACCTGATCTTGTTTACACCATGGCACGGCAATGCTGTAAAGTGTACCACGTGGCAATGACATCTTCAGCAGAGCAAATAAATTCTGTAATGTTCAGGAGAAGCGACCCGTTAACTGAACCAGTCGTTGAAATTACTGGCGAAATGTCTGAGCCTGAGCTTTTACACATCGATATCAATGAGCACAGACCAGTTGGGTATTGGCGACATTCTACAGTGCTTCAATTCTCAAAATCTCAAAACATTGGCCTAAACAATACTGCCTCTCTACCCGAATCGAGAAAAGGCTCGTCTCAGCAGAGCGGTGTCTTTGACCCAACAGCAGATATCATGCAGACGACTGCATCTGCATCTGCAACTACAAATATGATTTAATCAAGCGATTTTTGGCCTCTGATATTTGAAGAAACTGAGATTTTTTGCCCTGACTTGGCTGCTGTGATTGCAAAGTAGGTAAATGATGTATGTTCGAAGAAGCCGCTGGAATCCAAGCGCTACCCTGAATTTCTAAATAAAGGTTTTCATTCATTGAAGGAGTTGCAAGATAAATACAAGACTCCACATAATTGCTTTTTATGTATTCCAAATGTTAACCTGAAACTATGGCATGACTTGCCAAGGTTTTCAACTTGGAATGAATCAGTTTGTGCAAAGGATCAATTCTAAAACAGAAAATATTCATATGGCTATGAATTTTATTGCCCCAGGGGATTACATAATTTCAATAGATCTTAAAGTGGAACTTGGACGAAAATCGGATGAAATTTAATTTAGCTGAAACTTCAATGAAATAATTTTCAAAGAGCCATACAATTACTGGTTAATGTGTTTCCTCAAAATTCCTATGGGAAGTATTACATTTTTATGAATCTTTAGAAGTGTCAGTCAGTGAGGTCATCTACTCAACCCTAACAATCAACACAGCTTCGCTCCATACATTTCTTTGTGTTTAGTTTCTTGAATTATTTTATTTCTATGAAGCTAAACGTTTGGGTGAAGGAGTTTTCTTACATTATTTGTGCTTACGATTGATTGTCTGACCAGTTGTCTTCAATGCAGAGCTGTTATCTGAACAAAACATTGAGATATTTTGACTCACAAAATACAAAGAAATGTATGGAGCTGAATGTTGGGTTGAGTAGATGACGTCACTGACACCTCTAAAGATTCATAAAAATATAGTACTTCCTTCTGGAATATAATAACTAATTATTATTATAACATATCTAACATATAACGCGCGCTCTGATTGGCTAATAGAGCGTGCACCAATTCTCCACGGTGCACGCTAATGACGTCATGGAAAATCACTTGCCAACTTTGTTGTTCAAATAGTTTCATGAACTGAAAGACGCTTCAAAGAGCGAAATGAACCTCAAAAGAGACAGGAAAACAATGCATTTAAAGGAATTACGCTTTATCATTCTAAGAAGAAGTCAAGTGCCACGGCATATTTCAAATATCGGAGAAAAAGATGTGGAAATTCTGAAGTTTTGGTGTTTGTAATGTCGCTTCGTTGTGATTCAACAAGACTCGAGTGAAGCTGCAGGGTTTACCAAAATCAATCTGTAGAAAACACTGGCTCAAAATCACCATATTCTGATTCGCTACAGCTCAATGTGGCCATTGAAATGAACTGAAATTGACTACAAGACTACAATACTCGTTTTCGACTGAGTCCAAACTACACAACTGTAAGTAAGTCTTACTGTACACAGTCGATGATTGAAGCTTGGGAAACGTGCAAACGTCGAATTCTCAACCATCTCCAAACTAGCAAATGAAAAAGGGATCTCAAAACGTCTACAAGAAATGTTAATGGATTTCAAAGAGGATTCAATTTGTCCCATCGTTCAAAAACAACCTGTTTCTTTGCCGAAAACTTGCAAAGAATTTTAGCTCAAATCGCAAGTAAGCTCAACGGTCAAGTACAACAATCAGATGTATTCAAAAACTTTTGTAATGTAAGCTTATTTACTTTAAAAACTTTGTACTTATTTCGATTTCATTCAGAGTTCGAACTAATATAAAAATGACCGAACATGTGGTGTTCATTTGCCGTTTTATAATTAACTTATTGAGCTTTTTCTTTACGTCGGTATGTAAGCCGCGCGATCGGCCAAGAAAGTTAGTTTTCTAAATAAAAAAACAAATAATTATCTAACATTTGATTGTGGCTATGTTATAAAAGGATTGGTGAACGCCTAGCGTGCATCTGTCGAGTTTTAGATGCACTTGGTCGGTTGCTAAGCACTCAAGAAGCTAGAGTCGCACTCGGCTTCGCCTCGTGCGACTCTTTCGCTTCTTTCGTGCTTAGCAACCTCCCGCGTGCATCTAAAACTCGACAGATGCACGCTAGGCGTTCACCAATCCTTTATTAGACCCTTGAAGAATTATTCAATGAAGTTTCAGCTAAATTAAATTTCGATCGATTTTCGTCCAAGTAGCACATTAAGGATGCTTATTTTAGCTTATTTTATTCCACACCGAAATTACTTTGGATTTATTTGATCAGAGCGATTTTGAATAATTTGAATAAACATTCACAATTTACTCGCTCTGATCAAAAAGTTTAAATTGTGTCTCAGCTACTTTGCCTTATATGTAGTTTATCACGCATAGTCGCTTGTCTAGAGCTCATCAACATATTGAGATATTTTGGAAAAACTGATTTTAATGATCTTTGTTTATCGTTGCCAAGAAACCTTGATCGAGCTGAAATTGACATAATTCTAAATTTCCATATTTTGATCAGTCTATGATAAGTCTATCAATCAATGCCCATTAAGGATCTCGAAGCTGTGCAATACAGTTTCTCATGCCAGTATTTCAAAAGACGTGCCACAATTCCTTGTTGAAATGATTTCATATAGTGGCCGAGATAAATTTTTTGTATGTAAACTTGATTTGTAACAAGCTATAAACATAATACACATAAGTAGTTCAAGCTGTTAGCATAAAATAGTTTGACTTACCTTTCTCTGGGGTTTTTTCACAAACAAGTTACTCAGAGGGGACTTCAATGTGACTCAATGTTCAGACTGTAAATATACAGTCATTCTCAAAAAAAGTTGCCCAGATGAAAACACTACAATACTACAATAAAGTCACGTGATTCACTATGTATTCAATTTCCTCACGTGTAATTTCAATTTGAGATGCAAAAGTACACGGCATTGTGAGAAATGATTGTAATGGTGCTGGTATCAACTTGCAGTTGCGAGCGCAGAAATTGAAAACATAATGAATCATGTGACTGCATTGTAGTAGTGTAGTCTTTTTATCTGGACAACCTTTTTGTGAATGACTATATACAAAATATTTAATAATTATTTATGTTGGTACATTACAATCATTTCCTTTTTTTAATTGACCATGTATTAAAATTATAATTCACAAGTTTGCCAGTGGGCACCTATGATTCAAAGATGTAAATGATCAGAATTATACAGTATGATTTATAACGAAAGTCACAGAGAAAGGAATCAGTGATCAGAGAGTATCTATAGCCCAATGTTTTTCATTTAATGTATGCACTTACCACTTGCAAAATTTCAGCATAAAGAAAAGGCTACATTGTACATGGTCCTAACCCCTGGTGTGCACTTATTATGTGACATATAACTCAACAAATCAGCTGATCTTAATCATCTGTAATAGATGTTATATCACTCAATAATTTTTCCCTTTTCAGTTTCCATCTTGGCAAGAACATGTGCTTGTGATCGATGAAGATATTCAAATTGATCTTACAACTGGTGCCTTGCAGACACAAAATGCAGATGGTACGTAAATTTACCTGCCTTTACCTGCCTTTTTACCTGGCTGATATTACAATAAACTCCAGTGACATAGAAATAACTCTTCCATATTGAGGCTGTAGCATAAATTTCTGTATACATAGATAAATTGTTATTGGATAAAACACTTTGCAGTCGTGTTAGGTGTTATTTTGAAAGACAGGATGATAAGAACAAAGGAACATGTTTTGTAAGCACTTCACGTAGCTATAAACTTGGATGTACCAGTACACTGCTGTCGCTTGGTTTGATATTTTACCATCATGTTTGGACGGCCTTCATCTTTTTTCCCAACATAATGAGAATAATTTTTGCAAGGTACTTGACATTTCTGAAACCAGGGAAATGTATCTATTAAAGTACTTACTACGATTATTCACTGGCTTGAAGACACTATGCATGAAATCGAAAGGGATAACAATGGTTAGAAAAACCGATCAGTCTCTATTTTCAGTATATAATTGTCTCGTTTCTTGTTCATCTACTCAGCCCAGGTGGAAAATTTTATATTTCGTGCGAAGGAACACTTGAGTGAGGTAAGGCACTTTGATATTTCGGTGTTCGTATTTCATGAGATGAAATGTTCTACCTCTCAAAGACATTCGACTCTGTAGCTATTTTGGCGAATGTGTAGATAGAGACCGGAGATGGGGAATATCTATATACATTGCTTTGGCCTTTGAAGTGGACTGATTGCTTTTGTAAATTATATTATTTTGTATATAAATTAAACTCATGGTGTTCAAAAGATGTTTTGTTAAATAGTTATAGTTGTGGTATAAAGCATAATGGGTTGTGGTGATGTGGTTTTGTGTTATTTTTAGGGCAGCTTTGTGGTAATTTTTAATTTAACCTGTGGTATTATGAGCGTTTTTTTAAATATATATGGGTACATTTCTTGGTAGTGACATTGTGGTTTTTTTTATTTTACTGTGAGTTTTTTTCAAGATCTAAGCATAAACAAATTGAAGTTGCATGCCTGCATGTAGTTCCTAAACCCTGGTATGCAGTTAATATTATGTTTTTGCTGACATTGACTCTTAATCATATATTGATGTACACGTTCATGTAGTGGTACAAATTAGCAAACCTTTTAGTCTTAAAAAAGCTATCCCAAATCTTAAAGTTTTCAAAATAATACAATAATAGTATAAACATATTTCGATTTTGAGAGACAATACCATGAAATATTGGCGGTTAGTTGAAAGAAAATATACTCCGTTTTGGGCGGAGTCGCACAAAATTGTGTATTATATTATATAGGTATGATTTTGGTAGTCCAAAAAATATATGAATATCCTGAGTTATTAAAGTTGTAACAGGTGATGTATGCATACCTGTAAGTAGATTTAGATTTACAAACTTTGCCAACTTGCGCAGCAACAGATATTTCATGGTATTGTCGTCTCAAAATCGAAATTTATTTTGTATCACAATTCAGCTCATTAGTTGGGCTTCCTGTGGAATCCATCATCAAATTTAGGCGCATGCTCGTCTGATTTTACTCCGAGTACTATCGAATGAACTCCGAAAGTGAAACTGCAGATTCAAGGGGATTCGAGGCTATTTATTGCTCTCTTTCCTTGAAGTTCTTGTCGTTGAAGGTTTATGTCGTCGATGTTGGCAGCAAATACAAATCCAATCCAACCAAATACGTTCAAATTTTCAGCGGAGAATTGCAATATAAACAATCTACGGCAAGCGATATCCGGATCCTTCAACAAACAGCAGTCACGCCATTCGTGGTAGACCTACAAAGATGAAGCGTTCTCAGTTTCCATTTGGGTCCCGGTTCCTCGAACTCAAGCAAAATCATTTGGGCATTTGATCAATCAGGTACATCCAAACTCAGTACAAATTTACAAAGTCTGAGTAGATTGACATTACGAACTGTAAAAACTGAAACAAACTTATTCGATGCTGATCCGGAGGTGAACGATCAAGGAAAGCACACGAGAATATAAAGTATTCCTGGGAAATTGTGATTATTTTGACTGTATTAAATGCTGTTTTATAATCATATTAAACATTCTTGTCTCTGCAGAAGCTATTTTGGATGATATATATACAAAGCCACACAAGGAGCTCAGATTTAACAAGAAGTGCCGTCAATGTACACGTGATATCCGCTGTCATCTGCAATGTTTACGTGAATTGTTTCTCCTCTCAGTAAACTGTGACACTCTTGAACTTTCTCTTCATAGCTTTTGAGATATACACGTGATAGAGATTTCGATCCTTGAATTTTATTCACCCAATGGTTTGACAATCTTCCATGTACTAATGTTTTGATTTCGCGATCGTTTCTTGTCCATTTCAGGCGTGGGAACGGTCCATTCTGATTGGTTGATTTTTAAAGAGATGTGACGTGATGTGATGTCTGCAGTCATACGTTCAGTTGCAGGCGCGTGTACATTACCACCTGAACAAATTTAGAAATCTATATAGAATACGCTTCGCTCCCATGGCAACAATAACTATCGCCGCGTTGCTTCAGACTGATTAGGAAGCCCAACTGAACGCTGCTGTCCGAGCGTCTTGTTTTAATGGTAAGAGGCATGCAATGTCGTATTTTTATATGAGCATATCATTGTTGCAATTCTCATTACTTGAACGGTATCCTTGGCAACGTTTTGTAATAGAGAACATTTTTAATGACAGTTGTTTTGAACTTTCCGACTTTTGAAACAGTGTTTTTTTTGGCATTTTTGGATTTTAACAATTTGTTTCGTGAAGAGATGCCAAACTTTGATATTATTTGGTGATTACATTGAAAGCGAGTACAAACTGGCATAATGAGCGGTACGGCAAAACACTAGATCTAAACAAACTAACCAAAGCAAACACAAACCAGCTGTTGAAGCAATTGTTTTTCTGAAAATAATAAGGGGCACCAGGAATAAACACCTAGATGAAGAATAAGAGCACCCGACACTCCAAACCTACAGAAATGGCCTGCGATATTTCCTAGAGAGAAAAGAGGGAGAGAAGTTTGACATTGGTGATGACAATGACCTCAAGAAAAAGCTAGCTGCAAAGAAAAAGAAAAACAACTTAAAGCTGATACTATAGTTTGTATAATTTGTATATACAGATATTTATAGTATATGAGGGCCACCTGAAAATTATCATTTTTGGTAATGGTGTTACCCTATCCATTAAAGGTGTTATTATCATTATTTCAATATAAAGTTCAGCGATAACATATTAAGACAACGCATCGCACAAATTACAGTAACAATTTATAACAGGAGCCTTGAATTCCTTGGGTTTTATATTTTCCTCAAGCTTTCTACTATCAAAGATCGGATAATGAAACACATCAACACCAGGAAAAGAAGAGGAAATAGAATTGAGCCTGACCTACTTTTAAGGTGAAAAAGTTAAAGTAACAATCACTGTTGAAAGTAGAGTGTTGTGCTTCAACCTGGGAAACTATATGGATGCCTATAAAATAAGAACTGTCAGGTTATATGTTCAGAAAAGGAAAGTTATTGATTTTGCTGAAGAATATCATTGAATATGATGAATATGAATTTCCATCATTAGAATAATACTTTTTGGGAAATAACACAAAAATGATTGGCTCAAGTGCAGAAAGAAAGCTCTTAAGAGATGAACAGGACAATACCTACAATGAATAACAACTTACTGCTGACAGTCAGAAAATGGTTACTTCACATACAGAACATAATGAAGTTGATGTGAATAACAAAGTTAAAATAAAGTTAGCAAGAGCTGCCCAAGTCACACCAGAACCATATACAGGCTATGTAACCGTTAGGGTGAGACAAGTAACAATGGGCATATTATCATGTTTTTCATCCCAGATGACAATGTCTAGTGTTCATGACGGGATTGGACCTCTGAGTTTGAACTGAGAACTTCACTTTGGTTAGCTATGGTTAGAAGTTTTGATGCCAGAAAGTCAGTTAATTGACTGATCAACCCTGCCAATGCTTGATAGTGATGGAACCCCTTCTATGTCTACATCTGACCCGGAAATTGAATTCCTGGGATTTGGTGATATAAACAAAGAAGTAAATTAGCACAATATAATAATTAAATATTTTTATTGTTGGTATTGTATCATCCATTACTCTCAAAATGATATTCCGTTATTAATTTGAATTGGATTTGAATTGGATTTGTTTATTAACATTTGATGAAAATTGTATATGGGGATCATTTCTAAATTAAACACTTTCTATGTTACTATCTTGGACTCTTGTCACTGGATGAAATGTTTCCAAAAAAATACTAGACTAGTTTATTTCAGAAAACTATTATTTAAGAGTTCATGTGTTGTCAGTATGAAAACCAAATGCATCTGAACAATGGAGCATTGCCTTCTTCTTGCACGGGTTGTTAGTTCAACAGCACTCAGTCATATATGCATACCATCCATGATGCCATCTATTGATGTTAGCAATTTGCAATAAATCTTTAATCAGATCCTGCAGATCCTTAGATGACTACTATGAATGAATGAATGAAAACCTTTATTTAAACAGGGTATTCCCTTCAGTAACAAAACGTACTGCTATCAATGGGAGCCCTAATTAATATATAAATATAAATATAAAATACTATAACTATTAATATATATATTGAAATATTTCTAACTAGAAAATATATTTACAATTATTAGAACTATAAAAAACTATGTAAAAAGACGAATAACTAGAATAAGGATAATATGAAAATTTACGACTTAATACTATTAAAAACGATACAACCATTGTAATAAAAGGAACGCTTAGCAACTTCAGTTCTTACTTTTGGTAAATGTAAGAGATTACTTTGCCTTGTCGTACGACCTGTTATGTTCTTGTTAAAAGTAAAATAATTATGAAAACATTGTGGGCATCTCTTATTTATACATTTATTAACTAAATTATAAATATGCATGTTCCTTCTGTTCTGTAAGACGTTCCATTTTACACTGTCCATAGCATGATCACTGTCTGATAGTTTCGTTACAATCCTTGCTGCTCTCCGTTGCAATCTTTCTAGGGTGGCACTATTTGTTTTGCCGCAACCGTTCCATATTGTGTCACAGTAGTCAATTATTGGACGAATAAAAGATGTATAAATACTGTTGGCACAATAACTTGTAATGTTCTTTCTTATACGTCCAAGCATCCCTAACCGTTTACCAGCTCTTGACAAGACATATTTCACATGCGCATTCCAAGAAATACGTTTGTCAAAGACAACTCCAAGGTATTTGTATTCATAAACACGTTTAATGGTATGACCAATTGCCCTTATGCTAAATTCTTCTATGCTGGAGAGCTTTGCACTGGTTCCAAATAACAGACTCAGTTTTTGAAACATTCAGAAACAAACTGTTGTCGTGAAGCCAGGTCCCAATCTTGGGCTGTTTCTCGGTGTTGCAGATCACCAGATGACGTCATGATTCTTAATTCTTGTACATATTCTGTTGCATTTGTTGGATTTATATATACCCATAGTTTACTATGGGTACGGCAGTGACAAATGGACAAATTTTCAAGGTACGATATGTCTTGCACTGACACGCTGACAAACTGACACATTCTGTCAGTAAACTGTCAGCACCGACAGATTCTGTCAGCAAACTGTCAGCACCGACAAACTGACAAGATTTTCAAGCTACGATATCCGGCCTTGCACTGACACGCTGACAAACTGACACATTCTGTCAGTAAACTGTCAGCACCGACAAACTGACAGATTCTGTCAGCAAACTGTCAGCACTGACAAACTGACAAGATTTTCAAGCTACGATATCCGGCCTTGCACTGACACGCTGACAAACTGACACATTCTGTCAGTAAACTGTCAGCTGACAAACTGACAGATTCTGTCAGCAAACTGTCAGCACTGACAAGATTTTCAAGCTACGATATCCGGCCTTGCACTGACACGCTGACACGCTGACACGCTGACACGCTGACAAACTGACACATTCTGTCAGCAAACTGTCAGCTGACAAACTGACAAGATTTTCAAGCTACGATATCCGGCCTTGCACTGACACGCTGACACGCTGACAAACTGACACATTCTGTCAGCAAACTGTCAGCACTGACAAGATTTTCAAGCTACGATATCCGGCCTTGCACTGACACGCTGACACGCTGACAAACTGACACATTCTGTCAGCAAACTGTCAGCTGACAAACTGACAAGATTTTCAAGCTACGATATCCGGCCTTGCACTGACACGCTGACACGCTGACAAACTGACACATTCTGTCAGCAAACTGTCAACTGACAAGATTTTCAAGCTATCGGTTGCAAGCGATATATCGGCACCGATATATCGTTTGACCAAGCGATATATCGGTTGCCGCCAAGTGATATATCGGTTGCCGTCGACCGATATTTCGGTTACCGCAAATGATATTTCGGTTGACCAAGCGATTTCACCATGTTATGTCATTTTGTTTGTTGTCAAACAACAATTCGGGTGATTGGTCTGATAAAACATTTCTATATTGATTACTGGAAAAACGTCAAGCGATCCTTTCCCTGAGCTTTCAGTGGAATATCCACACGATCATTCACATGTTTGGAGAGATGACGACGAAACTGTACGACACGTGATCATGGTTTTGCTGCAGTTGCTCTCCCTCCTTTCGTGTTCATTGTCTCGTTCTTTAAAACATAAGTATTCATTTGAAAGTTTTTCCCGTTTATTTGAGGCTTTGAAAGCGAAATTAAAAGTCTTTCAGTCAATCAGACATTTGGCGTTTGCCGTATACATGATGCTTAAACTCGGCGAGAAACCTTTTAATAGGTGAGCCAACTACATGATGCGTGGCCAAAGCAACAAACTTTTTGTTTAATAGTGGGGAACAAATTACAGTGAAAACCTGATCACTTGGAAATCTCGATCTCTGAGCTGCACTAGCCCGCGACGCTTGTTTACATTTTAGCCAAAGAATTTCTCGCACGCTGATTTGTTACTTTTGATTCTGTAAACTGAGAAGATAATCCCATGGGAAGGCAAACAAACATTGACATTCGCGGCCGTATTTGTCAAACTCAGTTATAGTACAATATTACAACTAAAACTTCTTTATTCAAAATAAAGACATGTTTTTAACCCGTTTATAGTTTTAAGAACGATACATGTAATTCATTGCCGGTGACGATGGAGTGTTCACTAATGTGCTGGCATGTTATGTTGTCATAGTGAAAATGCTAATTCACTGCGGGCGTGATTGTCAAAACTCCCATGGGAACATTGAAATTATCGGCCGTGTTTGTCAAACTTGGTTCCGTTACAATTTTTACATCAAGAGTAATGTTCTTTGCACAGTGTTGAATTAATTAGAAGAAATCAAACCTATTGTAAAGTATTTAAAGATACATGAACCTTCTTTCATGTAAAGGCGAAAGTTTAAATGCTGCCCAGGCGAAATATCGGTTGCTGTCAACCGATATATCGTTTAAGCGATATATCGCTTGGGCGATATATCGCTTGGGCGATATATCGCTTGGGCGATATATCGCTTGGGCGATATATCGGCACTTTTGGCGATATATCGGCAAATGAGGCGATATATCGTTTCGGTGCGTGACAATACTTTTGGGCGTGACTGTATACATGTGTAAATACAAGTACTAAGCATGCTAAGTGTGACTAAACGTTATATTAAACAAAGTCAAAGAAAACAAACTGCCGTCATTTTTTTATTCCCTTGAGCAAATACCGCTTTATAGTGGGGTTTTTTCCCTGTGTAAGAGAAATTCGAGATCATATGAAATGTAATAATGTCTGCCCAATATTAAGTCTCTAGCTATTGAAGTAGATATATAGTTGGGGTTGTAAACTGACTCTGTGAGTCAAACCCAAAGTGGCTACTAATTATTCGTTTTGTAAAACGTGTTACGTTACGCTTGTTCTCCGGTTGCCGTCTCCAAATTACTACCATCAGGTGAAAAAGCCCTGACGTTTAATAATGACTCATTGGAAAGTCAATTATTGAAAAACCTGGTCAAGTACACTTCTGTAGTTGAAAGGAATCTGTTGAAAGCAACAACTTTGATAAAACTCAAAACCTTACTAAAGTACTTTGATAAAACTCTTTTCGATTTTAAACACAAGATTGTGATGTGTGCATTGTGTTACACAGAAAACATTGAACGTGATTCATGGCGTCATGTAATGGCGTTGTTAGGATTCCATTGTCGATGCCGAAATACTCGTTCATTTATGAAAGTCAATCCGCCCGATCGATTCACTCTCAGCCACGCGAACAATTTACGTGAAATCGCTCTTATGATTGGATGGGATAATATTCTAATTAGTTTTGGCACCAAGTGCAAACCAATCGTTGTGTGAATCTGATCCTATGTTCAAGCCGGCATCAGCAATTGTTGAAGAGGTAATTAAATAGTTCATGATTGTTATGGGGTAGGTAGGTAGGGGTAGGTAGGCAGGGACTTAACTAATGTACTTTATGTATTTTTTCAAAGGTTCTTATGGATGAGTTGACATCTGCACCTTGCCCCGCCCTCAGCAAACCAAACCATCTAGCTCGTGCTGCCAACCGTCTAAGACAAACCCATAGACCAGAAGATCCACGGGATCTAGAGTTTGAATTACGTGACGACTGTATGCCAGAAGGCTTCTGATATTTCCACCAAACAGCAGCACTGCAGGATACTTTGGCCAAAGCACGCGTGTGGTACATCGATGGTACATTTAAACTGGTGCGTCATCCATTCAGCCAACTGCTTTCAATCAACGCTTTTGTCAGGCATGAGGGATATGCAAAACAAGTTCCTCTTGTATTTGTCCTCATGTCTGGACGAAAGACAAAAGACTACAAGAAGGTAAGTTAAAACTGGGATACACAGCTAACTGGGATACACTGACTTATCCACGATTTCTCCTGTTTTTCAAATTTAGGTTTTGCGTAAGATCATCGAGGTGATACCAGGAGAGTACCTTGCTGTGGAAAAGGTTGTTGTGTACTTTGAGAAGGCCATGTGGTCAGCACTCAAAGAAACATTGCCAGATGCCAACTACCCTGGCACTGGTCCCAGAGGCACTGACCTACACTCTCCCTTAACGGACTTTTGAGCCACGGAGCGGCGAGCGAGCTGCGAAGCAGCGAGAAGAAGCTCGTCAGAGCCTCTGGTAGCACCCGGTACTAATCTCACTTCCATGCTAAATGATGCTGTCAATCACAAAATATAATCCAATAAACTATGACCAATCACATCGTGGTAATTTTATCATTAGGGAGGGGAGGTTTAGTTCACAATTAAAGAACCAAAAATTACATGGGAGGGAGTGTTAGTAGGATTACTTGCTTCACAAGAGATCGCTCGACCGGACCGCGCTGTGTTTATATACAGATCCTATCGTTCATGAATGAGTAATCAACACAAGCTAACAAATACACCATTGAAAAGTGCAAAAGCACATCCATCCAAGCGTTGTCGAAAATGTAGGAATGATATTCCAGCTGGACGACCAAGAATTCACCTCTTTGGTCCGAAAGCACGAAATGAACATCTGACGAAACGTCTGACTGTTGTGTTAGATGTCAAAGTTGAAGCTGATTCCGGATTGTCCGAGTATTTCTACCAGAAATGTTATCGGGAATTCCTCACATTTGAGAAGGTTTTGCAACAGGCAACAAAATTAGAGGAGTTCAGAGCAGAGTACAAAGTACAGAGTACAAAGTACACTTCAGTTGCAGAAGAAGAGGTTGAATCGGCGTGCGATCGCCAAAAGCGATGTAATAAAGAATCACCGATTGCTTGTGGCAAGAAACAGAGAAGTCGAGACAGAATGGAATTCCGAAAGCCAGAAGGGCTCTTTTACCAAAGCCGATAAACTATGATGCAGATCAGTCAAGTACCACTGCAGGTTCTAAAGTTTTAGAGACTTCAGGACCTTGCCTTGAACCATCCACGAAAACAGAGGTGAGAACTTTATGCAAATTATTATCTGGAAACCCATCAGATTTTAATAAACTTGTTATTATTATCATTATTATTCTCAATTAGTACCCATATTTTTGTAGGTCGATCATTATTTTGCTATTATAAATTGTCCAAATATTGCTCTCGTTTTTAAGGAAGTTGGACTTATGCTTCTGGAATTTTAAAAGTTATTTTATGATTGTGCAGCAAATAAATTAAAAAGAGAATATTACATGGGTGAGCAGATATTTAGGTCTTATTAACCGAGCGGGAGGTCTGTACAGGAAAATCTTGACCGAGGTCGTGAAAGTACAGACCGAGCGCAGCGAGGTCTGTACCACGACCGAGGTCAAGATTTTCCTGTACAGACCGACCAAGCTCGGTTAATAAGAGTTTTATTATATGACCATTTTAATAAACTAAAAATTAACTCATTTTATTTGCATCTTACAAGCCTTACACTAGAATGGCTTCCCAGTATTTTTACTACATAACTTGTTTGAAAACCGGTTTGACAAGAAAGTGTGTGAAGTGAGGTATTTCTAGCTCGATGATGAATAACTAAAACAATCTTAAAATCGAACATTTCCTTGACTTTGGTGTTGAAAACATTGCGATACACCGAGGAACTATGGATTTTTGATAAATAGGAACAAGAATGGTGAAGAAAATGGCAAGAAAGTTGAGGATTCTGTTGTGTTTTTGAATAAAATTGAAGTTGAAGCAGTGCGCGCGCTACTGTCGCTATCATCACGTCGCCATCGAGCGCGCGCTGGGTTTGTTTTCTTCAGAATTTTGGTGTTTTTCAGTGAAATACTCCTAATGTTTTGCTTAATGTTTTCATATATATTATTAGGAGTGAAATTTGAGCTCTTTAAAAACCCACGAGTTCACATTTCTTCCAAATTGCACTCGAAACCATATGATAGAAACAATGTTTACAGATTTTAAGATGCATGTGCGGACCGGTTATTACGGGAGAATCTAGACCGGTCCGAGAAAGAATCTAACCAATCAAATTGCTTGATTTGCTAGATACCAGGCTTCGAGATACTCGGTCATTTAATAATGTGTTATATTTATTTATTAGCTAGAACTTTCCAAAATAAGGAACATTATATTAAAAAATAATTGTTTTATGTGGGGTTTTTTTTAGGTTCATATACAATATACCTCCAAAATAGTCCATAACATCAAAAGTGAAGATGATGCCAAGATTGTTAGAAGGCTAGCAGAAAAAGAGTACAAATATGCTGCAAATGCTATAAAAAAGAAATTCTTAGTAAGCTTCAAGACACTATTGGGAAAGAGTGTGTCACGATCTCAGAAATATTTACGTATTATAATCGAAATTCAATTCACATTCCGTAGAGTAAAGTAATTAGCGTAGTATTCTTCGTAAACAGTGATTTCTTGTAATTGCAGGGGTTAGGATAGGCACGCGCCTTGCGCCATTTGCGCTAAAAAATCGTAAATGGCCCGTAAAAAAAATATGGTACGCGCCCAACATATAGGGCTTCTGAAAACATAATTTGTAAAAAAGGAACACAATGGGAATAAAATGAAAGAATCAATTTGATAAAATATCACTTAAAGCTTTAAAATGTGCATATAGACGTCATTTTCAGGTGGATTAGAGTGGTTTTCCTTTCAAAACACGATACAAATCGTCTTTGACCCGATGTCCAAGGCGTTCCTTGTATTATCGAGCATTGGGAGTTGGCACTAGTTTCGTTCTTACATCGTTTCCTATTGGTACAGAATTGGCCAATCAAAATCGTTGATACATACAATGTAGTCTTACATGAAGTACCGCCCCAGAGTTTAACAATATGGCGGCTCTCAGCAACTCTACACGCCATGTAAGTGTTTTGGTCCACTAAACTCCAGATATGCCCCCGAAAAGAATTAAATTGGCCATTGACTCATCCCAAAAAAGGCTTTCATTTTTTCAGAACTCAAACGAAAAACATGTCAATGATAATCAGGGCGATCTTGCCGACTCAACGATTTCAAATGAGAAACGCACAGAAAACGAGAGAAAGTTTCAACCAAGTTGGTTAAAATTGTGGGAGTGGCTAGAATTCAGAGATGGCAAAATGTTTTGCAAGGTTTGTCTTAAAAACGGTAAAAAGAATTCTCTGACTACTGGTTGTGTAACTTTTAAAACTAGCACCATGATGAGACACGAACAGTTTGCAGACCACAAATCTGCCATACAGGCCGTAGAGTTGAAGGATAATTTCGATGCAGCATTTGCTAAAGCAAATAGCCAAGAGGACGAAGCTGTTATCAAAGCACTGAAAGTGGTATACTGGTTGGCCTCTGAAAACTTACCTA
This sequence comes from Actinostola sp. cb2023, assembly GCA_033675265.1. NCBI lineage: Eukaryota > Metazoa > Cnidaria > Anthozoa > Actiniaria > Actinostolidae > Actinostola > Actinostola sp. cb2023. The sequence goes on from JAUJYZ010001345.1 coordinate 256,679, forward strand.
TGTCCAAATACGAAAGCTTAATGCAGCTATTAAAAGAGCTAGAGGTGCCAAAAATCGAATGTTTGAAGGTGAACAACAGAATAGATTATGAAAGCTATTACACAGCAAACGAGCTGCTCTCTGCTATTAGCTCACAGATTGACGAAGAACTAGACAAAAAGATAGAGAAGTCCCCAGTTGTTACTGTGCTTGCAGATGAAAGTACAGATATTTCGAATACTAAAAGAATGACAATACATGCCAGGATTGTAGATCCTACTACATCTGTCCCTGAGACGATCTACTTGCGTGATGTTGAGTATGATGATGGTACTGGAGAAGGACTCACCAACACAATCATGCATGAAATGGGAGAAAGAAATATTCCATCCACGAAACTTCTTGGCTTTGGATCAGATGGAGCTGTAGTGATGAGTGGTAGCAACAAAGGAGTGAAAGGCAGGCTCCTGGAGCGAAATGGCCATCTGGTACACGTCCACTGTATGGCTCACAGGCTTGCTCTGTGCACCAGCCAAGCAGCTAACAATATACCTAAGCTGAAGAAGTACCAAGAGTGGTTAACCTCATTGTTCTATTATCTCAAAGGTTCGGCATCAAGAGAAAAAGAGCTTCATGTCGTGCAGGAAATACTTGACCACCCGAAACTGAAATACAAAGAGATCCATGTAGTGAGATGGCTTTCTTGCTACGAAGCTGTAGATGCAGTGTACCGCACTTTAGACCCCTTGATCACATACTTCCACGGAAGACGAGCAGAGAAGGACCCCAAGTCGAAAGGACTGCTAAAGTATATAGCTTCAAATGAGTTTATCTATATGACATACCTCATGATGGATGTCTTGCCTATTGTGTCCCGTCTTTGTCTGCAGTTCCAGGCTCGAGATCTTGATGTGGCAAAGGCAAAGGTACACATTACAGTCTCAGTTGTCTGCACTCATTATTGCATTTTGAAATATTCTAGCTCATTTATGTCTTCCATTTGCTTTTTCAGGTATCTCTTGACCATTGCTTGGCTGACCTGAATGCATATCGCAATGGAAAGCAGATGTTCAAGACACACATAGAAGAGTATGGGAAAGATATATCCACAGTAGACAACCACTTGGAGTTCAAGGGGCATATTGTTGCCTCCAAGTTGACAGACACATCAGCCATTGTTTTAAAGAATGAATTCCTTGACCACCTAATAGTGAATATTCAGGATAGGTAATTATTACTGACACATAATTTGTGCTGCAAGATGGACTGGAAATTCTACTATTAAAATAAACAACCAATTTTTGTTATCTTCATTTCAGGTTCCCCCAGAGAAGTCTCCTAAATAACTTCTATGTGCTTGGCATGAGGACGATCAATTTTGATAAAGATCCTGACACCTTTGGAAACAAAGAAATAGAGGAACTACTTCAGCACTTTGGAGAAGAGAAGGTGAAATCAAATTAAACTTGATTTGGATATATGTAACATGGGCAGGATAACCTTAAATGTGTTATATTGTTGGTTTATTCATTTAAATGTATTTTATTTATGTACTATTTGTATTAGATCCATAAGGGGAACGTTTCCCCATGCAGTGATGCCCAAGCGTGCAGTAAGAACTGAATGGTTAACAGCGAAGTGTATCGTCAGGTCCCTTAAAGTGCTTATGAAGCTTATTTTTTTATTTTGAAAATCGATTACATATGAAGTGAATAGTGGGATGTTTCAGTATTTTGTGATTTGAGCTTCGCATTTGCGAGTTATAAAGGTTTGAAATCGTGATATGCTAATTCGGTGACGTCAAAGGAGGCATTTGCTGTAACTTATTTATATTTTTTCAAGTATTGCTCTTTTCTGAAATAGAAAAAAAAGTTTAACATCATTTATATAAGTTGTAGAATAACTTTTTGCCAGTTTAAAAAGTCAGTCATTTGCAAAGGGGCGCTTTTGTATAATAAATGATGCCTCCTTTGACGTCACTGAATTACCATATCACGATTTCAAACCTTTATAACTCACAAATGCGAAGCTCAAATCACAAAACACTGAAACATCCCACTATTCACTTCATATGTAATCGATTTTCAAAATAAAAAAATAAGCTTCATAAGCACTTTAAGTATCCAGTTGACCAGATGCAGGCCCTTTGGCAGCTTCTGACTGTGCATCATGGGAAAGAGCTTCCAAACCTGATCAAGCTTGCACAGATATGTCTGACACTGCCACTCCATACAGCAGACTGTGAAAGGACATTCTCGCAACAGAACCTGATTCTGACAAAGCTTAGAAGCCGATTGGCCCCTGAGATCAGCGACAAACTCCTGAGAGTTAGGATACATGGGAAGGGCCTCCAAGAGCATGACTTCCAGAGATCCCTTGAGATATGGCACCTGAAGAAACGTCGAATACGAACCCATCTGCTATAGTTTAGGATACTCTGATCTGCTGTAGATAAAATATGAGCCCGAGGCTTGTTCAGTTTTGATACAATACTCACTGTACTTTTTCATATATATACTTGCTCTTGACTACAGTGTACATTGTGTATGTTATATTCAGTACTTTTAAAATCGATGATAAACGTTTATTACATATTATATTATATTATTATTATATTATATTCAGTACTTGACGTGTTAGTACAACACTTTTGAAGTAATGGTCTGAATTTACCTTCATGCCTTGTTACATGTGTATGTAAGCTTAACATAATGTAATAAATTTGGGTTTCGAAAGTTTTTTTAAAATTACTGTAATATTTTGTAGTGGTTTATGAAGCGTGGCGACTCAGAGGCCCAATTGGCCCCAAGTTTGAAAAAATGGCCCTTAACTTTCTAAATTTTAGGGCCATTGGCACTTGGCTGTTTTTGTCTATCCTAACCTCTGTAATTGTGGAACTCGTTACGTAATTGTTATTGTTTTGGAGTATTGTATAGAAATGTTATGTCACCGTGGTGCATATAAATACTGATGAAAACAGAATACGGCACTCCTTAAAAAGAACTCGCAGACGAGAAGAAGACAGTTGAAACACTCTCGAGTCCGTGGAATCCATCCACATGTAGAGTTAACTGGTCCAGAAAACTGAGAGTCAAACCAAGTGGAATTACATTGGTCAATCCTATATATACAGTGACAGTAAACTAACATTAAGAAGTAAGGAAACTGAGACCACAAGAAAACTAAAGAACAAGAAGTCTAGAGAAGAAGTGTAAAGTTGTAAGACAAGGCAAAGCGAGGTACAAAGTTCAAAGACTAAAGGAAAGAAACAAAGAACACGGAGTGGACTGCAAGGTGACCAGCGAAGGAAACTGATTCAACAAGCTAAGTATCAGTCGGCACCTAAAACAAACAAAATACTCAAAGACGAGGATTTAAACACTGAACTTGTATTTATATTTGTATACGAAGCAATTCAAAGTCTTTTTTCATTAAGTATATTATATAATATTAGTATATTAGAATTACATTGAAAGTTCATGTCTTTACATATAATTAGGATATTTAGATTTCTGAGAGATTTTCAACTCGTTACATTAAGTTATATAATTAGAATAAGTGTTAATGAGTTATTTAATAAATTGTTGATAGAAACAATCGTACGAGTAGTGATTGGGGATTGCGTGAAGGGACGTTGCAGACCGGGATACGCGAGGGAGGCCCGACGTGCCGGTATGTCACAGAGTGTCAACAGCTTTGTAGTGTAAACCACCCTTCTGTTTTAAGAAAGTGTGACCCCCAAAGTCTTGTAAATTTTTCTGATGAGGAATGCGAGAAGGAACTGAAACAGAGGTGCCCGACATTTCACAGCTGTCTACATACAGTCATATCTGAGAAGAAGTCACCAAGTGCTCCCACAATTACCATGGCTCCATCAGTTTTACTGAAACATAGATGTGAACACATGTCAGCCCAGGCCTATAGATTTTCCCTAGCAGTTCTTTGGCACAGCGGAGCAAAAAAACAGGTATCTATGCATGTTGACATACATGTCAACTTGGGCATGCTTGTTGGAAATTTTGAAAATGACCCCTAAAAGTATCCGAGTCTTGTGTTGGTGGACATGCATGGCAACAAATAATTTTTAGCCCTAAAAGGTACCAACTCTAAGGCCTATAGGGCAAACATCGAACTAACCATGAGCTTAATTAATTCAGTCAAACCTCTTAATTTTGAAATAGGCTCATGGTTAGTACGACGTTTTGTGTTTGGACGGACAAACATGCATGCCAAACTGCAACACACACAACAATGTCACACATTCTTATGAAATAGGGAGGTGGCTGTCTGTCATCAGGCGCCTTGGGAACCTTTTTCAACTCAAATAATAAATGAACGCAAATAATTTTAAAAACCTCTCAAGAAATAATCAAAAGGTATGTAAGAACGACAGAGCATTCCACAATGCGAAGAGGTGCTTTTGGCGACGCAGTTGTACAAAAATTAACTTCATTGTCAGCATTTCACATCTTTTGGGTATAAATTCAACTCGAAAATGCATGATATCAAATACACCTTACCTTCAACGAAAATATGTCAGAAAAAGAAACATATTTCTAGAGGCAGCATTTGCTGGAAAGCCCGTTTTGGAACAACTGAGTGAAATTGAACATATTCAAGAACAGGAAAGAAACGTCTTGGACAAGAAAAATGCCAGTACGAAAACCGTGAAAAAAACAACAAAGCACTAGAAATGGTTGTTATCAAAGAAGCAGTTAAGAATGTCGGGCGTCTGCCAACCAAAGTGCTTCGATATTTATATATAAGTAATACCATGACAAGAGGGAAATTAGTGATTAAATTTCCCGCAAGCTGAGGGAGAGTTTGTGGAAGTCCCAACGCCGTAGGCGGAGGGACTTTTACAAACTCTCCCGAGGCTTGAGGGAAATTTAATCACTAATATCCCGAATTGTCATGGTATCAGTTTGTAATACCATGATCACCGAGGAAATAAAGTAAAATATATAGTTCACTTTGCATAACTTAGAGCAGTACGAACTACAATATTTTTCTCAAAGAACGTTGATTACACCACACTCTGGAGAATTTAGAAATTGTGATGCTTTGTTTCATTTGTACAATGATCGAGTATTTTTATTAGTCAGCTTAGGTATATTTAATCGTCATTTGGTCAAAAATCATGGCGGAGAATTGTTTTGCCTTTGTAAAAGACGCTTAAGTTGACCAATTGAGGGAAAGTGCCCGAAAATACGAAAAAAAACTTCATGGTGTGCTAACGTTTAGTAAACAATGGGAAAAGGCAAGAAATAAAGAGTTCCAAGAATTTAGTCCAGAAAAGAAACAATTCTGGTCTTTGCATATGCGCTGCTCATGCGCAGAGTCGAGGACATAGCATCCCACATGCGTTAGATGCTTGAGTAACTTGGAGTAGAGCCAGCTTTCAGGTTAAACGTAATTCGGACAGATTACTCTGTCCAAGGTCCCAGTGATTGTTATATGAGGGACACACTGGGGACGATCCGAGTCTCCATTCTCTAATTTTCCTGTCGGGAATATTAGTGAGACAATGCAGATATCAAATTAGACAATGGATTTCTACATTGTCTTACTAAATTTCCCGGTCAGAAATTTGGAGAAGGGAGATTTAGTGGTTTGTATGTCCCTGGTAGGACAAAGGAAACCGAGGCGATCATGGTATTAGTGGAGTTAATGTCCACCAAACTTGGCCCAAGCGAAAAGGCGTACTATTCTTCGGTGGGTACAGTTGGCGGAGCATCCAGAGAGGCAGCTAGGTGCAGAATTTCCCGAAAGATAAAAGAAATGTAAGTTCTATTCCGCTTCATATAACCTTTGCCTTAATATCAAAATTTACTTACATCAAACATTAAGGAAGTTTTATCATATTTTTTTAGCGAGACTAAGGCAACTTCAACCACGACCTCAACAACCATAAATAGCTCAAAGCCAAGTATGTCGACTACACAACACGTGTCAAGTAACACTCCTGCGGATGCTGAGCTACTTTATCAAAGTAGTTCAGAAGAGGAAAAGCAAGACGCAGATGAAATGTACATTTTTAAAACCGGGCAAGACAAAAGTGCCAATGAGTGGGTCAAGAAGACCCATTCTTTAGAAAAAGAAAAACAGGATATCGACAGAGACGTCTTTGGAATGAGTGACGGAGAGATTGGTAAGTAAATTCAAGTAATATTACCTGTTATACTCAACATCTGTGTCATTTTATAATTACATCTAATGTCCAAATGTTAAGCCCAATTTTAAAATGTCGGGAAAGTCTTACGTCACTGGCTGATAGTATTTTGTGGACACCGCATCATGTGTACCAAAACTCAGTTTCGCAACAGCTCAATTCTGTAACATGAGAATTTCAATTGTAATTTTTTCCATTTAGCTGAAGTAAAAGAGACCAAACAAAAGAAGAAAAAGGGCAAGAAAGGAAAACTGGATGCCATATTAGATTTGTTGCCAGGCATGGTCCATGCAGTTTCTAGCGCAGCCAAAGCACACAAGAATGATATCAATAAATGGCAAGAGATTTCGTCTGATGACTCGGACTAATTTTGGACAGCCATCTGGGCATGAATTACATATGTAATAATGAATCACATCATGGATGTATTTTATCGGTGTACAGTACCGGTATAGCTGCATGGAAACGAACGTGAAAAGTTTATTTGAATCGCGTTTATTACCGCGGTAGGAATGCGCAATAACCCGATGGGGTACAGGTTATCCTATTTATACATTACATGATAGCTACACCGTCCATATACACCGATAAAATGAACCCATGGTATTCTTTCCTGATAAAGTGTAAACATGTTTGGTACTGTGCGACTTACAAAAGTGTGACCACCTCTTAATGCATCCGCATACCTTTGTGACAATGATCCAATCAGCATCGAAGAACACTGTCGAAAGGGAAATACTCAAGATACTAGTATTTCCCTTTCGACAGTGTTCTTCGATGCTGATTGGATCATTGTCACGAAAGTATGCGGATGCATTAAGAGGTGGTCACACTTTTGTACTTCTTCTAGTAAAAAATAAAAGAACACTGAGTTTATAAACCTGCTTATTTTGAGAGAGTTATCTTTCATGCATATCATTGAAAGCTATCCATCGAATCATTGAAATATACTTATGAAACTAATTCCTGTATATTTCTTAAAGGGGAACTAAAGGCTGAACAATAAAGCCGCATCTACCATGTCTACACGAGCAAATTTTCCTTGACAAGTTTTCCTTGACAAGGGAGAATTGCTCGTGTAGACGACAAAAACATCGCCAATTTTTCCTTGTCAAGGAAAACTTGTTCGTGTAGATGCGGTCAAAAAGGTCAAAATGGTCATATTTAAATGTTTTTCTTTTTCATCAGTTCAGTTCATTGTTCATGCTTATGCATAACAATGGTTTCCTAAAGTGGGACAAAGTCCAACATGAGACAAATGTCCGATATGCAAAAGGTCTATTCCCACGGACTGTAATTAGCGTTACAGCTTCCGTACGGCTGTGACTTGTGTCACACATTTTCAACACAAGAACATAATTTTGTCCAAATATATATCCAAAACTAACATTTGAATAATGCTATCATAAATTATGGTCTTTTTACTGCAAATAGTTCACAAAATGTTTGTGCTTTAACTTCAATCTAGACAAACCTGAAGGTGACAACTAATATATGCAAATTACTCGTATGTCACCTCGGAACATTCTTTACTGTGTTTTTGAGCTTTAAAACTTAGATCTCAAATATTCAGCTGTAACTGACTGAAAATTATGACCAGAGAAAGATTTTCAGATGGTTTTAGAACGATTTATCAGATTGATAAAACAGAGATCGTTATCGTCGTGTCACCAGTCTTTACTTTAAGTTGTGACCGTTTTGTTCTGGTTCACACCATACTTTATAAGCGGAGTTTCGATCGCCAATTGTCCATAAAGTAGTTAAACTCTCTTCTGTTTTCTTCCATGGGTTTCCCAAAGTTTTACAAGCGTAAACCACGATTACTCAATCGATTATTTACTTTGAAGGTCACAAGGTTCAAATGTTTCGGTCTTGTAATTGAGATGTTACGACGTAATATAACTTTAGCGGTTTTGGTAAACTCCATTCACAGAGGTTAGTCCAAATATGTCACTAATGTTAAAACTTCATTCTAAGATCGAACTATCATCGTCGAAACAACTCGTTCTGAGTTTTTTCACATGTAATTTTCTTTGTTTGCGAACACAATGGAAAGAAGTTAATGAGCTTCGGAAGTGCGTGTAGTTACTACACTCGTTCGCGTGGACTCAACACACCTGTACACTCAACTGAGTGTACTACATTCAACACGCACACGCAATTTACACTCAGAATACACGCAAAAAATGTTAAGATACTTCTGACCGGTACTGTACGTGACGCTTTTAAAACAACACCTGGTCCTGAAACGCTCAAAACAAAACAAACAATGGCTCTTTTAAAGTGCTTATGAAGCTTATTTTTTTATTTTGAAAATCGATTACATATGAAGTGAATAGTGGGATGTTTCAGTATTTTGTGATTTGAGCTTCGCATTTGCGAGTTATGAAGGTTTGAAATCGTGATATGCTAATTCGGTGACGTCAAAGAAGGCTTTTGCTGTAACTTATTTATATTTTTTCAAGTATTGCTCTTTTCTGAAATAGAAAAAAAAGTTTAACATCTTTTATATAAGTTGTAGAATAACTTTTTGCCAGTTTAAAAATGTCAGTCATTTGCAAAGGGGCGCTTTTGTATAATAAATGATGCCTCCTTTGACGTCACTGAATTACCATATCACGATTTCAAACCTTTATAACTCGCAAATGCGAAGCTCAAATCACAAAACACTGAAACATCCCACTATTCACTTCATATGTAATCGATTTTCAAAATAAAAAAATAAGCTTCATAAGCACTTTAAGAGCCACAACGGCTCCTTTAGGAGCCACCAAATGCTTAAAAGGTCATGACTTGAAATGCACATGCAATCACATCTTACATGAAAAATAAAAGTATACAAACTAATAAATAGAAATACCACAGTCACTGTTGTATCACGGGACGAATATAAGACTCATTTGTGGACTGTCAAAACGGCACCTTTATATATTCCATGTGCTCCCAGGTTCCAACGCCTCTCAATGCGCATGTCTAACACAGGTAACCCAAACCAAACATGTCACTAATACATAACAATATAAAACGAAGGTGAAATCCAATATGGCCGCCAATCAAATATATTTTACTCTAAAATCTCGCATAAGTGATTGCCATTCGTATTTTAGAAGGTAAATCGATGATATTTTATCTCATATCCACTTATATCCCTGCTTATAAAACATTGGGCGGATCGACCAAACATCGGGCGGATCGACTTTGGGCGGATCAACTCTCGGGCGGAACGACCGCAATTCCATAGGGCAAGGCATCGATATGATACAATATATGTGCATAAAAGCTTATACACTTCTGACTTCAGCTCAGTACTAACGGTTGAAAGTTGTTTGAGAGTTTCCCTGGAATATTTGTGATGGTATTTCAATGACATTTGAAAGGGAATCCGTTCGTTGGATTACCGGTCGTTTCGCTAACTAGTCGTTTCGATAACAAGTTGTTTCGATAACACCTGGGTCGTTTCGCTAACATCCTGAATCCATTATTTTGAGTGTTTAGTTATAATATACAACATATATTTCGGTTTCCAGTCAATCTTTTAACAAGTAACATATACTTTATTACTCAAGAAATCGTACCTCGACTATTAGAAAGTAATCGACCAAAGTCTTTGATTAGTTGAGCCGACTAGTTGAACTGACGAAGTTGAGTTCACTGATTTCGTTATATCCGTACTAACCGAGAATTCTGACCAAAGCGTGTGAAAGGTGAAGCGAAGACACATAGATTTAAGACTGAACATAATAAATAGAGATAGAGAATAATAAAAAGTCTAAAGAGTTTGAAAACACAGAGAATTATACAAAGTTTATACGGCAGTCCATTGAGTTTAAGATACCATGTTTGATCGTTGTTTGTTGTAGACTCTTCCACAGACCCCCGCTCGGCCATTGGGGGTCTGTGGAAGACTGTTTGTTATAACAATGTGATCTTTTGAGCTCATATTATAATTAAAGTTGGAGTAAATACAAGTTAGTCCAGTTCAAATATAGGTTAAGTAATTTTGTTTTCACAAGGGTTTTAGTTCAAAAGGTAATATAAATGTCTGTTGTTGGATCATCTAGCCTGTTCACAGGCTAGGATCATGTGACTTCAACTATAGTTACATGTACTACAATCCTGAGCAAAAGTATAGGTAAGTAAAAAGAAATACAAATATATTCTAAAATATCTACATAAACAAATCCATAAACAACCTTTCATCATTAAAACTATTTTATTAAGGAAATATATACATGTAATAGTAATACTTTTACTAAAACTATTTTATTAATGAATACAGTATTTACAAATATATATATTTACATGGTTTTATTTACAACTACTTTTACTGGCCACGGGCTGGTCCATTCAGGTGGGAACATAGTTTTAGAAGTTGCTTGGCAGACCTCTCACCATTTGCGTATTGCTCCCAGTGACCAAATAGCTTGGCTTGCAATTGCCGCTATTTCTTGCATTGAATGCGCTTCAGTTTCTTTTCTGACACCAGCCTGATGTTGATAGCTGTAAGGCTGGCCTCACGGTTGAGCAGTTCTATTAGTGAGTACAGAGGTAGATGGCACCGTCCTCCAGCACGCCGGTTGAGGGCATTATGCCAACCTTCGATATCATTGTTGGTTCTGACAGGCTGGCCGTACACACTCCAGTCTTTTGGTGGGAACATGGAGCTTTCTACCCACTGGCGCTTCATGTAGTCCATCAGGTTACGGAGGGCAGGGGCCTGATCCTGTATACTCAGCCTGGCGAACATCAGTGGTATCTGGTCTGTAGGGAATGGATGGGCCATGACCTTTCTAATCAGTTGATATACCCCATCGTTTTGGCTATATGCCGTCTGGAGACCATACTCTTGCACCTTTAGAAAAACAAACAATAATATTGAAATTAGTTAAGTAAGTATAAGTACATGTATATAGTAAGCCTGTAAATAAGAAACAGTGATCAGTACATATAGAGAGATTTATAAGATAACTAACCTTCCTCCACACTGCTCGAGTCCAATGGAATGCACACACTTGGATTTTGACTTCGGGCAGTACCGACTTCAGAGCCTTCCACAGTGCCTTCTCGAAATCAACTGTTACTTGCTTGACTTTTGATCCAGATGGTAGTATCTCAATCAGCTTCTTCAAGACCTATTGAAAGAGATGAAAATACAGAACATATTGTTAAGTACATTGTTTGTCTCTCAGTGACAATATTATTACATACAGTACCGCTCAGAAATAAGCGCACTTAAAAACGCGTTTTAAACGCATTTTAAACGCGTTTAATTTGCGTTTTAAACGCGTTTTAAACGCGTTTAGTCATAAACGCGTTTAATCATAAGACCATTGAGTTGATCTACTGCAAGATATACTACAATATACTGTAAGCCGTTGACGCCCGCCATTACCGACATGAATCATAAACAATGAGTCAGTTCGCTTGTAAAACTTTACTTCAAACACCTTCTAGCGGGTTATTTCTAGCAAGAAACACATGGAATACGATCTATAATTCTTAAGACACAGCATGAGAAGGTTATTAAAAGTCTTTGCCTGACGCCAAATGAGTTTTCATGGCGATTATAACGCGTTCATTCAAGCCATTAACGCCCGCCATTACCGACATGAATCATAAACAATGAGTCAGTTCGCTTGTAAAACTTTACTTCAAACACCTTCTAGTGTCTTTTAATTCTTAAAAGAATTATAGATCGTATTTTGTGTGCTTCTTGCTAGAAATAACCTGCTAGAAGGTGTTTGAAGTAAAGTTTTACAAGCGAACTGACTCATTACTCGGGCCCTTCCGAAGGAAGCCCGAGTTATAAAATGGACTTTCTTTTTTTTTTATTATTATTATTATTCGTCGGACACAAAATGACAAGTATTTGATCGTATCGAGTTTCAAGATAACTCAGCAGATAAGGGAGCAAGCTACTCTCCGGTCCCTGAATTCGCGGAAAACCGCTCTAATCGCTAAACAAACGACACACAGGACTCAAGTAGATATTTAATCTTAGATTATTTGAAAGCAGTTTGAGATCTTCAAGATATTGAAAGGTCGGGATTCTAGTTATAATCAAACTCACGACCAGCGATGTAACTACATCTATTGACAGAAAGCTATATGTACATGTACAGAAGAAGTCATGCAAACAGTGAGGCCAGTCGAGACTGAAAAGCAAATGAAATGAACTCAAAAACTATCATGACCTCGCTATGCCATGTTTGTTGCTTAATTGTAATAGTACGTGTACAGTTATGTCCTTGAGTATTTATAATTGAACTCACGACCAGCGATGTAACAACATCTATATTGACAGAAAGCTATATGTAGAGAAGTCATGCAAACAATCGAACCAGTCGAGTTATTTTCAGTAACTCACGATGGATGTTTATTTTATTCCACGTTTGAAAAATTCAGTACGGTTACAGTTGTGTGATCCTTGTGTGAGTCATACATCTATTATGACTTGAGGTCAGTTGCATATTCATGTTCGCCACAAACGGGTCGAATAGTTTCAGTACGATGCATGATCCTTATCTGAGTCATACATCTATGATGCGACCTAATTTTAGAACTCAAAACAGGTCAGTGAATGGCAAAAATACAATCGAAATCAAAACGTCATTAGATTTCAGGGATCTGTTACAGAAGAAGACGCTCAATGAGCGTATAGTCGGGTATTTAATATGACAATGATAGTTGCATGACGAGAAAGATTATTTGTATCGATGAGTATCGATAAAGATCTCCGATTGTTCGAGGTACGTATATCGTACATCTTTAAACGTACTTGAGGTCACTTGAGGTTGCATATTCATGGCGCCACAAACGTTGTATCCAAGGCAAGCCATCCACAACGCATACGCCGATTCGTCTGGGCCCACTCTAAAAGATGTTGAGCGTTTTCGACTGGGCCTTTACACGAACTCATCAAAAGCAAATCAAATGAACTCAAAGTCAAAAGGTAATCAAATGAACTCAAAGTCAAATGCAAATCAAATGAACTCGACATATATATACATAGTCTCCCTCGTCACGCAACTGTCAGTCATTGTCAGGTCTCTCCTCACGCAACTGACATTGTCCTTGTCATAAGCCCGAGTATACGCTCATTGAGCGTCTTGTTGTTTATGATTCATGTCCGTAATGTTGGGCGTTAATGGCTTGAATGAACGCGTTATAATCGCAATGAAAACTCATTTGGCGTTGACGGCAAAGACTTTTAATAACCTTCTCATGCTGTGTCTTAAGAATTATAGATCGTATTTCGTGTGAAATAACCCGCTAGAAGGTGTTTGAAGTAAAGTTTTACAAGCGAACTGACTCATTGTTTATTATTCATGTCCGTAATGTTGGGCCTTAACGGCTTACAAAAAATGTAGATGAACATGAAAACTCATTTGATACTGTTTGAATAACAACACACATCAACAACCTTTTGCGTTTAAACCCGTTTTTGAAATTGCGTTTATCCTTATAAACGCGTTTCAAACGCATTTTAAATGCGTTTAATTTGCGTTTTAAACGCGTTTTAAACGCGTTTATGATGTTCGCTTAATTCTGAGCGGTACTGTACATGCATTCTCGGTTGTGTGTCATAAATTTTTAATAATTACCTTTTTGTAATCCTTTTCCTTTTTACCAGACATCAGGATGTAGGCCAGTGGCACCTGTTTCACATGGTCCCCAGATAACACAAAGGCATTGGCTGTTACCAGCTGTAAGTAAATACATAAATATTTGTAAGTATACATGTAAGTAATTTAGTACTAAACATACTTTTATTTTTTATGCTCACCTGTGTAAATGGTTGCCTTACAAGTTTAAAGGTGCCATCGATATACCATACTTTTGCCCGTGCAAGGGTGGCCAGTTGTTCTTCTCTGGCAAAGATCAGGTGGCTTCGATTTTTGACGATAACATCAGCTTGAAGAAAGCCAGTGGGGATGCACCCTTCATTGAGATCAAATTCCAGGTCCTTGGGGTCATCTGGCCTTAGCTTCTGACGGAGCCTATTGGCTGCTCTTGCCATGTGCTCTGGCTTGGACAGGGCTGGGCATGGGGCGTCTGTGAGTTTTTCTAACATGACCTAGAAAGTAAACAAACAAAACAAACATTTGTAAGGACTGATGTCACCTCTTGACTATTTGAGCAGCAGCATACAGTCCCGCCCAAAAGTCTGTCACGCTTTTTCGGCGATATATCGCCACCGATTTATCGGTTGACCAAGCGATATATCGTTTGCCGCCAAGCGATATTTCGGTTACCTGCAAACGATATTTCGGTTACCAGCAACCGATATTTCGGTTACCGGCAAACGATATTTCGGTTGACCAAGCGATATATCGTTTGCTGCCAAACGATATTTCGGTTACCGCAAACAGTATTTCGGTTGACCAAGCGATATATCGTTTCACCATGCCATGCCATTTTGTTTGTTGTCAAACAACAATTTGGTGATTGGTCTGATAAAACATTTCTATATTGATTACTGGATAAAACGTCAAGCGATCTTTCCTTGAGCTTTCAGCGGAATATCCACACAATCGTTCACATGTTTGGAGAGATGACGGCGAAACTGTACGACACGTGATCATGGTTTTGCTGCAGTTGCTCTCCCTCCTTTCGTGTTCATTGTCTCGTTCTTTAAAACATAAGTATTCATTTGAAAGTTTTTCCCGTTTATTTGAGGCTTTGAAAGCGAAATTAAAAGTCTTTCAGTCAATCAGACATTTGGCGTTTGCCGTATACATGATGCTTAAAGATACATGAAGCTTCTTTCATGTAAAGGCGAAAGTTTAAATGAACTCTTGAAATACGATCCAATACAATCCTACGACTGCTTCAAAATAAAACATCTTTTATACCGGGCGTCTTTCTCATCAACTTTCGGCATTATCAGTTCTAAAATCTCAGGTTCATTAGCGTCCACGTGGGAATGTTATGTTTGAGACACTTGATTGACACATGATGTGTGAGCACGTGAAAATCACGCTGAACTTTAGCATAAATTTCAATCTTCGTATTCATAAAAGTGAGTATTTCTTGTTCGTTAGATGTGAATGTTTACGGCTTCATATTTCTTCTGTATTCGTATTAGTTCTAATCTCAAGAACATGCGAAAGATTTAACTTACAATCAAAGGAAACACTTTGACATTTACGTATTTGAATTCCCACTATCCCAGTGACAAAACTTAGCACTTCAAAAATACAGGTCTATTAATTACCCGCACTGACGATGGAGTGTTCACAAATGTGCCGGCATGTTATGTTGTCATAGTGAAAATGCTAATTCACTGCGGCCGTGATTGTCAAAAATCCCATGGGAACATTGAAATAAACGGCCGTGTTCGTCAAACTTGGTTGTGTTACAATTTTTCAAACTTCTTCATTCAAGATAAAGAAATGTTTTAATCTTGTTGATAGTTTCATGGATCGTAAAAAGATCCATGATAGGTTGAAGAACGATACATGTATTAAATTCATTGCCGGCGACGATGGCGTGTTCGTTAATTGTTCAGGTTGAGGCAGGCATGTTAGTCTGGTGAAACGGAAGCATGTTTACATGACAAATTTGTAATCATTTCCTCTATTTTTCGGACAGTAAACTAACTTAACCGAAAAACCCTTTCATTCTTGCACCAATGAATACTCAGGCGATTTCCTTTAGCCGTGAAATACACTGTCCTTAAATGCCGGCCGTCAAACCGATATTTCGAGTACCGTATTTCAAAATCAGTTTGACTGCCTAGACGATATTTCGGTTAGGCGATATTTCGGTTAGGCGATATTTCGGTTAGGCGATATTTCGGTTAGGCGATATTTCGGTTAGGCGATATTTCGGTTAGGCGATATTTCGGTTGCTGCCCAGGCGAAATATCGGTTGCCGTCAAACGATATATCGTTTAAGCGATATATCGTTTAAGCGATATATCGCCCAAGCGATATATCGCCCAAGCGATATATCGCCCAAGCGATATATCGTCACTTTTGGCGATATATCGGCAAATGAGGCGATATATCGTTTCGGTGCGTGACAGACTTTTGGGCGGGACTGTAGGCCCCTGCCTGGACTTGGTGGTTATGTGCTGACTTGCCTGATAAGACATATAGAAAGATATATAAGTGAGGGACTGGTCATGATGACTTCAAATGGGGCCACTTAGACAATGAGAATCATGGTTTAGAACCAATCACATATCAGATGAAAACAAAACCAATTCCAATTTGTGTACTTCAGCCAATTATGACCTACCAATTATCCCCCTATATTATCCCCCTATCCCCCTATGACAAACAACAAACAAAGTTAGCGCAAGGGAATGAAAAGAAAAAAAAGGGAGGAAAAACTTAACTTAACTTATATTATTTCCATATATGGTCCATATAGTTCGTTCCCACATTTAACCCATACTAAACGTTTGGTGTGGGATGATTCAGTTAATTATAGTCCATGCACTTACCAATTAAACAATTATTGTCAATGGAACTTCCAACAGGCGAAGAGGTGATCAATGACACATCTGAGAAAGAAAGAGAGACAAACTAGTTTAGCTGTAGCTAGTAGATTGAATGGAAGGGAAGTGACTTCTTTCTTTCCTTCGTTATTGCAAAAAATAATAATAGTAATTACCATTGAAGATATCCAGCTTTGTGCTTTCCGCCTCTAGCAACCCAATGGATGATTCTCCATCACAATCACGGCAGCGCCAGCTAATTGACATCTCTTCTCAAATCGCATTGCAATATTCAGTCTGGAAAACCCCAGTGTTGCACGTACGGTGTTGCCAACGGCAACATCCATTACACAGGAGGCCTTGTTGACGTTCACGTACAGGCAAGGAACAGAAAATACATTTATCGGACATGGTTTCGTTGAGTATATCGCTTTGAATTGAAGTATTAAATCACTTGATGCTAATGGTGATGAATGAAATGGTTTCATTCTAAGGCAGCATTTATAGGACTTGGATGGATCAAAAATACCTTGAAAATCTCTGTCATTGGTCAGTTATAATCAATGAACGTGTGCTCAGTTAAGCAAATACAAAAGGATCACGAATTAAAATTTATCTCACCTCGAACCCACGAACCATTGTATTGTAGAATAGTGGATCTTGATCTTTGGCGTGGCATCTGTTAGCGAAACATCCCAGCGTTTCATAAAATCTTTCGTGTTCACCTCGAACCATTGTATTGTAGAATAATGGATCTTGATCGTTTGGCGTGGCGTCTGTTAGCGAAACATCCCTAAACAGTCTGTTTTTCAAATCTAGAATGTTTTCTTTTAGCTTAGAGATACTATGCTGGTCATCACTTGCACTTCAGTAAGAAACGAGACACTTTTTCAACGTCATGTTGTGATGTTGTTAGGGGCAACAGAGTGTATGTTTGGGTCTTTTTTTAATGAACTGGCGCCAACATCACTAGTCTAGTTTTCGTTGTTGTTTGAGATGAAACCTTTGAGATAATTCGGTTCTACTTGAGACAGTTTGAGAGGTTTTGTTTGAGACGGTAACGGGTAACATATTATGTCCTTTCATTCGTATAAACATTAAGCTTATATTCTCCTCTCGAACTGAAACTTGTCTGTACTATGCACAGCCGAGTTTTTCAAATCAGAATTATAAACATTATCGAACTCAGAAATATCATTGAAGACCGTGAAGATCGATGCTTGAAATTTACACATCACTTCACCGCGGCGGAAATGAACATGAACATCGGCACTTGACCGGCTTCACCGAAATAAATCACAACACTCAAAATATGAAGAAATCTACACTAATTAACAATTAGACAGCGAGTCCGAGTTGGCTATGAGCAGATAGTCAACGAGGCTCCTGCCGAGTTGACTATCTTAGCTCATAGACAACGAGATCGAGTTGTCTAATTGTTTTAGTATCAACAAACTAGCATACTTAATATTATACCAATATTTCTTGTTTAATTTGCACAAGTAAGAAGAATACGAATTTTATGCTAGTCATAAGTACACATTTGGCTGAACTAAATCGAGCTGTTTAGTTAAAACTAAACCAGAAAAGTTGGTTCTTTTGTTGAAAAACTTTCATAAATCAAATAACAAATGAACAAAACACGAGTCAAGAGTGGTGTAGCCTTCGTTTATTACCTTTATCACTATCAGTACTCCATTTGACTTTGTCTTCGCTCAGTTTTAAAAGTTGAAAAATCGGCACGAAAAATCTTCAACTTTAACGATCGTTTCTCGCTCAGTTTCTGCAGTGTCAGCCAAAGAAAACTTGCTTGAATTGTCAATGAGATGTCTATATTTATGTGCTTTTTCCATTTCTTGCTGTTGAGATTTGTTTCTCGGTCTATTTTAGCTCTTTTTAGCGAAAAAACAACCATCGGGTTTGTCCGCCATCTTGCTTCATCTTTCACGGCCAATGGTTACCATGGTGATTCGCTACTAGGGGACTATCACTATTAGACCCCTAGTAGCGTAGCCAATCAGATTGCAGGATATGTGATAGACCACTAGTTTGTTTATACTAATACCATATATATGTAATATTTATTAGTGTCATGTTATACATCGTATACACATCAATATAAATGTATTTAGGTTATGTTATAGAAACGACCCAGGTGTTATCGAAATGACAGGTGACGAAACAACTAGTTAGCGAAACGACCGGATACCGTTCGTTGCGTTGCCCCGTTGAGATTTAGAAATGCGGCTTTGAAAGATGGTGGTTATCGCATGGAGTTCGCTTCGTGACCACAGCCGGTTATATAATATCAGCCACAGTCACACAGTACACTAGTGTATCGAAACAAGTACAAATAAAAACAAAACTCAATCATATTTGAACGATTATTTGCAAGTCAACGTTTGTTTGGCATCGATTCTACTGACACAACGTTTGCAGTGATTTTCGAGTCAAAAATTCAAAATTTAACTCTCGTACAGCAACAACAATACAGCAGTTATTATCATTTACTCACCTGTACGTCCCAGTGCTGGTAGAAGTCAAAAAGAAGAAGTCCAAACGAAGAAATGCTACCAAAAAAACCCACAAAATCCTCACGAACTGACAAGAACCATGTCGGCATGTGCAAGTTGTACACTGTATTTCCCAAAATGCATTTCCAACCGCCTTAGTATCAGGCTATCCTCGACACGGATAGCACAGGAAGCCCATGAATCAGGATCGAGCCTCGACTAGCAGATGTCAACTGGAAGTATTAAAAACGCATTAAAGAATTTTTAAAAGGAAATATATTGTCTTCGCCATCAAAAGTTATCGACTGTTGTTTATATTCTCATTGTGCATATAATTAATTTTGGCGCATGCGGTACTGAATTACTATGTTTAATTTTTACTCGGGCACTTCCGGAGGAAGCAAGTAATAAAGCGGCGATAAAGACATGCAGTCCCTGCATGCAGTTCACCAAGAGCCGAGACATGCAAGCACGCTCAGTTACACGTATTCCTTACCAATCACATACGGGCGTGGCACTAAGAGGACCCCCCTAAACATTTTAGATCTTGCTACGGGCCTGAGAATTTTAGTAATCGTCAAATTTATATATGTATGTACACTATTTATATTCTTATTATTTATTATTAAATAAATTATCAATTTTACACTTTAGATAGGTAGTTAGGCAGGTCCACATCAGGATTTAAGTCTTGCGTTATGTAAAAAACCTGCAGAAACAAATAAACCATGTATGTATGTATGAGAAGTGAGTATATGTGGGTTCCTAAATATAACAAGGGCTTAGATTCTAGGGGGGGGGGGGGGGGGTTCACAACTGAGACGATTAGAACTTCTATGATATTTTTTGGATGAAAAAGTTAAGCTGGGATCCCAAAAAATCATTCCGTTTACTTCACACCACAGAAAAGGTCCAACAGTGGATTCTAATAGATTGAACCCTGATGAATAACACTAGATAGGTAGTAAAGTCAAATTGTGGGGTCGGTCTCAAGTTATGGGCATGTTTTTGTAGACTACCGGAAATTCAGCATGGAAACGAGGCTTGCATGCTAAGAACACATTTGTCTCAACAATATGGATTTATATGCTAGGTGAACATTGTAGAAATAGCAAACTGTCATTGTTTATTGTTACTCAAAGCAGGATATACCGAGATATACCCCATAATTGTGTGTCACGTGACAAATCACGTGTTTATTGCTACATACTTCCGGTTGATCTACTACATTTAAATAATGACCTTTGTCACAAGTGGTTTGGATTAATTATTTACAAAAACTGTGTTTAAACGACAAGCTATCTTGTCATTTATCTTCATTATGAGCTAATGCTTTTTCTATGTATACTCTTTGTAAATATAACATAACGGATAACATACCGGTAACTAGATCTCGAACATGTATTTCCGGTTAGTACATGTTATTAGTTTTCTTGTAAAAACTATAATTAGGATTTGACGTAAACATGCTATATCTTTATCAATAAAAAGTGCTGTTAACTCTTGGGTTCTAGATTATAAACTATATGAAGACCAGCCTATAAAAGTCACCGTGTTAGTGCTGATTACCGGAAGTGTAGCATGAAAATGAGGCTGACTTGAAATAATCTCTTTTTTTCACAATGGTTTGAGTACCTGAAATGATATAAATTATAATATATAAAAAGAAAGGAAAATAATTATATCATAGCAGACGATGAAATACACACCTTCTTATCCTCAATGACTTTTTAGTCTTCAAGGTCAGAATCAGTAGAGTCATCTAGCTGCGATGTGGTTGTTCCTTTGTTTGGGTTGTGACAATTCTCTTCAGCCATACACTTACACGACTCTGTACAAGCAAGACCATTACTGCTGCAAGAACAATTCCGCGTGCAGGAAGACTTTAAACAGCCGCAGCTGGTCAACTCCAAGATGCTTTCAGGCGCAGCCGACTTGGTCATAAGGATAGGATGCAACATATCATTCTCTAACTTCCATCCATGACCATCTGGTGATGGCAAATTCTGTCTGGCTGTCAGGGCGTTTCGCCATACGTAGGCTTGATAATTGGATCTTTTGATGTGCTGCTGAAGGCTGTCGCATGTGGGAGGCAGAAGCATGTTGCTTCGTGATTTCTGGCAGAAAAGTAAATATCGAGCTTCATCTGTCGTTGCTGGATTTCTCGTTGACACACTGTACAAACAACACACAAAAGCTTCAACTCTTCTTGTTAACTCATCGTCGACATCAGGCGACTGTCCCACATTTCCCAAACTGTCCTGGTGTGTTGTGCTCTTTGTAATGGTCTTCCATGACTTTGTCTTGCCAATGCCTGCTAATGAACTTGTCGAATCGCAGCCAGTGAGTGCATGAAATGCTGGAAGGGCTTTACACATGCTTGGACCTAGTTTGTTAGCTATCATATGTGCAGGGATATATCGAAGACGATCTCTTGTTCCGGTTCGAAACCATAGTTCACTGCATCCAATTCCATCATAGTGTGAAACACAGAGTAGGAGAACGTCGGTGTCAGGAGATTGAACCACGATCCTCTCTGATTCGAGTGCGGCATGTTTCGCATGTAACATCATTCTCGTATCAGCCTCTTCGTGATCGGCATTTAGCTCTTGGATTACCTCACAGCAATTGTACTTCACAGAAAAAGCCTGATCTCCATTACCGCCACCAATGACAAGCTCCTTGTTTTGTTGTAGCTGCCGTTGTCCAATCTCGACCAGGGTGGAGGTCAGGAAAGCACAGAGTCTAACTTTGTTCTTCACATTTGAAATGTACTTTAGCCACTGCTTGGGGACGGGGGTAGATAAACCGTGTATCTGAACTTCTAAGGCTGTAACTTCTCCACGCCTTTGTCTCTCTCTCCTGCCTTTATTGATAGATCCCAGTATTGGTCAAAAACTAAGTCAATTCTACTACAGTTCCCTTGCCGGTAGTAACTTGTGATAATCTCATAGTACTTGGCGGCTAACTCACCAAACGTCGATGCTCCAGCGAACTTGATGGTGTGGATTAAGGCCATCCCATCAACAATATGAGAAGTGGGCAGTGTGGTAGAAGGGGGTAAGCTCGGTTCAACAGTGACATCTCCCTCTAGATTATGAAGAAGGACGCTTTTCGTTGTCTTACGCAGGGTGCCATCTGAATGCGCCAATGAATACGGTACAGCAGACAACTCATAACTAAGGATCTCTCTTAAATCTATTTGACGAACCCTGGCCACGATCAATAACCGCCCAAACAGATCTCTATCCTCAGCAATGGCAACAAGTTTCTCTCTTGAAGTTTTGACACTGGCTTTTTTTGCTGTGATGTTGAATGTTTTGACCTTTAAACTCGGGATAGGTTCCCAGAAACTTATGGTATTAGCATTCAGTCGTGCCTGTATGAAACCTTTCATCTGTACAAGACCTTGTTCAGCACTCTTTACAAGCTTTTCTGCCACTTCAGGAGGCAAAACAACACCAGTTGTAATATTGCTTAAACTGTCATTGTCTTCTAAAAAGGGATCTTTCATTTGACCTTCTGTAAAGCAGGAAACTATACCTCGAACATCTTTCTCATCTCGTTGAGCTCTATTATGACCAGCCTCTTTGTGGGTTCCGACCCTGTCTGAGTCATTGAGTGCACACATTTTCTTGACTGCCGTAGTAATGGCTGCTCGCTCGTGACTCGTGATAAACCATCTCTGAAGCGCTGCAGGGTTTTGACTGATTCCAACAATGCCACCCTTTGATTTGGAATCCAAATTTATCGACTGCTCCAAAGCCATGTCTGTCCATACTTTCGCAAATGGTTGGCTTGACCGACTCACAGCATGCTCTCCCTCCATGAACTGCCTGTACACTTCAGGATGCTTTTGCTCTAGCTGGGCCATATCTGCCAAGTAAACAGGAAGCCATCGTGAGTAGTTGGGTCTGTCATGGGCGTAAAAGTAGGGTACCATGGCTGTTGTTGCTGCAAGATGAAGAGACCAGTCGGCTGATCGTTCTGCCTTGATAAATTGAAGCAATATAATCACCATACAGATATACTCATCCCAAAACGCAAACATCTTAGACTTTGATTTCTGTTCTTGCCTAAAAGCTTCGAACTGTTCCATCAAAGGCTTCAATTCAGTTACCATACTCTCCAAGTTTTGTGAAACGTTTTCCTTGTTATTGATTGCCATTTGGAAAGTTTCCATTCTTTTGATGACATGCTGCTCGTCCAGACTTGATCTAAGAGATTCTTGAGTTGTTTTGTTCAGCCATCTTACAAATGCCTGCCACCTCAAGCGAAACAGTGCTTCCATCATTAGTTTGTGGGCTCTTACCCCTCTGTTGTACGATTTGCCTTTCATTAATGATGTAACGCTGTTTGGTCCATACGCTCCAGATTCAATGAGAATGTCCTCAAGGCCAGAGTTCTGATATCTCTTCCCAATCACAGCAATAAAATTTAAAGCTATATGGAAGCCACCCATCCTTACAATGGTGTCTTTAAATTCCTCTGGAAATTTAAATTGAATTTGTTTGGCTTTGGAATATATGGCAAGGTCAAATGTGATAACCATGTCTCTCTGATTGAGATGGGCGCACATACGCTGGGCTTTTTTTAAAACAGTATAGACTGTGCTTAGCTCTGTTGAAGCGCCGTTAATCATTGGACAGTATCCGATGACACTTGGGAGAGAGGTTTTCATAAACACCAACGAATTGAATGCACTCCAATTTGGAACAACTGGGTCTGCCTCTTCTCTTGCTTGGTCAGTCTCAAACAGCTTTGATGATGGTATTCTTGACAACGCCCAAGTCACATCCATATTACAGGATAATCGATATTCAGGTGTCGTAGACATGAATGGCTCGTTTCCCATTTGACCAAGAAATGTAGTAACAGTAGGACGTCTTCCATAGGCCGAACACTCCAGAATTTCGTTATGGTCAGCAGTGTTCCCTAGAGACCTTTTCCTTTGTGTATGATCAGCAAGAGCTTCAGGTGGTGGAGGCATTGGACCAAATACCTTTCTCTGATAGACAACAACTGTTGTAGCATGGGTCGTATTTTTGCCATCTAGTGTTTCTTCATTAATATCATTATTATCCGAAGCAAACTGGACAAAATTACCAGGGATTATATTGGATGGTATCATGACATTAACACTCCGTGATTTAGCTAATATTTCTTTAGCAAGCCCAGTGTCTACCCTTTCGATTTCATCGTAGGACGAACAATGTCCTAATCGATTTAAGATGGTCACTATCTCCTTGGATCCAGTAATGTGGCGTACAGCCATTGCCAGTCCAACATGCTTCGGCAGTTTTATGCGACCATGAGATAAACAGTGCACCATGTCCTGAGCTAAACAAAGAACTCTCCTCTCGTCAGATACGTTACTGCATTGTGAATCAAATCTTGCATCTAAGTCATCGCTTGTGATTAGCCAGCGTAGAAACAAGTAGAGATCTGGAGGTACTAACGATTTTGCTCTCTCTAATTCTATATCATTCGAACTGAGTGGGTACAGCGATATACTATTACATTCCTTGATACTGCCTTTTAACATTTTTGCTGCTTTATAAACCACACTTTCCGCAGACTCACTGTTCTCTTTTTGTAGCAACTCTGGCTGATCATTCCTTTGTGCGGCAGCGCCATTGATCACATCCATCAACGAGATTTCACTTGAGTAGACTAGCTCTGAAATGTCTCTCCGATAAGGTTGTTGAAACACTATTCTCTCTCCAAAATGATTCTTCATGCGAAACTTAAGATTCTGGGTTTTATACTTATGGCCGTCTACCCCTTGTTTTTCAAGAAGACCAATGTACTTGTTCAACAAGGAAGACATATCAAAAGCTTTCCAAGCTTTTATGCCTATTTCTATTTCAGATACAAGTTCCTGAAAGGCTTGATCGTAAGCTGATTCCTTTTTCTCGTCTTCCGGAAGACATTGCCACTTCAGGTTAGAAAGGCTGGTATAAGAAGCATAGCAAGTTTTGTGGTACCTAGCCTCTGCCGCTACTAAGTCGTTCTTAACTCCAAGTAAAATGCGTATCATATCGTCATCATCTTTTGCATTGGCACACTGCATGATGGTCTCACAAGCCTCTATTGTGCTAATATTTATCATTACCTTGTTTTTTTTCTTGTACGATCGATTTTTACAAAATAGACATTTTGACCAATCATGTGGAGGAGCTGTTGATCGAGATGTTCTGGTAACCTCAGTGGCATGTCTAGGATCTTTATCGCTCTTATCATCGTTTGCACTTGATCGTTTTGTGGCGTGCTTGATATTATGTGCACTGGTATAAGATGAGTAGCAAGAGTGATGCCAAACTATTTCATGTTGAAACAGTTCATCACTATCAAGCGAGAGCCTGTCATGAACATCATCCTTCCTTACATTTAATGCCGTTATAAGGTTGATTATTGAGGGTTCCTTTGCGGTTCTAGGGACATCTTTCGTGTCTACTTGGCAAATTACACATTTTGCAAAGTTTGTTATCCTACATTTCTTTTTCTTTGGTGGAACAGGTAGATCAAATTCTTCTTCACACTCATTATCGGCCATAACGGCTGAAATAAACCCAATCATCTTTTATTAGCAATCCACAAAGGAACTATTACCGAGCAAAGCAAGAGCCGGAAAACAAGTGACAGGCCTGCAGTTCTATTATCATGACTTACCTAAGAAAGACTTGTCAACTTGTGGGACTCACTCATTCGACACTCATATGTCACTATGGACATTTATTATTCAGGTCTATGGACATGATGTTATTGTATATGGCTTGCAAACAAGTAATCAACATTTCCAGTGAAGCCTGTAGAATAGTAACTGCACATGTAGTCATCGAATTGATGCTAGTTTTTCGATGCAAATAATTAAATGATAACAAAATCATGCTCAATAAAAAAAGTATACTTACAGTACTACTAGAACGAGAGGTCGATAGCAATGAACTATGAACATGTATTTGGCTTGCAAACAACTCCCTCGTGGTAGTCGACATTTACAGTGAAACCTGAAGAATACTGCATATTTAGACATTGAATTGATGCTAGTTGTTTTGGTGTAAATTAGTACAAATCAAATGAGAAAAAAAGTTGTATTCTAGAAGCCACTGTTAGAAATCATTATCAATTTCATAAAAAAACACATCTACTTACAGTATAACTAGAGATGCCAACAACATATGTTAGAGTTTAAATGTATTATACATCCACAAAAATGGCTTGGGGATATTTATTCAGACTGGGTTACAGCAGTAGATCAAGATAAAACTTAGGAATCAAAGTTAAAATCGCCAACTAGTGGACTCGAAACTTGACGAAGTGAATTATAGTTTATTTGTTTCTTTTAAAGAATATATTGCAGTATAAAAAGATTGGTTTTGAAATCTGATGGTAATAAACTATTCAAACTATGTCTATTAAAGTTAATTTAGGCTATTAAATGACACTTACATGATGAAATGCTCAGACAAACTTGACCTTCAAATCCGCCATTTTGAATTTCCCTCTCTGCATGGAAACGAGGCTGGTCAAGGGCCACTGAGATACCTGGGATTTATCAGCCCGATTTTATTGTAGAAGGCATGAATTTGTGTTAAATGATAAAAACATTGTTTATTGAAAATAGACAAGATCCATTTAAACGAAAAAAACATTTAGATGTATTCGCATTTTTGATTTTAAAAAAAAATTCAATTAATACCCAACGACTAACCAAGCAAGCCACATAGATTTTCTTAAAAAATACCCGTCAAAAATGAAATTAATTTTAATCAAGAAATTAAATCCTCAACATTGACCCTCTCTATATAATTATTAATGCTAATTATGTATTTAGAGCGACGTTTTACAGATTTATAACAACAATTCAATGTGTTCTTCATTAGCCTCGTTTCCATGCTGAACTTCCAGTAGTCTACAAAAACATGCCCATAACTTGAGACCGACCCCACAATTTGACTTTACTACCTATCTAGTGTTATTCAGCAGGGTTCAATCTATCTGAATCCACTTTTCGACCTTTTCTGTGGTGTAAAGTAAACCAACTCAAAAATTAAAGCCTTTATTGGAATTGGCTCTCCGACTAATTGGTGTAATGCCCGATAGAGCGGGTGAGGCCGAAATTAAATCTTCATCCTATAACATCCGATGACTCAGCATTTTCTTTTCAATAGGTTAATATACTCAGTACTGAGTTTTCCTATTGTTTCTGGTAATGAACTGATTGTTTTCGATTCCCTTGAGGATAAAGAGCAATATAAAAACGATGCGTTTTCAAACGAAAACGGAGCACAGGAAGCCCATGCTGTGGTTTTGTGGAGAATATCGTAAAAATATTTTTTCCTGTAAATACTGTAATAAAAGACTTGAAACTGTGGTAGTGTCTTGTGGACACAACGGTTAATATCAACAACGGTTAATATGGTCAACGGACACTTATTTTTGTCCCGATTGATACATTTCCATGCATTCTTAGGGAGCAGTCATTATTTATGGTGGGGTAGGGGTGCATGGGTGATTTTGAGGCCGAGGTCAGTTATTTTACATGAAAAATTATTTTTACGATATTCTCCACAAAACAACAGCTTGGGCTTCCTGTGAACGGAGTAGTGTGGACGGGGCCTTAGTTTTTCCCATCCCAGTCCGCAAGCCCGCAAGGGATGATTTTAATATTCGGTACCATTTTCTCTCGGTGAAAATGAGGATTCGGAGAAAAATCACGTTCAGTCTCGGATCATCTATACTGATATTAAATTATTTTTCAAAAAGGTGAGAAATAATTAATTTTTAAGTTTGTACCTTTTAAGAACCTTTTATTGTGATAGTTGTGTAGCAACTTGTGTGTAGCTATTTTTTGAGGTTTTCTATATATGCCGCGTCTCCGTCCCACGTCCCCACCTCCCCCGCCACCCGTTCCTGTGGCCGGGAAAGTCTGGGTCTATAAACATTTCCAAGATGGTGGACGAAGAAGTTGTTGTATTATAAAATAACTTGGTAAAACTATGTCAAACAAAGAAAGAAAGCACCGAAAAGGTATCTTTGGGGTTCGTATATCAGCTAATAAACAACTTCGTCCATTTGGTCGCTACTCGGATCCCTTTTCTTCTGATGACAGCGAGGATTCGGACTATGAACCGACGGCCAAACATGACAATGAGAACGAAGAAATGTCTTCTGAGCAAGATTGTTTAGCCTCTGAGATACATTCAGGCAACATTCAAAAAAGACAAAAGAACTTTACTGGCAGAAAGAAGCCAAAACCGTTGTCTGTTGACATCGAGAGCAAAATATCGTCATATAAATCGTGGTCAGATTTAATACCAAGTGAAGTTTTACTGCATATTTTCACGTACTGTGTTGAGAGTCAAGGTGCAATTCCACTATTAAGTAGGTATGTTGCATAATAACGAGCTAGTTTTCTACGTCTTGTACATGTGTACAACTGAAGGGAACTCCCAGACGGGACGGGAATTGAGGGGTTGGGTACTGACGTCTGACGACCAAATTTTGGGTGAGTAGATGAGAACCCTTTGCCTTACTCTCACACTCATCCCTGCTTATTTGTTATGTACATAATTTGCAGTTTAATTTAGAGCTGTGACAGCAAGACCTTTACTTGTCTATTTCAATATTTGTCTTGACTTGGCTACCATTATGCCAAGGAATGACTGCTCCACTGCCATTCTGGGTCCCTGCTACTTATAATATAAACTTGAGTTAAACTGCAGAATACCCCACCATGGCAAGCTACGCCCCTGCTCTCTAGTAGAACAAAGCAGCTTGTATTCACGTCAACACGTCCCTGTCTTGCTCACTAGTAGAACAAAGCAGCTTGTATTCACGTCAACACATCCCTGTCTTGCTCACTAGTAGAACAAAGCAGCTTGTATTCACGTCAACACGTCCCTGTCTTGCTCACTAGTAGAACAAAGCAGCTTGTATTCACATCAACACGTCCCTGTCTTGCTCACTAGTAGAACAAAGCAGCTTGTATTCACGTCAACCCGTCCCTGTCTTGCTCACTAGTAGAACAAAGCAGCTTGTATTCACGTCAACACATCCCTGTCTTGCTCACCAGTAGAACAAAGCAGCTTGTATTCACGTCAACACGTCCCTGTCTTGTTCACTAGTAGAACAAAGCAGCTTGTATTCACGTCAACACATCCCTGTCTTGCTCACCAGTAGAACAAAGCAGCTTGTATTCACATCAACACGTCCCTGTCTTGCTCTCTAGTAGAACAAAGCAGCTTGTATTCACGTCAACACGTCCCTGTCTTGCTCACTAGTAGAACAAAGCAGCTTGTATTCACGTCAACACGTCCCTGTCTTGCTCACTAGTAGAACAAAGCAGCTTGTATTCACATCAACACGTCCCTGTCTTGCTCACTAGTAGAACAAAGCAGCTTGTATTCACGTCAACACGTCCCTGTCTTGCTCACTAGTAGAACAAAGCAGCTTGTATTCACGTCAACACATCCCTGTCTTGCTCACCAGTAGAACAAAGCAGCTTGTATTCACGTCAACACGTCCCTGTCTTGCTCACTAGTAGAACAAAGCAGCTTGTATTCACGTCAACACATCCCTGTCTTGCTCACCAGTAGAACAAAGCAGCTTGTATTCACATCAACACGTCTCTGTCTTGCTCTCTAGTAGAACAAAGCAGCTTGTATTCACGTCAACATGTCCCTGTCTTGCTCACTAGTAGAACAAAGCAGCTTGTATTCACGTCAACACATCCCTGTCTTGCTCACCAGTAGAACAAAGCAGCTTGTATTCACATCAACACGTCCCTGTCTTGCTCACTAGTAGAATGAAGCAGCTTGTATTCACATCAACACATCCCTGTCTTGCTCACTAGTAGAACAAAGCAGCTTGTATTCACATCAACACGTCCCTGTCTTGCTCACTAGTAGAATGAAGCGGCTTGTATTCACGTCAACACGTCCCTGTCTTGCTCACTAGTAGAACAAAGCAGCTTGTATTCACATGTTACTGCGTTTATGCATTGACGTGAATATACAAGCTGCTTCGATCGATCGTTCTACTAGAGAGCAAGACAGGTACGCATTGCTATGAATACAAACTGCTTCATTCTACTAGAGAGCAAGATAGGGACGTGTTGAACAGTTAACACATTGACCAGTTGACGTTAACCAGTTTACATGAATATGTCAGAGAGATTTCAAGCATGTACGTACACGTACACTTTATATGTTATACAGTCCTGATGCCTACTGCTTGCTTTAAGGGGGTATAGCTTCCCATGGTGGAGGATTCTGCAATTGTTCCAAAACTTACATGTACATGTAATAATTATTGTTCCTGTTATTTTTAAGCTAAAACAAAAACCCTTGTTTTGTAATCACCTTGTTTTGTAATCATCATTCTACCCCTATGTCTATATGCACACCTATAAGATCTCAGACATAAACCCATACCAACTATTGAAACCTGATGTGACTAATTAGGTTATCTAAAGTATGCAACAGATGGAACATAATGTCCAAGGAACCAAAACTGTACAAAAAAATGGACCTTGGCAAACTGGGAAAATATAGCATTGCAAGTGATACCCTGATTAGGCAACTACTTACTAGAGGGCTATCAGGGGCTGAGGAACTGAATCTTGAAGGGTGGATAAAACTTACAGACAAGGGTGTTGAGGTTAGTACATGTACATAGTTTATGATTCACCAACTCTGTCTTTTTGCATGTTGGACTTCCTGTCAGTGGTAGAAATTACACAGAGAACCTATGTCTAAAAATTAAATGATTATTGCTGGCAGAACTGATACAAATGTAGGACTTTTCAGCAAGATCTGATTCTATCATTTTGTCTGTCTAATGAATTCTCTTGTGATTTCAGCTTGTTGCAAAGACTTGCAAAAATCTCAAATCCTTGTCTCTTTCGAACTGCGAAGGACTGTCTCCTAAATTCCTGAGTATCCTGGCAAATGGACAGTGCTCAAGACTCTCAAGTATAGATGTGTCAGGGACCAAAGTAAGGTTTATGATTCTGCAAAGTTATTTTTACCTACAAGGGTGGTGGTTGGCAAAGGCTGGGGGGAGGGGGGGGGGGGGGATTTGACAGGCAAGGCCTCCCTAAGAGTGGGGAGTTTTACATCATGGATATTTGATGCCCTTCAAAGTATGTACATGCTCCCTGCTTCCTGCTCCCCCTATTCACTTTTAATGTCTATTAATTGAGTTGAGACAGGATTAATATGATCTAGAGAGGCAGAGAAGGCAAATCTAGATGTTTGTAAGGCTACGTTGATTATGTATACAATATGGGGGGCGGGGGAGGGGGGTCAGAGGAATTTTTTTAAGTTTGATTTTTTTTTTTTTTTTTGCGATCCCCCCTTAGTATAGCATAATAAGTTTTTTTAGAATGCCCCCCCCCCCCCCCCCCCCCCCCAAAAAAAGTCAGGTGTTTCATGGTACCTTAGGCAATCCAATCAGAGGTTTGATACCGGGAACTTGGTTTTGATTGCAAGGAAAAGAAGAAGAAAAAAGGAAAATAGAAGAAAATCAAATAACCAGTCACTGCACAGATTGCACAAAAGATGCAGTGAAGTGCTTCATATTTTGTTAACACTAGAATGTGCATCAATGAAGAAATAGAAAACGAGCGCGCATGCTATGTGCATGTTTTAGAGCACGTGGGGACTGATCAGAACACAAGAGAAGTGTTTACGCGTCGTGCTTGTCAACACTTCTCGAGTCTTCTGATCAGTCCCCAAGTCCTTTATTTACCATTTCTTCAACATTTAAGATTTTCCTGAATTGTAGATAGATCATGGATCACTAAGAAATCTGCTACTTCAACATGGAAGTAATTTAAAGGAAATACTCTTGAGAAACTGTAAAGGATTCCCTGGCTCTGTCGTTTTACCTATGCTACAGGTACTAGCAAATCTATGGTGTAACAGTTCTACCTGTATCTGTTAATAGACCTTTCCCATATTCACTTTGATGACAACAAACAATGGTTTCAGGTTGAGAATGAGGTAGACAAAATACAGGGTCTAACCTAGTGTCGACCTGGTGCTATTGTTTGTTGGCATTGAAGTAGAATGTGGCAAAGGTCTATTGAATGTTTTTATTGTTGTAATTATTATTCAGGAATTGTGTCCCAATCTGCAACATCTTGACTTGTCAGGAACTCTAGTCAGACAAATAAAGATTGAACTTCTCCAGGTGAAGTAGATTTCCTATCCTATCCTATCCTATCCTATCCTATCCTATCCTATCCTATCCTATCCTATCCTATCCTATCCTATCCTATCCTATCCTATCCTATCCTATCCTATCCTATCCTATCCTATCCTATCCTATCCTATCCTATCCTATCCTATCCTATCCTATCCTATCCTATCCTATCTTATCCTATCCTATCCTATCCTATCTTATCCTATCCTATCCTATCCTATCTTATCCTATCCTATCCTTTCCTTTCTTATCTTTCCCTTACTTTGTCTTCCCATTCTTTCATTCATGCACTTGTCCTCTCACCTTTTCTTACTTCTTATGTTCTGCCATTCTGCCTATCTACATACAAATTCGAAGAACGTTTCATACAACATAGTTACAGATTTAAATTTGCCCTTGCTTTATATTCATTTGTTTTATCGTCTTTTTTTCTCTCTTTTTCAGGAAGATTGTCCAAACCTTAAAACTCTATTACTGGCCAATATGTGGCCACAGCCATCCTACATTTATTCCAGGCACTCAAAAACAGTTAAGCGGGTTACAGACGAGCAAGTTTTCTATGACAAGTTTTGAATTGACAAGTTTTATTTGCTCGTCTGTAAAGGAAATCTTGTCAAGTTTTCTTTTACGTTTCCTTTACAGACCAGCAGATTTCCTTTACAGAGGAGCAAATAAAACTTGTCAATGCAAGACTTGTCATAGAAAACTTGCTCGTCTGTAACCGGCTTTAAGAGTCTTCTCTTCATATTCCATGAATATCGCCCTTTCAGACACCTATGAAATTTCTCTGGAACAAAGCACGCACCTCTTTTTGAATAATCATAACAAAGTGATGAACACTTGTCTCCCAACTGTAGATCCCCATTCCTAGGTCATTCATTCAATCAATCAATCAATCAATCAATCCATCAATCAATCAATCAATCATTCAATCACTCAATCAATCACTCAATTGGCTTTATTTATTCACAATAAGTTTAGTGCACCGCAATAATAATAATAATAATAATAAATGCTGATGTGGTCATGAGATTCCAAAGCCAAACTGCATTGTAATCACAACTAATGATTCGTTTTTTGTGTTTGTTGTGTTCTGAATTCGACTCTCCTTGAAGCAATTTCCCTCGGGTCTGTTTTTGATGGTCCGTAGTAACGCGAGTCCATAATATCGAGAGTAAGTTTTAGTAACCTTATATTTCCAGATCTTCTCCGTAAGCGGAGTGTCCGCATTAGCGGGGTGTACGTAATAGCGAGGTGTCTGCATTAGCGGGGTGTCCGTAATAGCGGGGTGGCCGTAATATCAGGGTGGCCGTAATAGCGGGATGGCCGTAATAGCAGGGTGGCCGTAATAGCGGGGTGGCCATAATAGCGGGGTGGCCGCGATAGCTAAGCGTCCGCAATGCGAGAGTTGACTTGCAGAAAACCTAAGAGGGTCTTTTTGATAGAAATGTCTGCCATAATACTAGTATTATGGTCTCTTGTGTCTGCCGCATCCAGTTTTCACAACCAACGCCAGAAAAATGTTACGACAAAATTTTGATGCACCATTGCGTGCAATATTGCTGCACAGTGTGTCCATCCCTGCAACATTGCTCGCAATTGACTGCGCGCGCTCACATGATACAATTGTTTACAATGTTGTATCGATTCTACAGCAAACATTGCGTGCAACATGTTACAAGGGGTGGACAAACGCTGCAATACTACATGTACATATTTTCGGCAATAATAATAATAATAATCTTGCGCCGTGTGTCCGCAATTAACTCTAACTGAATGTTCCAATTTTCGTTTTGTCTGTCATTTAGGGCGGAGTGAATGGTTTCCCAGATTTAGAGCATCTCTCACTAGCTGCATGTTCTAACCAAACGGAAATAGCTCTTAACGACACGTTGATTACCCGGTAGGTTGAAGTTACTGCTGTGAATACTTTGTGCGCCTTTGTTTAGGTGATAGTGAGTATTCATGGTTTTCACTAGTTAGCGATGCAACTGTAATAAGTCGTGTTCTTGTAGACTTATGGATCTTTATTGAGACGTTCTTCGGTTACAGCTTGGTTGTTGTTCTTAAGGCTGAGTCTAAACTCCTCTCTCTCTAAAAACTCTCTCTACATGTAGCTTGGTTGTATTTATACTGACATCCTTGTAGAGTGCAAACCATATGTCCGTGAAACAGTACTAACTAATTAGTACTAAATAGCACTGATGAAACAATAGAAAACAATAGAGATAACACTATTTAGTACTATTTAGTAATAGCACTATTTCACGGACATATGGTTTGCACTCTATAACTAGTTTTGTATAGTTTGGATGACAAGTACTTAATTTTACATAAGTGGGCGTTGATATTCCCAAGTATGCATTTCTAAAGAATATCTAGTACAAGTGATTATCTGAACAATTCGTCGATGACTGAGTATAGAATTGGCCATTACAAAAAAGAGCAGGGGACTGGGACCAAGTCCGTAAAACTAATTCAA
The DNA here is from genome assembly GCA_033675265.1 of Actinostola sp. cb2023. Classification (NCBI taxonomy): domain Eukaryota; kingdom Metazoa; phylum Cnidaria; class Anthozoa; order Actiniaria; family Actinostolidae; genus Actinostola; species Actinostola sp. cb2023. The sequence goes on from JAUJYZ010001345.1 coordinate 291,484, forward strand.
TAAGAAACTAGTAAAAGTGGGCATCATTTTCTGACAGAGCAGATCAAACTTAGCTAATCGGGAAAGTTTGGTGAACTTTGGCTTAATATTGACGATCCTAGAGACCATCAAATATGTACATTTTCCCATACAAACTCTGTATTTTTTTACGTTGTCTACCCAAACCATACTTTCACTGTAAAATCTCAAAATTTCAAAAGTTTATAATTCCGACAGAATTTACTCAAATCACATCAAACTTTACACATATGATAATTTCAACATGTTGTTTCATGTCATAAACTTAATTTCGTAATTACATTAATTCTAATAAACTCATTCCCAGTCCCCTGCTCTTTTTTGTAATGGCCAATTGAATATCACGACAAACATGATATATTTGAATCTTAGTACAACTCTTAGCTTAGGAGATATTTCTAGTTGAAAATACTGAAACAATAGATCCTAATGAAGGACGCTACAATTCTACGAGTCTCTATACCGTAGTACTGCACAAGGCATGTAAAACCAGTTTATTCTAGTTTCTACAGCTGTCCATGTTGAACCATGGACTTTGACCTGGACTTTGGTAGCGTCTCTCATTAGTTCTATTGAACGAGTAACAGCTGTTTTTATGAAGATTATGGCTATTGAACATTGTATATTTCGGTCAGAGAGCAAGGTTGTCATAGCGACAACTTGACAGAGAACATGGCGATTCTTTTTTTTTTCTTTTTTTCTTTTTTCTTTTTTATTTTTTTCACCATTGGTAAACACTTCCAAGCAGCACATGGCAGCCACACCGATGTCGACCAATCACAGTTTCACATTCTCAAGAAGTGCAAAGACAGACTCCGTGCGTGCTAAACTCTTTGTTTGACTTTAGTACTATTTTGTTTAATCAACGTTATTGTTTTTATTGTTATATATATCTTTCATTTTCACTTTACTGGTCCACTTTACTTGACTTGATAATGGCGTTCAGTTAGTATAGGAAATACCACAGTTCGAGAAGAATTAATGAAAAATACCACGCGTATTTGATGAAAGTGGCTGAATACCACGAGTGCGTATCACAACTGGTATTCAGCCACTTTCATCAAATACGCGTGGTATTTTTCATTAATTCTTCGAGAACTAAGTGGTATTTCCTATTAATAACACACCTACAAAAAATATGAGTTTCGTTATAGTAGCAAATCGCTCGTAGCACAATCACAACCGCAAATAATAAAATAGCACATGTGCAATTTTCTTAATACCGTGCAATTAATTAATTGCACGGTATTAAGAAAAAATCCACAGTCAATCAGCCAATCAGAAACGAGTATTTTTTGTAGGTGTGTTATTAACGTCGAAACGTCGTCTATATTATATATTTTATAATGTATTTTAAGAACATTTTATCGCAGATTTTTACAATCAAATGTTTAAATAAGTCTCTCCTTATTCGAATTATTATTATTTATTTTTTTAATTTATTTTTTTATTATTATTATTATTCATTGGATATTTTAAATTTCCAAGGTTTGAAAAGCGTATGGTTTTCAGTTTCACTGAAGGATTATTTTGTTTCCATTTTTTTGTATATATTAAGACTACTGAAGACTTCGTGCAATCTTCGTGTACTGGACATCAGGGGATGTGGTCGTGTAACAGTAGATGCGATTCAGGTAAGGAATCATGAATTCTACATACTTAAGTTTTCTTGAATCTCGCTATCCATCATCCATTACTTTGTACTGGACATCAGGGGATGTGGTCGTATAACAGTAGATGCGATTCAGGTAAGGAATCATGAATTCTACATACTTAAGTTTTCTTGCATCTCGCTATCCATCATCCATTACTTTGTACTGGACATCAGGGGATGTGGTCGTATAACAGTAGATGCGATTCAGGTAAGGAATCATGAATTCTACATACTTACATTTTCTTGCATCTCGCTATCCATCATCCATTACTTTGTACTGGACATCAGGGGATGTGGTCGTATAACAGTAGATGCGATTCAGGTAAGGAATCATGAATTCTACATACTTACGTTTTCTTGAATCTCGCTATCCATCATCCATTACTTTGTACTGGACATTAGGGGATGTGCTCGTATAACAGTAGATGCGATTCAGGTAAGGAATCATGAATTCTACATACTTACGTTTTCTTGCATCTCGCTATCCATCATCCATTACTTTGTACTGGACATCAGGGGATGTGGTCGTGTAACAGTAGATGCGATTCAAGTAAGGAATCATGAATTCTACATACTTACGTTTTCTTGAATCTCGCTATCCATCATCCATTACTTTGTACTGGACATTAGGGGATGTGCTCGTATAACAGTAGATGCGATTCAGGTAAGGAATCATGAATTCTACATACTTACGTTTTCTTGCATCTCGCTATCCATCATCCATTACTTTGTACTGGACATCAGGGGATGTGGTCGTGTAACAGTAGATGCGATTCAGGTAAGGAATCATGAATTCTACATACTTAAGTTTTCTTGCATCTCGCTATCCATCATCCATTACTTTGTACTGGACATCAGGGGATGTGGTCGTGTAACAGTAGATGCGATTCAGGTAAGGAATCATGAATTCTACATACTTACGTTTTCTTGAATCTCGCTATCCATCATCCATTACTTTGTACTGGACATCAGGGGATGTGGTCGTGTAACAGTAGATGCGATTCAGGTAAGGAATCATGAATTCTACATACTTAAGTTTTCTTGCATCTCGCTATCCATCATCCATTACTTTGTACTGGACATCAGGGGATGTGGTCGTGTAACAGTAGATGCGATTCAGGTAAGGAATCATGAATTCTACATCCTTAAATTTTCTTGCATCTCGCTATCCATCATCCATTACTTTGTACTGGACATCAGGGGATGTGGTCGTATAACAGTAGATGCGATTCAGGTAAGGAATCATGAATTCTACATACTTAAGTTTTCTTGCATCTCGCTATCCATCATCCATTACTTTGCACTGGACATCAGGGGATGTGGTCGTGTAACAGTAGATGCGATTCAGGTAAGGAATCATGAATTCTACATACTTAAGTTTTCTTGCATCTCGCTATCCATCATCCATTACTTTGTACTGGACATCAGGGGATGTGGTCGTGTAACAGTAGATGCGATTCAGGTAAGGAATCATGAATTCTACATACTTACGTTTTCTTGAATCTCGCTATCCATCATCCATTACTTTGTACTGGACATCAGGGGATGTGGTCGTGTAACAGTAGATGCGATTCAGGTAAGGAATCATGAATTCTACATACTTAAGTTTTCTTGCATCTCGCTATCCATCATCCATTACTTTGTACTGGACATCAGGGGATGTGGTCGTGTAACAGTAGATGCGATTCAGGTAAGGAATCATGAATTCTACATACTTAAGTTTTCTTGCATCTCGCTATCCATCATCCATTACTTTGTACTGGACATCAGGGGATGTGGTCGTATAACAGTAGATGCGATTCAGGTAAGGAATCATGAATTCTACATACTTAAGTTTTCTTGCATCTCGCTATCCATCATCCATTACTTTGTACTGGACATCAGGGGATGTGGTCGTGTAACAGTAGATGCGATTCAGGTAAGGAATCATGAATTCTACATACTTAAGTTTTCTTGCATCTCGCTATCCATCATCCATTACTTTGTACTGGACATCAGGGGATGTGGTCGTGTAACAGTAGATGCGATTCAGGTAAGGAATCATGAATTCTACATACTTAAGTTTTCTTGCATCTCGCTATCCATCATCCATTACTTTGTACTGGACATCAGGGGATGTGGTCGTGTAACAGTAGATGCGATTCAGGTAAGGAATCATGAATTCTACATACTTAAGTTTTCTTGCATCTCGCTATCCATCATCCATTACTTTGTACTGGACATCAGGGGATGTGGTCGTGTAACAGTAGATGCGATTCAGGTAAGGAATCATGAACTCTACATACTTAAGTTTTCTTGCATCTCGCTATCCATCATCCATTACTTTGTACTGGACATCAGGGGATGTGGTCGTGTAACAGTAGATGCGATTCAGGTAAGGAATCATGAATTCTACATACTTAAGTTTTCTTGCATCTCGCTATCCATCATCCATTACTTTGTACTGGACATCAGGGGATGTGGTCGTGTAACAGTAGATGCGATTCAGGTAAGGAATCATGAATTCTACATACTTAAGTTTTCTTGCATCTCGCTATCCATCATCCATTACTTTGTACTGGACATCAGGGGATGTGGTCGTGTAACAGTAGATGCGATTCAGGTAAGGAATCATGAATTCTACATACTTAAGTTTTCTTGCATCTCGCTATCCATCATCCATTACTTTGTACTGGACATCAGGGGATGTGGTCGTGTAACAGTAGATGCGATTCAGGTAAGGAATCATGAATTCTACATACTTAAGTTTTCTTGCATCTCGCTATCCATCATCCATTACTTTGTACTGGACATCAGGGGATGTGGTCGTGTAACAGTAGATGCGATTCAGGTAAGGAATCATGAATTCTACATACTTAAGTTTTCTTGCATCTCGCTATCCATCATCCATTACTTTGTACTGGACATCAGGGGATGTGGTCGTGTAACAGTAGATGCGATTCAGGTAAGGAATCATGAATTCTACATACTTAAGTTTTCTTGCATCTCGCTATCCATCATCCATTACTTTGTACTGGACATCAGGGGATGTGGTCGTGTAACAGTAGATGCGATTCAGGTAAGGAATCATGAATTCTACATACTTAAGTTTTCTTGCATCTCGCTATCCATCATCCATTACTTTGTACTGGACATCAGGGGATGTGGTCGTGTAACAGTAGATGCGATTCAGGTAAGGAATCATGAACTCTACATACTTAAGTTTTCTTGCATCTCGCTATCCATCATCCATTACTTTGTACTGGACATCAGGGGATGTGGTCGTGTAACAGTAGATGCGATTCAGGTAAGGAATCATGAATTCTACATACTTAAGTTTTCTTGCATCTCGCTATCCATCATCCATTACTTTGTACTGGACATCAGGGGATGTGGTCGTGTAACAGTAGATGCGATTCAGGTAAGGAATCATGAATTCTACATACTTAAGTTTTCTTGCATCTCGCTATCCATCATCCATTACTTTGTACTGGACATCAGGGGATGTGGTCGTGTAACAGTAGATGCGATTCAGGTAAGGAATCATGAATTCTACATACTTAAGTTTTCTTGCATCTCGCTATCCATCATCCATTACTTTGTACTGGACATCAGGGGATGTGGTCGTGTAACAGTAGATGCGATTCAGGTAAGGAATCATGAATTCTACATACTTAAGTTTTCTTGCATCTCGCTATCCATCATCCATTACTTTGTACTGGACATCAGGGGATGTGGTCGTGTAACAGTAGATGCGATTCAGGTAAGGAATCATGAATTCCACATACTTACGTTTTCTTGAATCTCGCTATCCATCATCCATTACTTTGTACTGGACATCAGGGGATGTGGTCGTGTAACAGTAGATGCGATTCAGGTAAGGAATCATGAATTCTACATACTTAAGTTTTCTTGCATCTCGCTATCCATCATCCATTACTTTGTACTGGACATCAGGGGATGTGGTCGTGTAACAGTAGATGCGATTCAGGTAAGGAATCATGAATTCTACATACTTAAGTTTTCTTGCATCTCGCTATCCATCATCCATTACTTTGTACTGGACATCAGGGGATGTGGTCGTATAACAGTAGATGCGATTCAGGTAAGGAATCATGAATTCTACATACTTAAGTTTTCTTGCATCTCGCTATCCATCATCCATTACTTTGTACTGGACATCAGGGGATGTGGTCGTGTAACAGTAGATGCGATTCAGGTAAGGAATCATGAATTCTACATACTTAAGTTTTCTTGCATCTCGCTATCCATCATCCATTACTTTGTACTGGACATCAGGGGATGTGGTCGTGTAACAGTAGATGCGATTCAGGTAAGGAATCATGAATTCTACATACTTAAGTTT
>JAUJYZ010001345.1:300000-302494 GCA_033675265.1 Actinostola sp. cb2023
AGCTATGGCATCATTCCTTAAGTTACGTTACCAAATTAACATATCCCGATTTCAAACTTTATAACTCACTGACGCAAAGTTCAAATCACAAAATACTGAAACCTGCAAATATTCACTTAATATATAATCGATTTTTAAAACAAACTCAAATTACTGACATATAATCGATTTTTAAAACAAACTCACAGGGGTTATAGGCACTTTAACTACATATCCATTTATTTCTACCTTCAATGCTGAAGATCATGCTTGAAATCGTCTTTCATTTATTTTATAACTTCTTATTTCACTTCCAAGGTGTGTTTTGAAAAAATGCCCAAAGCTGGAAGACCTGAACCTTTCGTCTTGTCGGGGCATACCACGTGGTTTGAAGCAACGTCATACTGGACAACACCTTGTCCGACTAACCAATGAAATCATGTCAGGACCGTTAAAGGACAGTGACAATGATTGATTGCAATCGATTGGGTCAGTGTTTCCTCATGAAAACTTGCGATTTACTGACAACCAACTATTTATTTACCTTGAGGCCATGGAAGGGTGGGAATCCAGCCCCGTCTGTAACGCTGGCTAATTTACGTTCGATAACGACGAATTCCAGTCATCTCAAACAGTTGAGATTTGGCGTGTACCCTTGTGCCTTTACAATGGCACAGGGGCACTCTTTTTGTCTTTGTTTGGATTTACGGTTACATGGGAATCCAGCATCCATCGTCCAGTCCAGTCCAATGGCTTTAATAACAAAATGGCAAATGTGAGAACAGAAGGAAAGAACGCACTAATAGATAATGTGAAATTTGACTAGATATGGATTAAAAAGAAATACACAATATTACCCATGCTGCATTTCGCTCCTATCGAGTTAGTTTTGAGTGGTTTTACCGACAACATTTTCGAAGCAGTTGTATGTTTGCTGTATTATGAACTCATTGAAATCGTTTAGTTGTGTTTTCAGAAACATTGTCTTATTTGAAATATAACAAGATCCTAGTAGCTCACTCGTCACGCCCTGGTGCCGGATTGAGCCAGTACATGCTTTGGACCAGAGTAGAATTGGGATCCCTGTGGGTGAATTTCGAAGGCCGAGTGGCCGTGGCACTTTCATTTTTAGCATGTAATGTAACAAGAGTTGAAGAATTACTTAGGAGGACCAGATTTATTTAAAAATAATGTGTTATTAATTGGGATCCCTGTGTAAATTTCGAAGGACGTCGTCGGAGTTTGATTTTCGCTTCTAGAAAGCTTTCCTTTTCTGCCTTGTTCTTCAAATACTTGCTACAAATAAAGATTGATGGTTATTTGAGAGTTTGTATAAGTGATAAAGGCTTTCAAGGCTTGCCATGTTACGTGTCTCAGTTTCAGTTCAGCGATTATCGATCGTCATGCACTATCAATTCCAAGAGTGCCCACAATACATAGAACGACAATAGAACAATAGCCAGGACTTTTTGCGCAGCTACTTGAATACCTGACCCCATCCGCAGTCTAATATCGTCTATAATTGTATACAGCTATTTCAAAAAAGGTTGGTGAAGGTTTTGTTGCATGTTGCATACCAAGCCCGAAATGCACTCTGGGCGATGTGAATGGAGTCAGCGAAAGGTCACAACAATTATGGACTCTGGGAATTTTCCCAAACTTTGTCTTTGCAATATGGAGGCAGGCATATTTTCTTTTGTATGTGCATGCTGACATTATATATATATGATCCACAATACATTTCGGGCTTGGTATGCAAGATGCAACAAAAACCTTCACCAACCTTTTTTGAAATAGCGTATCCTGCATCTGATCCCCCACGAAGAAGTTCGACTGACTGAATACCAATCAGCACACTTAGGTTCGTATGAGAATTGTGTTCTTTCTTTGTCTATGTGATAAATATGGACCCATCTATACTAGTGCCTTGAGATTTGTACCCTTCACTTAAATATCTCTACGGGACGCTTTCCATTTCACAACATTGTGCCTGTCTGATGCTGATTAATTGCCCATGCAAGTTTTACATGTAATGGATTGCTTCAGTTCGGTCTGGAATTAGCGCGTCCTGTCGATGTTATTTGGAGACCATTTGGAAAACTAACTTTATCGGAATGAAACGTTTGAGTTGATAAGCAAGGGTTATTCGGCCGAAACGTCGACAGATTTGTGTACTTATTTCATTTGAATTCACGCGTGAAGTTGTTCAATTTATTATATGAATCAGTGTTTTTCTAAACGTTCACTCATTGGAAAAGTTATACCTCCATAGAAATCGTGTACGGTTATGAGTGGACACACAGGACTACACATGGAACCTCTAGCTTCGTATGCCAAATTGGCCATTTCAAACCATGTGATGGAAACATGGTGTTCTCGGAGAATTAGTCATTTAATATGCAACGAATAAATTTCAGAAATATAAAGGAACAATTCTCCAGGAATATCATGTTTACATCACATGGTTTGAAATGGGCAATTTGGCATACAAGCTAAAGCAGGTCTATTGCAGTCA
>JAUJYZ010000728.1:0-140000 GCA_033675265.1 Actinostola sp. cb2023
TACAATAAAGAACATAAAGAAAAGACATTGAAAAATAAATAGAGTCAACAAGTAGTTTCATCAAGTCAATCGTCAAACCCAGAGAGCTTCCAACAAGCCCTTGGACATTATGTACACTGACAGTATACACCTATTTCAAATAACGTTGTCGCGTTCAAAGCAACAAGCGTCAAGCCAAGACCGAAGTGAATGCTGGTTATGTGCTGGCAAATTATTCAAATCAGACCTTATTTTCTATGGAACGAATTGTGATACGCAAACAAGCACGTGAAAATGTTCATATTTTGCAATTAGTCATTATAGAAACAATAGTGATTAAAAATAATAATTGCCAACGCAAAACCAGCATTCACTTCGGTCTTGGCTTGACGCTTTGAACGCGACAACGTTATTTGAAATAGGTGTATATACTTACGTCACACTAGTTGTGTTTCAGAATCTTGGATAACTTGTGTAACCTTACTGTTTATTTCAGCATTATTGGTGAAGGAGCACTTGAGAGACGAGAGAGACTACGAAGGATACTTTCAGATCTTGGTAGGTGTAGCAAACATGCACGTACAACATAATGTACCGGTATATATGATATTGATATTTTACAGACACAGAGTCATTTACACCTTTTTTGTCTCCAAAGGAGATGATGTACTGACGGCAGAAGAAAGAGCAGCTCCAGAATCATCCCAAGTAAGTTTAAACTTTGATGACTGGATGTTACTACACCAGAATTAAACATACATGTACATTGTACATGTAAAGTATAGGGCGTGATTCCAAGCTTGAGATCGAATGAATGATTTTCGCTTGTTACTAACAAAAGACCCTCAGTTTCCCATAATTCGTCTTACAATACAATACAATACAATACAATACAATACAATACAATACAATACAATACAATACAATACAATACAATACAATACAATACAATACAATACAATACATACAATTTACAATACAATACAATACAATACTTTATTTAATATACACGTCACACTGAGGAGCTTACAAAAACTCGTTTAAACACGTACGTGTGCAATAAACTATAATTATACAATATAAAACTATAATACTATGTAAAGCTAATTTGTAAAACTATAAATAATGTCGTTATAAAATATAAATGTTATCAACTACTTTCAATTCATCTCTAATCAGGTAAATGTCTTGATCTCAGATCATCCATTTCAGATCGGTTTTTTGTATGAATGAATGAATGAATGAATGAATGAATGAATGAATGAATGAATGAACTTTATTTAGACACGGAATCAAAATCACTAAAATTAAAATTAATTACAAAGTGCTCTCCCTTTGAGTCGTGTAAAAAGATAAGATAGTATACACCTATTTCAAAAAACGTTGGCATCTGAAAATCTGAAATCTGAATCTGAAATATTATTATTATTGTGGGTATAAGTTGTGATCTATCTTGTAATTACTGGAATATGCCTACACGATCTTTAGGCGAACTGCGTTGGCGAATAGTGTAGCAACATGTACGAGTGTTTTTATGTCACAGATTCCGATTTCAGATTCAGATTTCAGATGCCAACGTTTTTTGAAATAGGTGTACATGTGATAGAGATTCTGATTCTTGAATTGTATTCACCCAGTGGTTTGACAATCTTCCATGTAAAAATGTGTTGATTTCGCGATCGTTTCTTGTACATTTCAGTCTTGGGAATGGTCCATTCTGACTGGTTGATTTTTACAGAGTTGTGATGTACACTTAATGTGATGTCTGCCGTCATACATTATTGTGCTCCAACAGCAATTGTAACTTTTGGATCCCAATAAGTATATTACATAATATGTACAGGTATAGTGTAACAATGGTTGTAAATGTTGTGTATCTGTATCTTATAGGAAAGTGAGGTGTGGTATCACGAAGGACCTCAAGAACTCAAGATTGCAAGGGCATGGATAGCGAACTATTCCCTGCCAAGGTCTGTAGTAGCAAGGTTATAAAACCAGGTTGCAATACCATTGAGCTATCTCGGCCATGATGCCATGACAAGTATCATATTATAATAACTTCCATCAAGGGCCTATGCTGTATTATTATTTGCCCCAGGAAGTTGGATGCTCCGATAAACCAATCTTTTCCTGCGAAACAAAGCAAATATGCAGTTTAGAGTCCTAGTATTTACAATAGGGACCTAAGATTTCCAAAATCTATGACGGCCACGTCAACCGGAAGTGTAAATAACTTCTGTTCGGGGTATCGTACATTAGAGATTTAGTCCAAGCCTAAGCCTGTGAGGTTAAGTATTTATCCACAGGGAATACCAACTATGAAGGTATGAAACTTCGAACAGAAGTTATTTACACTTCCGGTTGACGTCGCCGTCGTAGATTTTGTAAATCTTTAAGGTCCCCAATGTTGTTTCAGAGGGTAAATATAAACTACTCTGAACTGTCTTTATTATCCAACAATAAAATTTTAATTCTAATTCCTACTGTACATGTAATAATATTAGAAAAACTTAGATATACATGTACTGCATATGATATCAACATGTTAATTTATTAATAAGTATTGATCAATGTGACCGTGGCTTGGTTGCCATGGTTACCTCCTTAGCTGCATGTTGCTGGCCATAGCTGGACCATTGCATTGGCTTTGCATAAAACATGGCACCTACCCTCCATACAATTTGATAGACAAGTTAATTTGATTTCATAGAGCTTGTCAAAGATTAAAGCAAGCTAGAATCATGCAGGCCAGACCTGACCCAGAAAAAGCTGCAAAGACACAAGAACTACATCGGAAACTACGAGTAAGTCTTTATTTAACGTCGGTAACTCATAACAGTAATTCAACTGATAACTTGAGGCTGAACACAGTGCGCACTTTACCCCCTCTCTCCTTCACTGCTCCTTTTTATGGGTATTTAAAGCTACCTGAAGCTACATGTAAACAGATTAGAGAGAAGTGGAAACAAGTGTGTGAGGTCACCAAGGATCGAACTGTGTACCTCTCACTTTGTAGGCAGCACACATGCCAACTAGTAGGCTACACTTACTCCTTGTAATCATCTTTATTATATTTTTTGTCAAAGAACGCATGAAATATGCACAAGAACGCGCGAAATATAGAACCATATTTTGGGTAGTTACTTCAAACTGGCTTTCCAATCATTCATGCAGAATCGTGCAATGAAAATTAACCAATCAGCGTGCGAGAATTCTACATTGGCTAGCACGCTCATACAGAGATTTCCAAGTTTTCACTGTAATTTGTTGTAATAGCTAGTTTCTTTGACAAAAAATATAATAAAAACAACTTATTAGTCGGCTAAGCATCTAATACGGACCAAATGACTCGTAAAAATACACAGCCATATTAGATGCTTAGCCGACTAATAACCTCTATATATTGTACACGTAGAGGAACATTGTACGTACATGTAGAGGAACATGTTCGATGTATGTACTTTTAAAACTGTGTAGACCATTAATATTGAAGTGATCCATGCAAGGTCAACATATTATGACAGTACTCTGATGAAAATCTAAATTCTCCTGTAGACTCTTTGAATTCCAAAGGAGAATTTAGATTAGTATTTTGATCACTTGAGTCACTGTCTTGGTCACTGTTCTTGCATAGACCTGTTATTTAATGTACATGTAAGTGATCTCTGATCCAAATCTAAATTCTTCCTTCTCCTGTCTCTTTGGATTCTACTTTGGGAGAATTTGGATTTTGATCACACAAGTCAAGTACACTGATCTTTTATGTACATTGTACATGTAACTACATTTGAAGGGGTCCCTGCAAGAACGGAGTAAGTGACTTCTGATCAAATCCCAAATTCTCCTTTGAAATTCAAAGAATCTTGAGGAGAATTTAGATTTTGATCACACAAGTCAAGTACACTGATCTTTTATGTACATTGTACATGTAACTACATTTGAAGGGGTCCCTGCAAGAACGGAGTAAGTGACTTCTGATCAAATCCCAAATTCTCCTTTGAAATTCAAAGAATCTTGAGGAGAATTTAGATTTTGATCAGAGATCACTTACATTGTTCTTGCAGGGAGCCCTTCATTTGTCCTTTTATTAAATATTGGTGTGGTTTGATTTCAGGCTTTAAATAACTTATGCAGCCAAATTGGAGACGACAGACCTTTGTCTTTTTGCCAGTTTTCTCCTGATTCAAAACTGTTAGCTACTGCATCTTGGTAAGTGTTGAGTAGATAAAAAAATAAATAAAAAAAATAAATAAAAAAAAGTGTTGAGTAGATGAGCACCATCAATGATTGTATGTGCAATTATAACTACAGCACCGTACGCCAGGCATCAAGAGTATTACATAGCCTTGTGATCTTTAAAGACGTGTCTCTGAGCTGTAATTGATTCAGTCTGGCTTATCCAAGGAGCCTGATTTACCGCAACCCTTTTATCCCGCCATGGACAATGAGAGTCGACAGTGAACAATAATTATTCCCCGAAGTGGAGGTGAGTAGTGGTGGATATTTACCGAGCGGCGAGTCCTCGAGCTGCAAGGTAAATATTCACCACTACTCACCGACACTGAGGGGGGTAATTGTTTTAGTATTTACCAAATCAGTTGGATAAAAAATGTAGCTGTAGTGAAACGAGATGCCATTTTGAATCTCATCCCAAAACAGTGAATAGCCAAGGATATTCCGAGTTTCAGGAGCCAATCAAAATGTGCCAAAATTGCTATCCACTGATTTGGTAAATACTAATTAACAATAATTTATTCCCTGAAGTGGAGGTGAGTAGTGGTGGATATTTGCCGAGCTGCAAGTCTTCGAGCGGTGAGATAAATATCTACCACTACTCACTGACACCGAGGGGAATAATTGTTTTAGTATATACCACACAAGTGAATCACCAGCCAAATATATAAAATTTACTTTAATAATAATAATAATAATAATTGCTTATATAGCGCCTATACAGGACTGTTCTAAGCGCTGTCATACCAACTTTCAAGAAGAAAGAGACACGCTCGCGAAACGAGACGCCATCTTGTTTTGCTCGGAGGTGAATAGAAAAGGATATTCTGAGATTGAGTAGCCAATCAGAGTGCGTGAAAAGTACTATTCACTTGTGTGGTACTTGTATATACTATTCTCTATTACATGTATGCTTTATCACTTTATTGATGTGTTATTTACTTACATTATTTTTTGTATGTTGCTATCAACAGGAGTGGTTTATGTAAGCTATGGTCAGTTCCAGACTGTGAACCAATATCAACATTAAAAGGTAGGTGGATGTGACTACTAGAGAGGAGGAAGGGAGAGAGGAGGAAGGGAGAGAGGAGGAAGGGAGAGAGGAGGAAGGGAGAGAGGAGGAAGGGAGAGAGGAGGAGGGAGAGAGGAGGAAGGGAGAGAGGAGGAAGGGAGAGGGAGGGAGAGAGGAGGAAGGGAGAGAGGAGGAAGGGAGAGAGGAGGAAGGGAGAGAGGAGGAAGGGAGAGAGGAGGAGGGAGAGAGGAGGAAGGGGGAGAGAGGAGGAAGGGAGAGAGGAGGAAGGGAGAGCCGTGCTGCCCCCTGATTAAACATTCATATATCATGTGTCTGGAAAACGTAAGCTGTCAAGGTTGACCAATCAGAATGAGTGGCAGTGATTGTTTCTGATTTTCAAACTCTAGCCAAATGCCTGTAAATTGTATTTATTGATACACAGGTCATAATGAGCGTGTTGGCGCAATAGTATTTCACCCACAAGCAACACTAAGTCTAGATGAAAGTGGACCTTGCATGGCATCATGTGCCGCCAATGGGACTGTAAAATTATGGTCTCTCAAATCGTAAGTACAGACACCCTTTTTCCATTAATAAACTTTGATATAATTTTCTCTTTGTACTAAAGTTTACCTTGGTCAGTTACTACATGTACATGTATGTGACCTGTGCTGCTAGTCTTGAAGGGAGAAAGGCAAATTGCTTACAAGTGGTTTCGAGACTATTGTATGATGCGTTTCTCAAGAACTTATTTATTATTATTATTATTTCTTCCGCTTCCTTCTTGTTCTGTTTTGATGATGTTTTGATTCTATTTCCACCAGCGACACACCCATTGCTAACATAGAGGGTCATGAGAAAAGGGTTCCACGTATAGCATATCACCCGTCTGGACGGTTTCTTGGAACGTGCTGGTAAGACTTTTTCCTCACATTTTGGATTTTGGAATTTGGATTAAAATGCTTTGATACATGTACATGTAGTTTGAGTTTGTTTTGGGATTCCCCATTCATACATGAAGTTGATGTTCGTATACATGTACATGTACATTGTAGTTTGAGTTTGTTCTGGGATTCGGCATTTCATAGTTGATGTTCGTGGGGAAATGTGGGACTGTTTTAGGGGACGTCATCTCCAAAATAGTGAATAACTTTGAAGTACATGTTCTGCACATGCAGCTGATGTATATATGTTTGTATTTTAGTTTTGATCACTCGTGGCGACTTTGGGACCTTGAGCAGTTAAAAGAAGTTCTTCATCAGGTAACAACCACACCATGACCGTGATTTCTGTTCAACATCTGATGTTCAGAATTTAAATCCTGTTCACCAACTACTCAGGAGTGGAGTAAATATCTTACATGAAGTTATTATTAAATATTATGGTTTCTCATTGCGCCACATCATATAAGGTTGAAATATCTTAGTTACTCTGACAGCGCTTCAATTAGCAGGGGCGGGTCCAGGATTTTTTTTTTAGGAGGGGGTGCACCATTTATGATCAGGATGTACACAAACTCAAGCACCAATTAGCCACTTTAGAAACGAGTGGAGGACTGGGAACGAGTTTTAAGAATTAATCTAATTAAGAAACGAACCCCATCACAAGAAAGAGCATAATTTTTATCATAATTAGTAAGTTTTAGGAGTTTGATAGGGTTTGGACAAGTAACAACTGAACTGCAGACATTTAAAAACTGCAAAAATTACAAAGAAATGTATGGTTACTCAGGACAAGCGTCCCTACTAAACCTACAATTATTCTTTGTAATTTTTGCGATTTTTGGAAAGCTGTTACTCGTTCAATATCTAACAAAACCTTTTGAAACTTTGTAATAATGCTAATTGTGACATGCTCTTTCTTGCGATTTCTCATTTCTTAATTAGATTAATTCTTAAAACTCGTTCCCAGTCCTTTACTCGTTTCTAAGGTGGCCAATAATGCTGTAGATATCAGCTCATCCAGGGGGGTGCACACCCACTGCACCCCTCCCCTAGATCCTCCCCTGATTAGTATTGATATCCCTGACTAATGTCATTCTCTTACAGGAAGGGCATAGTCGGGAAGTGTATAATATGGCATTTCAAGTAGATGGGTCACTATGTGCCACTTGGTGAGTACATGCTCTACAATGAGAAGAATTACATGTGTACACTACTAGCAATATTAATACGATAATAACTATATGTATTGTACATGTAATACACATATCGTAACATAGATCTATCATTAATGAATGTCTTTGTTTATTTGCAGCGGTCTTGATGCACGTGGTCTAGTATGGGACCTACGGACAGGACAGTGTGTAATGTCTCTTGACGGCCACCTTAAAAAAGTATTTGCTATTGATTTCGCTCCAAATGGGTAAGTAATTATATCGTGAACAGCACCTTTGGGTTCCCTGTGGTATTCAGGGCAGTGTCTTTGGGTTCCCTGTGGTATTCAGGGCAGTGTCTTTGGGTTCCCTGTGGTATCCAGGGCAGTGTCTTTGGGTTCCCTGTGGTATTCAGGTCAGTGTCTTTGGGTTCCCTGTGGTATTCAGGTCAGTGTCTTTGGGTTCACTGTGGTATTCAGGTCAGTACCTTTGGGCTCCCTGTGATATTCAGGTCAGTACCTTTGGGTTCCCTGTGGTATTCAGGTCAGTGTCTTTGGGTTCCCTGTGGTATTCAGGTCAGTGTCTTTGGGTTCCCTGTGATATTCAGGTCAGTACCTTTGGGTTCCCTGTGGTATTCAGGTCAGTGTCTTTGGTCAGTGTCTTTGGCGTTCCCTGTGGTATTCAGGTCAGTGTCTTTGGGTTCCCTGTGGTATCCAGGGCAGTGTCTTTGGGTTCCCTGTGGTATTCAGGTCAGTGTCCTTGGGCTCCCTGTGATATTCAGGGCAGTGTCTTTGGGTTCCCTGTGGTATTCAGGTCAGTGTCTTTGGGTTCCCTGTGGTATTCAGGTCAGTGTCTTTCAGGGGTTCCCTGTGGTATTCAGGTCAGTACCTTTGGGCTCCCTGTGATATTCAGGTCAGTGTCAGTGTCTTTGGGTTTGGGTTCCCTGTGGTATTCAGGTCAGTACCTTTGGGCTCCCTGTGATATTCAGGTCAGTACCTTTGGGTTCCCTGTGGTATTCAGGTCAGTGTCTTTGGGTTCCCTGTGATATTCAGGTCAGTACCTTTGGGTTCCCTGTGGTATTCAGGTCAGTGTCTTTGGGTTCCCTGTGGTATTCAGGTCAGTCTCTTTGGGTTCCCTGTGGTATTCAGGTCAGTGTCTTTGGGTTCCCTGTGGTATTCAGGTCAGTGTCTTTGGGTTCCCTGTGGTATTCAGGTCAGTGTCTTTGGGTTCCCTGTGGTATTCAGGTCAGTATCTTTGGGTTCCCTGTGGTATTTATGCCGGTGCCTTTCTGTTCCCTGTGAAGTTCACAGACAACTTCTCTGGGTTCCCTGTGGAATTCACAGACAACTTCTCTGGGTTCCCTGTGGAGTTCACAGATAACTGCTCTGGGTTCCCTGTGGAGTTCACAGATAACTGCTCTGGGTTCCCTGTGGAGTTCACAGAAAACTGCTCTGGGTTCCCTGTGGAGTTCACAGAAAACTGCTCTGGGTTCCCTGTGGAATTAACAGACAACTGCTCTGGGTTCCCTGTGGAGTTCACAGATAACTGCTCTGGGTTCCCTGTGGAGTTCACAGATGACTGCTCTGGGTTCCCTGTGGAGTTCACAGATAACTGCTCTGGGTTCCCTGTGGAGTTCACAGAAAACTGCTCTGGGTCCCTGTGGAGTTCACAGAAAACTGCTCTGGGTTCCCTGTCGAATTCACAGAAAACTGCTCTGGGTTCCCTGTGGAGTTCACAGACAACTGCTCTGGGTTCCCTGCTGGAGTTCACAGAAAACTGCTCTGGGTTCCCTGTGGAGTTCACAGATAACTGCTCTGGGTTCCCTGTGGAAAATGCTCTGGGTTCCCTGTGGAGTTCACAGATAACTGCTCTGGTTCCCTGTGGAGTTCACAGATAACTGCTCACTGGGTTCCCTGTGGAGTTCACAGAAAACTATTCTGGGTTTCCTGTGGAGTTCACAGATAACTGCTCTGGGTTCCCTGTGGAGTTCACAGAAAACTATTCTGGGTTCCCTGTGGAGTTCACAGAAAACTGGTTCTGGGTTCCCTGTGGAATTCACAGACAACTGCTCTGGGTTCCCTGTGGAGTTCACAGATAACTGCTCTGGGTTCCCTGTGGAGTTCACAGAAAACTGCTCTGGGTTCCCTGTGGAGTTCACAGAAAACTGCTCTGGGTTCCCTGTGGAATTCACAGACAACTGCTCTGGGTTCCCTGTGGAGTTCACAGATAACTGCTCTGGGTTCCCTGTGGAGTTCACAGATAACTGCTCTGGGTTCCCTGTGGAGTTCACAGAAAAACTGCTCTGGGTTCCCTGTGGAATTCACAGACAACTGCTTTGGGTTTCCTGTGGAGTTCACAGATAACTGCTCTGGGTTCCCTGTGGAGTTCACAGAAAACTGCTCTGGGTTCCCTGTGGAGTTCACAGAAAACTGCTCTGGGTTCCCTGTGGAGTTCACAGATAACTGCTCTGGGTTCCCTGTGGAGTTCACAGATAACTGCTCTGGGTTCCCTGTGGAGTTCACAGATAACTGCTCTGGGTTCCCTGTGGAGTTCACAGACAACTGCTCTGGGTTCCCTGTGGAGTTCACAGACAACTGCTCTGGGTTTCCTGTGGAGTTCATGAACAACTGCTCTGGGTTCCCTGTGGAGTTCATGAACAACTGCTCTGGGTTCCCTGTGGAGTTCACAGACACTGCACTGGGTTCCCTGTGGAGTTCATGGACAACTGCTCTGGGTTCCCTGTGGAGTTCATGAACAACTGCTCTGGGTTCCCTGTGGAGTTCATGAACAACTGCTCTGGGTTCCCTGTGGTCAATGTTTTGTTTGGTTATTTTTCAGTTATCACATAGCAACAGGAAGTGAAGACCAGAAAATCTTGATATGGGACTTACGTAAACGACAGTGTCTGTATACTATACCGGCACATACCAACCTTATATCACATGTCAAATATCATGGTAAGAGTTGAACCATAAATGACAGTGTCTGTATACTATACCAGCACATACCAACCTTATATCACATGTCAAATATCATGGTAAGAGTTGAACCATAAATGACAGTGTCTGTATACTATACCAGCACATACCAACCTTATATCACATGTCAAATATCATGGTAAGAGTTGAACCATAAATGACAGTGTCTGTATACTATACCGGCACATACTAACCTTATATCACATGTCAAATATCATGGTAAGAGTTGAACCATAAATGACAGTGTCTGTATACTATACCGGCACATACTAACCTTATATCACATGTCAAATATCATGGTAAGAGTTGAACCATAAATGACAGTGTCTGTATACTATACCAGCACATACCAACCTTATGTAACGGACTTGCCCACCCCCCCCCTCGGTCGTTGTAGTTAGATTACATACCAGTTCAGTGTGAGAGATCGTGTGAGAGAGAGTGGTCAGATTGTACGTGTACGAAGCTGTCAAACTTCAAAAGAAATTATTCAACCTCAACCAACGAGTCAATTCTTGACATGGTCCTTCGAGCCGGATGTTGAGGTCCTGAGTAGAAATTCAAGTACAAGAGACAGTACAAGTCGAAGATCAAGGCGAATTCTTTGGAAAACACGAGGCACGCGGTATTACGCAAGAAGTCTAAATTCTCATCCTAGTCGAGATTTACCGCGAGAAATTACATCAAAGAATTCACAAACATGACAGAAGAGTTAAACACAAAGAAAAGGGTAAGAGGTGGCCATAGAAGTTCTGTAAAACGTCTCGATTCAAAGGCCAAAGAAATCTTCAATGAGATCGACACAAACGCATCAACCATACAAGAAAACGTGGCGACACTCACTCAGGTAAAAATGAGCTTACAAGCTAAACTTACGACACTACATAACTTAGATCAAGAAATTCTGACATTCACGGAAGACGAAGAGTTGGACAACGAGATAGAACAAGCAGATTTATGTACTGAAAGAGTACATCAAATCATCGTGGAAATAGACCTCGCACTGTCTGAACACACAACGAAGACCCCACTTGTCTCGACGAGCAATTCTACAAACGACGGAAGTAGTACTTCAAAACCTGGAAAACAAGTGGAAATAACTGCGAAGCTGCCAAAACTTCAAATGAAACTATTCAACGGAAAACCTACGGATTGGCAGCCATTCATCGATTGTTTTGACAGTGCAATTCACTCCAACACGTCTCTTAGTGATATCGACAAGATGAATTACTTGAAATCATTACTGGAAGGCCCCGCTTTAGCGGCTATCAATGGATTATCGTTATCATCGGCGAATTACAAGTCAGCGAGGGATATTCTTCAACAAAGATACGGAAATAAACAGCTATTGATAAGTTCTCACATGGATGAACTGATTACATTACCACAAGTCAACTCAGTCGGAGACATCAAAGGAATAAGACAGCTCTATGATAAAACAGAAATCAATCTCAGAGGATTACAGAATCTTGGAATAGAGTCTAAGCAGTATGGAACATTACTCATCCCTATTTTACTCAACAAATTGCCACAAGAGCTTCGTCTTATAATCAGCAGAAAATTTGAGAGCAGTGACGGCTGGGAATTGGATGAACTATTAAAGGTATTTAAAGCAGAAGTAGAGGCGAGAGAAAGATGTAGTTTGTTGTCATGTAGCAGTAACACAAAAGGTAGAGAAGAGGCATCAATATTCCAAACCACCAATTTCAGCAGCAGCCCTCCTGTCTCCAGGCCCAGAAGTACAAAAAATCACATGCACATTTTGTAATGGAAGTCACAAAACTGTGGATTGTAGTGTTGTTACCAGTGTGGACGAAAGAAAGACTATAGTGAGAAGACAAGGACGTTGTTTTAACTGTCTAAGACGTAACCATGTAGTTAGTGCTTGTAACAACAAGAGAAATTGTACAAAGTGTTCACGACGACATCATACAAGTCTGTGCCCACAACTACAAGAACAAGGAGAGGCAAGTACCTGCAAAGATAAGGATCCTGTTGGTTCCGCCAAGCGATCAGTGAGTATGTATGTTGATACCAAGACATCAATATTGCTTCAAACATGTATCGCCCAAGCTTCAAACCCTGGTCAACAACCTCCGCAAAATCAACTTGTGAGAATACTTCTCGATAGTGGAAGCCAGAGAACATACATAACTCAACAACTAAAGGAAAGGTTGAACCTCAAGCCCATTACAAGAGAGAAATTGTGCATCAAAACATTTGGAGAACAATGTGATAAGGTACAGACTGTTGAAGTAGTTAACTTGTGTTTAAAGAATGCTAGCAGCAAAGAGAACTTGGTCATCACTGCTCACGTTGTGCCAATGATCTGCTCCCCACTTTGTAATCAAGAAGTGAAGATTGCTAAAAATAATTATCACCACTTAGCTGATCTTACCCTATCAGAAAGTGCATGTGTTGCTGGACAATCTCTTGAAGTACATGTACTTATTGGCTCAGATAATTATTGGAACGTCGTCAATGGGGAGGTGAGAAGAGGTGATGGGGATGGGGGCCCAGTCGCTATGAACACTAAGTTTGGATGGACAATCTCTGGCCCTGTACGTAATATACCTCATACTTCTACTCACTCAGTCAACTTGGCATCCACTCATGTTCTTAAAGTAGGAACCTCTCCGAGCAAGTGTGATTGTGACCAGGAACTTACCAATAAGCTAGATCAGTTTTGGAAACTAGAGTCAATCGGAATAAACACAAATGCAGATCCGGTTGTGGAGTTATTCAACGATAACATTGTTTATCATAACATGAGATATGAAGTTGCTCTTCCATGGAAGGAAGTCCATGATCCATTGCCAGATAACTTTACTGTTAGTTTAAGAAGATTGAAGTCTTTATTGCAGAGACTCAAACCTAAGGAAGACCAACTTAGGGAGTATGACAATGTGATCAAGGACCAACTTGACAAGGGAATCATCGAAAGAGTCAACTCTGAAGGTGATGAAGACAACACACATTATTTACCTCATCATTGTGTAGTGAGAGAAGATAAACAAACAACAAAGCTCCGCATTGTATATGATGCATCAGCCAAGCAAGATGGACCGTCCCTTAATGATTGTTTGTACACGGGACCCTCTCTGTCACCTGATATTTTCGACATTCTACTTAGATTCCGAATCAAGCCTATTGCTGTGATTGCTGACATAGAGAAGGCATTCTTGATGATTTCAATCAAAGAGAGTGACAGAGATGTTCTGCGTTTCTTGTGGGTAGATGATCCATTTAGCACTGACCCACAGATGGTTACTTACAGATTTACCAGAGTAGTGTTTGGAGTTACATGCAGCCCATTCTTATTGAATGCTACCCTCAAAAAAAACACATTACAGAGTATGAAAGAGAAGATCCCAAGTTCGCAGAGTTGATGCTTTGTTCACTGTATGTAGACGATTTGACTGTGAGTGTTGAAGACGTTGAAACAGCCTACCAGCTCTTCTTAAATGCAAGAAACAGAATGACAACTGGTGGATTCAACTTGCGCAAATGGTTGACCAACTCCACTGAGCTCATGAAAAGGATTGCAGAGGAATCCATCAGTAGTGAGGCCAACTTGTCCTCTAACAATCAAACTCATTGCACCGAAGATGATGAAACATTCAACCGAGTGACATCTGGTGGTCTCGAAGAAAGAGATGGCAGTACTGAACAGAAAGTGTTAGGTACCAACTGGAACTTTGTCGATGATGAAATCATATTCAAGTTTCAAAAACATGTTGATACTGCAGGAACACTTGAACCTACAAGACGCAACGTGCTGCGAGTAGTCGCAGGGTTTTACGACCCTATGGGACTGATATCACATGTTATTGTACAGATGAAGATTCTGTTACAAGAGGTATGCAAGCAAGATACTCCTTGGGACGCACCACTCATCCCAGAATTGAAGGCAAAATGGACGAGGCTGATAAAAGAGCTGAACATTGTCAATGTCATTCAGATCCCCAGGTGTGTCAACCTTTTACCTCAAAACAAGGAATGTCACTACGAGCTAGAAGGGTTTAGTGATGCATCGATGTTAGCATACGCTGCAGTAGTTTATTTGGTCGTTAAATCGGAAGAAACTGTGCAAGTTAAACTGTTAGCATCCAAGACACGCGTCGCACCCTTAAAGAAACAGACAATTCCTAGACTGGAACTTCTCGGTGCCTTGATACTAGCGAGATTAGTTACTAGAGTTAAGCAAGCAATCAGTCACTGCATTGTAGTATCCAAGATTAGATGTTGGACTGACTCAAAGAATGTTCTGTATTGGATCCACGGCAAGGAAAAGGAGTGGAAGCAGTTTGTCAACACACGAGTCACAGAGATAAGACAACTCTTACCCACAGAAGTATGGAATCGTGTAGCAGGTGTAGAAAACCCAGCAGACTTAGCATCGCGAGGAGCTAGTGCCTCGTCACTACTTAGCAACAGTCTCTGGTGGAGTGGTCCACCATGGCTTTCAAGTACGAATGAAGAAGGATCAACTGACTCTGCAGAAGTCCCAACCCCTACAGCCGAATGTCTACAAGAAATGAGAGCTCAAGCGTTACGTGAAACAAGGGACACAACCACGCTATTGGTTGGAAATAACACTGTGAATCTGTCTAATGTGATGAGATGTGAAGAGTACAATGACGTCAACAAGTTGTACAAGATTACAGCTTACGTTATTCGTGCCATACACAATTTCAAGGTACGAGCTAAGAAGTCTACAGAGAATATGGTATTGATTGGTAACTTATCGTCTGAGGAGGTGGCCTTCAGTGAACTGCTGTGGATAAGGGAGGCTCAGAGAAGCATGCAGACAAACCTGAAGGCATTTAGTGATCAGTGCATTCAATTGGGAGTAGTAACAGACGAGATAGGAGTGATGCGATGTAAGGGCAGACTCGGCAACTCAACGCTGCCAGATCAAAAACGAGGTACCCAATCCTCATTCCTAACGACCATCATCTAACCAAACTCTTAATTGAAGATTCACACAAGAGAGTAATGCACAACGGAGTCCGCGAAACGTTAAACGAATTGAGGTCCCGTTTCTGGCTCACAAGAGGGCGACAAACCATCAGGTACATTCTCCACAAGTGCAAGACTTGTAAAAGATACGAGGGAAGTCCCTATAAGAGTGAACCAGTCTCGGACATGCCAGCATTCAGATTCAAGGAAAGACAACCTTTTGCAACAACTGGAGTCGACTTCGCGGGCCCATTATTTGTAAAACTGAAGACAGGAAGCGAAGAAACAAGCAAGGCTTATATTTGTTTATTTACATGTGGAAGTACACGCGCTACCCACCTGGAACTTGCTCCAGACCTGAGTACTGCCGCTTTTATGAGATGTCTCAGGAGATTTATAGCTCGCCGTGGGACGCCAGAACTTATGATATCTGATAACGCAAAAACTTTCAAGGCCGCTGCACTTGTTAGAATTTACGAAGATCCAGTCATAACGTCGTTCCTGACGAGACAGAAGATTCAATGGCAATTCAATCTGGAGAAGGCCCCATGGTGGGGGGGATTCTTTGAGCGCATGGTCAAATCTACCAAGAGATGTTTGAAGAAGGTACTGGGTAAGGCCCGTCTGACATACGAAGAATTGATGACGGTGTTAGTGGAAGTTGAGTGTATTCTCAACTCACGACCCTTAACATACATGTTTCCCGATGAGCTTGAAGAACCACTTACCCCATCGCATCTGATAAGTGGTCAACGGTTACTGTCATTGCCTGAACCTTCTGTGCAACCATCAATCGACCCGCCTAGCAATCGCGAAACAGTTACAAGGAGAGCAAGGTACCTCATACAGTTGATGAATCGTTTTTGGAATCGATGGAAGCGTGAGTACGTAACATCGTTGAGAGAATTTCACCGATTGAAGACGGCAAAAAAAGGGCAGTCTATTAAAGTTGGAGATCAAGTTTGTATTCATGATGAGAATCACTCTCGAACCTTGTGGAAAACGGGAATCATCCAAGAAGTGATAAAGGGAGCTGACCACAAGGTTCGAGGAGCAGTAGTGCGCACATCCCATAATGGAAGAATTTCTACGTTAAGAAGACCACTACAACGTCTATGTCCATTAGAAGTAAACGAAGAAGATTGTTAACAAACAAACTTGACGTTGTTAGTTAAGATGGGGGTGTAACGGACTTGCCCACCCCCCCTCGGTCGTTGTAGTTAGATTACATACCAGTTCAGTGTGAGAGATCGTGTGAGAGAGAGTGGTCAGATTGTACGTGTACGAAGCTGTCAAACTTCAAAAGAAATTATTCAACCTCAACCAACGAGTCAATTCTTTACACCTTATATCACATGTCAAATATCATGGTAAGAGTGGAACCATAAATGACAGTGTCTGTATACTATACCAGCACATACCAACCTTATATCACATGTCAAATATCATGGTAAGAGTGGAACCATAAATGACAGTGTCTGTATACTATACCAGCACATACCAACCTTATATCACATGTCAAATATCATGGTAAGAGTTGAACCATAAATGACAGTGTCTGTATACTATACCAGCACATACCAACCTTATATCACATGTCAAATATCATGGTAAGAGTTGAACCATAAATGACAGTGTCTGTATACTATACCAGCACATACTAACCTTATATCACATGTCAAATATCATGGTAAGAGTGAACCATAAATGACAGTGTCTGTATACTATACCAGCACATACTAACCTTATATCACATGTCAAATATCATGGTAAGAGTTGAACCATAAATGACAGTGTCTGTATACTATACCGACACATATCAGGGCAAATAACTTCCACTCGTCCGCTCGTCTGAGACGAGTAGTTTTTACTTCGGACAACTAGATTTCCCAAAGCACTCGTCCGACCGGACGAGTAAAACGTACTGCGTACAATATAAGCTACTATTTTCTTTAGGTTTTGCAAATCTTTTGAATCAACATCCCTTGTATTAACGTGAGAAATAAACACCAATTATTTACCTCGAACATTCGGGTCATGTCGGGTTTGACTTCTAGCATGCTTTGCATCACGTAACTGCCGGCCTAGCTAGACGCGAGACATGCATTTTCCCGCGAAATGCTTAAAAACCTTAAATGTTTAAAGAAATTGAGCAGGAATCCGTATTTGTCCGATATATTGGCAAGGAAGGTGAAGTGACAACCACGTTTGTTGACATTGTCGATCTCCAGTCTGGAAACGCGGAAGGTATGAAAACTGCCAATATTTTGGTTCCGTTATTAATTATTACACACTTTATGCGCCTAGAGCTATTCTGTATCAGGCGCTATATAAATGCATATTATTATTACACATGAATGCTCATTGTTCAAATGTAAGAATAGTCAATAGAGTACTAAAGTGTGACGTCACGAAACAATTAATTTTGCTTTTATAAATTTTTGATTTCCAGTTCAGATAGAATATCATGAAAGAAGTTCACACACCAATTTTTATGACAATCGGTTAAATAGCGGTCAAGATATGGCCAGTTGAATATATAATTTGCCTTAACAAATCACTGTATTTTCGGCTCCGTTCCTAAAGTTAAGAACGGAGCCGAAAATACAGTGATTTGTTAAGGCAAATTATATATTCAACTGGCCATATCTTGACCGCTATTTAACCGATTGTCATAAAAATTGGTGTGTGAACTTCTTTCATGATATTCTATCTGAACTGGAAATCAAAAATTCATAAAAGCAAAAATTATTTTTTATGACGTCATGACTTTAGTACTCTATAAACATTGCTTTACTCAAGTCATATAGTTAGTTAGAAAGAAAAACAGCGATCAAGGAGACGGTGCATAATTTTATTCGATTTGCATACTAATTAGCGTGAGACCACTCTTTTCTTATTGGTCAATTATTGTAAGGTGACACGGCTGACTGAGTTCTGATTCTGGCCATTGACATAATGATACTCAAATCTTAATTCGGAATATCATTAATTCCAGAGAAATTTCACAGTACAAGTCAAAAAGCCCTTTTAATTTAATTCATTGTCTTGCTTGTTTTTATTTTATTTATGTTTCTTTTTTCGTTATTAATAATAAATATTGGTGTATTTCTCTAGTAAATCGTCTCTCATTTTTGGACAAGTAGATTTATCATTCGGACAACTAAAATCTAAAAACCACTCGTCCAATGGACAAGTGGAAAGAAGAAAAAGTTTTTTGCCCTGTCATATTAACCTTATATCACATGTCAAATATCATGGTAAGAGTTGAACCATAAACGACAGTGTCTGTATACTACATGTATACCAGCACATACCAACCTTATATCACATGTCAAATATCATGGTAAGAGTTGAACCATAAACGACAGTGTCTGTATACTATACCAGCACATACCAACCTTATATCACATGTCAAATATCATGGTAAGAGTTGAACCATAAATGACAGTGTCTGTATACTATACCGGCACATACTAACCTTATATCACATGTCAAATATCATGGTAAGAGTTGAACCATAAATGACAGTGTCTGTATACTATACCAGCACATACCAACCTTATATCACATGTCAAATACATGTATCATGGTAACAGTTGTAACACGAGTTGCATTGCCTTCAGTTGTATACAAATATTAAAAATTGATAATTTAGTTTAGGGAGGGGGGAGTTTTCGTAAGTTAGTAAGGTTTGAATATCTTTTATCATTTGTATATAATTATTTCTAGTGTTGTGTAATGCGCATTTGCATGGGCTCCTGGCATTTGATCATATTCAAATGTTAAAATGCGCAATATAAGCAATAAATATTATTATTATTATTATCATTATTATTATACAGTACATTTGTGTCAACCTCTGCATGTAGATCCTATCTTTATCGTATAACATTGTAGTTCGTTATTTGATGAGTATATATGTGTTTGTTGTAGACGATTATTTACTATCGGCTTCTTATGATTGTAAAGTCAAGGTGAGTATGGCGATGATTACAATGATGACGATGGCAGCGATGCTGAAATTATTAGTGTGCTTGTAACATTGATGATGACGATATTGGTCATGATGATGATGACGATGATGATGGCAGCGATGCTGAAATTATTAGTGTGCTTGTAACATTGATGATGACGATATTGGTCATGATGATGATGAGTTCAATGATGATGATGGCAGCGATGCTGAAATTATTAGTGTGCTTGTAACATTGATGATGACGATAATGGTCATGATGATGATGACAATGATGATGATGGCAGCGATGCTGAAATTATTAGTGTGCTTGTAACATTGATGATGACGATATTGGTCATGATGATGATGACAATGATGATGATGGCAGCGATGCTGAAATTATTAGTGTGCTTGTAACATTGATGATGACGATATTGGTCATGATGATGATGACAATGATGATGATGGCAGCGATGCTGAAATTATTAGTGTGCTTGTAACATTGATGATGACGATATTGGTCATGATGATGATGACGATGATGACGATGATGATTATGGCGATGATGATTATGGCGATGATGATTATGGCGATGATGACGATGAAAGCGATGCTGAAAATAGTAGTGGTGTTCGTAACATAGATGATGACTACAATGGTCATAATGATGATTACAATGATGACGATGATGATTATAAGCACAATTTCCAAATCCGTTGTGAGACTCCAAATCCGTTTGTGTACGTCCTGATCATAAATGGTGCACCCCCTCCTAAAAAAATCCCGTTGTGAGACTGTGTTTGTGCATATAGTCAATGAATGATATACATAATGTTGACAGGTTTGGTCGCAGCCAGGATGGGCTCCTCTTAAAACTCTTGGAGGACACGAACAAAAAGTTACTTGTGTAGATATTTCTCCTGGTGGGTACAACTTATTTATCTGTCTGTCTGTTTGTCTGCCTGTCTGTCTGCCTGTCTGCCTGTCTGTCTGTATGTCTATCTGACTGTTTGTCTGTTTGTCTGTTTGTCTATCTGCCTGTCTGTCTGTTTGTCTGTCACCCACTGGATAGGAATTTATCCAACGAGGAAACCCCAACGTGTATCCATTCGTCGTACAACCGGGGCTGTTCAATGACCATGAACGATTTATTTTATGAATGCCAGATGAATGCCAGCCTTGACTTACCACCTTTGTTCCTGGTCACTGAACAGAACTGCATGGCATATTAGTACATGTACATATATGTGGCAAGGAAGTAAGGGGGGAACACCAGTCGATTCAGAACGAAGTGACTTTAAGCTTTTACCATCATTTATTAATCCTTATAAGTACTCTTTGTTTTTTTTGCACGCTGTATACCTTTTTTTACAACAACATAGCGAAATCTCGCAATCTGATTGGCTCTCAGCCATTGTCAATAAGAGTACAGACACATGCATAGCATGACGAATCGCTCGCGCACGGATCCAGCGCGCGCTTGAAACAGTTTTTCTTTCAAACTTTTTCCTTGTTTTTGGATGTTTTTTGACTTTGTTATTGTAAAAAACAGATTGAAGATGGTTTTATCGTTGTCTGTACTCTTATTGACACACACTTGACGTCATAAAATGTCCAAAACTTGGCAGTGAAATCACTCGCTACGCTCGTGATTCCACTTGAGTTTTGAACATTTTATGACGTCAAGTGTGTGTCAATAAGAGTACAGACAACTCAACCATATTAGTCTTCCTTACGAGGCTGTAAATGCCCGAGCATTGTCATTGTTTAATTCACTGTAAACAATATAAGATCTACTGCCTAAGTTTACAATATCTGTATGACCATCCATTGCCTATAGATTAGCTTGCTATTTGGCAATTATTACGATTAAAGATTAAAGCATGGCTTGTGATTGGTCAGTTTACGGTCCATAATTTGCTATATAGTATAACTGTGTTTTTGTTTATTAGATGGCCAATACATCGCTTCGACATCATTTGATAGAACATTCAAGCTTTGGAATTCTGAATAAAGAAAGCATGGAAGATAAAAGTAATGGTCGAGAAGTAATGGTCGAACGACTATCAATAGCCTGATTAAGGCTGGTTTTTACGAGCGACACAAGACCAAGCACAGGCAAGAGAACTTGTGTCATGTGAAAACGGGCACGACGCAAGCACAAGGACAAGAAATGGATTTTTTTATACTTATGCTTATATTTGCGATTTTGCTGATGCTTGCGTAAGGCCTCTTGTGATTGCGTTGATGCTTGCGTGAAACCTCACCACATCGACCACCACTACACAACGACCACCACTACACAACGACCACCTCTACACAACGATAACCAATATACAACGACCACCACTACACAACGACCACCACTACACAACGACCACTACACAACGACCACCTCTACACAACGACCACCACTACACAACGACCACCTCTACACAACGACCACCTCTACACAACGATCACCACTACACAACGGCCACCTCTACACAACGACCACCACTACACAACGACCACCACTACACAACGACCACCACTACACAACGACCACCTCTACACAACGACCACCAATATACAACGACCACCACTACACAACGACCACCACTACACAACGACCACCACTACACAACGACCACTTCTACACAACGACCACCACTACACAACGACCACCTCTACACACCGACCACCTCTACACAACGATCACCACTACACAACGGCCACCACTACACAACGACCACCTCTACACAACGATCACCACTACACAACGGCCACCTCTACACAACGACGACCACTACACAACGGCAACCGTCGGGGCTTCGTTTCCTCAACCTCCAAAATCTACATAGAACAACCTCTTTGCAACGTCCACTCGACGCATTCTTTGAAATTGCAACTCACTGTTGGTGAAGTGCGGCCAGTTTACTGTACAAACAAATATGCACACGATTCTTTAGACCTGGGGCCGGTTGTTCGAAAGGCGATTAGTGCTAATCCTGGATCAGCGTCAATAGTTTTTGCTGCGAGCCATCAGGCGAACAGCATCATAAACGCTACAACAGATCGAGTATCTGTCTGTTTCTCTGTTTGTACCTACGGAAAATCCTATTCGTTGTAAGTATAAAGATTTCTATTGGTCCATACGGAGATTTCTATTCGTCGTAAGTATCAAGATTTCTATTGGTCGTAAGTATCACGCGATCGTGAGTTTCACGTGATCACAGCACGAGATTTTTGCACACTGCTGTTCTTCGTTGTCCTGACTGGTGAGTATTGTTTATCCTATAAGATGTCATGTCAAGTATTACTTTAAGAATTGCTGGAAGCATTCATCAAGGCAATGAAGGTTTTAGTGAAAAATCGCGAGGACGCCAATGTGCATTCATGAGTTACGGACACCTCTCTAAGAAGGACAACGGACACTTTTTAAATCAATTTAGGTACAAAAACAGCACAAAAACGCTCCGTCTTATGTTAATTAAAGCTAATGACAGAAAACAAATAGATCACGCGTAACATGCCATAAACTGTACGAAATGACTAATCTATTTACAAGGTTGGTTCCCCGGTTGGTTCCTTTGTCCTTCAATAGCAAAAATACTCGAATGCAGTCAAATTTCATCTCTCTCTATATAAAGACGGACACCTCTCTAAGACGGACAGCTGTTTAGGGTCCCGAGGGTGTCCGTCTTAGAGAGAGTTCACTGTATTCCTGATTTAGAAACGCTATCCATGGATAATATGCCAGCTCTTCTTCGTTGGTCGCTTTCCGAAGAGACTAACTTCACACATATTAAAGCTTACATTTACAAATACTCGTTTGCCCGCTGAGGCTTGTTGCTGTTGTTGGTCTGAAGAAAAAACGTTCATTACCTTGATACTGGCTAAGTAATACTTGACATGATATCTTATAGGATAAACACATTTAGAACGAATTTACTCTATTCGTCGCGTAAGTCCTTAAGATTTAATCCTGGATTAGCATTAATCACCTTTCGAACAACTGGGCCCAACAGCTCGACAAAAAGCCACGCACAATCTATCTACAATATTTGCCAATTTATTTTGATATCTGACGTTCCCGTCATGTTTTTATTGAAAAATTAACAATTTTCATATTAAAATGTGGTGTTATATTAACACCCCTACCTCCACCACAACGGTCACCGGCCTTAGTGCAGCTTTAAATACCCGTAGAACGGCGCACTGATGGAGGGAGGGGGTAAAACGGCGCACCTTCGAACGCTTTATATGAATGATCCCCTGGCTCGGGAGATTGGGCAACCACTTCCCGCGTTATCACGAATTAGAACACTGGCTTTACCTTTTACCTGCTTTACCACCTCTGCACAACGGCAACACAATTTTGCCCTGAGGTGGCCGTTATGGAGAGGTTCGACTCTATCTATAATCAAGCGTCAACACACGTTAGTCTGTTTTGCTGCCTTGGTTTATAATTACTGTATTTTATTTTAACACGGATTTTGGCGAAATAAAAGTAGGAATAAACGTCATCTAAGCTCGCTTCGCCATCACTACCCATTTTGGAAGCATTCTCGTACCCAGACCCTTCTCCGCTTTTTCGTTAGAAAGCTGAGAAGGGTCTGGGTACGAGAATGGTTTGGAAGTTATATTATGTTTGTATTACCGGCAATCATTGCTTTCTGGGCGAGGGAATAGTTAGGAAAGAGGAATGCAGTTAGAAGAGGAAATCATCCCATGTATGCGCGTTTCCAAAAAGGTGGTCGCTTCAGGCGGAGTCAAACTTCGCAACTACTCATCATGTTCAAAGTTCTTGTGTTTTGACTTAGTGTCCCTTGGAGGAAGATGTGATACAGGATAGATAGGCAAATAGACTTGACTTTCGATGGGGAAAGTGAGTCGATGCGAGTTCTTTGCAGCTATCACTTCAGTTACCTGCACACGGCGCAATGTGGTGCGCACAGTAGTCGTTTTCGTACGAGTACTTTTCGTTCAAATGTTTATTAAAATACCGTACTGAATGTCCGTAACGAACAATACAGTCGATCCCCTATTAAGCGACCAATCCCCATATTAAGGAGCCTGCGTAGCTGGCAGTCAGCGGGTGTTTGGATGGGGGAAGGGGAGGTAAGTTTAAGTTTAATAACACTTTTTTACCATGATAAAAAGAAATATTTTTTTTTTTACAAATGGTAAAGGATAGTAGTAGGGGGAAACTTAACTCATATAAAAACTACTCTACAAAATAAGAGAGAATGAAAGATCTGCAATTTTTCCGTGTTGTTAATTTCTGTGTACTTTTCTAAAATGCATGCGCAAATAAAGCGGTTTATTTTTAACCCATTAAATGGCCCAAGGCCTCCTTGAGATTGTGAAAGGAATCGACCAACTCCAATATCGCTTTCGTACAGTAAAAGAGAGGAAAAAACTGCAAATGTTTCCTCCCATTTCAAATCTTCCCATTTAATAACCGGAAAAATCGAGGGAAAGCGAGAGAGAAACGGCAAAGGTCTGAAGTCGAGCCGCGATGTTTGTTCAGTTGCGAGGCAAACACGCACTCGTCATGAAATTGAATTGGCGGCCTATTTACTTGTTGTTTGATCAATTTTGCTTTCAAGTCTCCATAGCTACTGCGCAGAATCACTGTAATCCCTTTCCCATGCTATCAATTTATGTCCCACATTTGAAACAAGTCGGGCGAACTTGAAGTTGTTTGAAACGGTGAGATTTGATAAAGTAGGGCGAGTTTGAAAAAGTATCGAGAGACAAATTCAGTGGCGACGCCTAGGAGATAGTGTTAATGCAAAACAATGTTTGTGTTCAAGGTCATAAGTCTTGAATAATTATATTGTTATTTTCAACTCTCTATGGGGTTTTTGCCGATGAACGGTGATCATGGCATCACGAAAGATAGCCAGAGCCACTAAAACTCTAGTAAAGAAAAAAATTGAAAAGGCGATTTAAAAAGAGGGAAATTAGTCCAGAAAAATGAGCTTAAGTAATAGGACAGTGAAAGTCTTAGCAAAGAAACTCGAGAAATAAACTATCACAAGAAAGACAGCCCGGCATAGGAAGTGGAGCGAATGCATGAAAAAGAAGAAAGTAAATGGAAAGATGAACGGGAAAATAACAATGTTAATTGTAGCAAAATGTTGACAAGTGGTTTATGTAAACAATGTGCTATATGTGTCACACTGACCTCACTTAATTCTATCGTTAAAATTAACATGCTAATGAGTTGAGTAAATTAACGTGCTAATGAGTTGAGTAAATTAACGTGCTAATGAGTTGAGTAAATTAACATGCTAATGAGTTGAGTAAATTAACGTGCTAATGAGCAGATGAGTAAATTAACATGCTAATGAGCGGATGAATAAAATAGCATGCTAATGAGCAGATGAGTAAATTAACATGCTAATGAGTTGAGTAAATTAACATGCTAATGAGCAGATGAGTAAATTAACATGCTAATGAGCGGATGAATAAAATAGCATGCTAATGAGCAGATGAGTAAATTAAAATACTAATGAGCAGATGAGTGTTTCTATGTATAAATTCTCTGCTCCAGCTTTTCTTTGTCCACTTGACACTTCTGTTTTCTTAATTGAGCATTCAGTGTGCATGCACACCTCATTAGCATGTTATTTTACTCTTGCACTCGTTAGCATGTTAAATAACGCGAACGGATAAGTATATTTTACCACAATCCTTTGCGCGCGTACCTCACTATACCTCGTAGAACTTTAGAACAGAGTTTTGAAAACGTCAAAATTGTCAAGATTGTGAAGCTGTTACCTGCTTTATTTGTGTGAATGTGTCAAAAATACTCCATGAAGCCAAAACTTGGAACTCTACCGCGTTCTTTAAAGCCGCATTTACACGAGCAAGTTTTCCTTGACAAGTATCTTTGACAAGTTTCATTGATCGTGTAGACGGTCAACAAGTTTTCTTTGACAATTTTCTATTGACAAGGTTTTCTTGCTCGTGTAGATGATCAACAAGTTTTCCTTGACAAGTTTCGGTTGTGCCCGCAATGCCTTTCAATCAGCGGAGTGTAACAAAAAATAATTGATTCCAGTCTCCTGTCGAGCAAAAACAAAATGGCGTCTGTAAGAAAAATGAGCGTGCGAAAAGACTGGGAACTGAACTCATTAATATTCCTTGCCACATTTTCCTTGTTGTTTACACGAGCAAATTTCGGCCTTGACAATTTTTGCTTGTCAAGGAAAAGCTAGCATGCCTGCATTTCCTTGTCAAGGAAAAATTGACCATTTTTCTCCATCTATACGAACAAGTTTTCCTTGTCAAGGAACTGAGGTTGTCAAGGAAAGCTTGCTCGTGTAGATGCGGCTTTAAAATGGCCTTGAAATAATTTTATAAGACGCCCTAATCGGATTCCATATTAACGATATTTTAGCATGGTTTGTATTGTATGATATATAGAGGATATTACATGGTCGCTGCGCTCAATCGTGAGATATATTTTCAACACTCGAAGATAAAATTCGTATCTCAAAGAGACCATTAGACAAGTCTAAGCGACCATGTAATATTCATGTTTATCATATGACCCGTACGGCCCTGCTCGCGCGCTCTTAATAAAACCATTGGGAAAACGTCACGTGGTAAGGGCCGGACGTATTGACGTACCCGGAAAAAGCCAGCCGGCCCTGCTCGATTTTTGTCAGGAGATTTTTTATGCTTTTTTTGCAGCAAAATATATTTTTTAAATGTGAACAACAAAAGTGAAAAAATAAAATACAAATTTGGATAAATTTTTTTGATTGGTTCTTCTAGAGTAATCGCGCGTTTGTGTTCTTGAATGATGTTTAGTACCAAAATGGTCCATATGAAATGGTCATATGATAAAATGCTTATTGAATGAGTTAGGTCGGGCCGGACGGGAAAATATTTGGCTCTCGGTCATTCTGTATGCGCTCGGTCCGTACTGACATGACCTCGAGCCAAATATTTTCCCGTCCGGCCCTCCAACTCATTCAATAAGTACATAATAATTATCGGTGAAACATTTTTTCTGTTATGAAAGAATTTTTACTTTACGATGATATCTTGAAGATATCAATTTTTAGAACAAAAGAAATATAGATATTTCATCGATAATTATATATTAAGTATTATTAGTTATGAATTAGTTTCTCAGGACTCCATTAAACTAGCTATGTTGGACTGCAAATCTCCTGTATAAATATTTGTTTCAGACTCGTTCCCAGTCGCATCTGGGCGCTCTTTCCGGTTACTTCCCTTTCCGGTCAGGTTACCTCCCTTTCCGGTTCCGGTTACTTCCCTTTCCACGGTAAGTAACGACTGGGTACGAGTCTGTATTTGTTTAAAAAAAAAAACTTAACTGTTCAGAACGGAGAAGCCCGACCGCATTGCATGACGGGTAGACTCGGGAATCAAACCGACAACGACCACATATAATGACATAATGTACAATCGTAGTGATAAAAGCATCAATACACTATTCATAACACTCTAATGAGATGCAAAGATGAAATACGGTATAATAATGCCTCGTTAACACCCACGTGCACGTGTGCACGTGCACAGTGGCAATATATACGGCATCAAAGGCAGGACACTCCCTTCTTGCTCAGTTCCAGCGGAACAGTGGTCAGATGAACTCTTCTTTGTTTTTTCTTGATACGACCCACGCGAATCATTCTGAATTCATGGCCGAAGTACGAATGCCGATAGAACCTGCTCCTCTGGTAGAAGAAAGAGAACTTGAGGTATAAAGTTTTACGTTTTATGATTCATTTCAAGTCAGCAGCAACGTGGGTGCTTTGATGAATACCGCACAAATTTATATCTGATGATTGCCGAAGGTTATGATGTACAATTCCCTGAATTGCCAGCTCAACAAGACCCGCAAGCTGAACAGCCTGAACAGCAACAGCCGCCGAACACCAACAACCAAGTTCCAGTGTTTGATTTGTAAAATGATTTTCTCGGCGGAGGTTCGAGGAATGATTGCAAATGAGTTCTGTGTGAACAGGAATGAAATTGCCAGTGTTTGATTTGTAAAATGACTTTCTCGGCGGAGGTTCGAGGAATGATTGCAAATGAGTTAAGTGTGAACAGGCATGGAATTGACAGTGATTGATTTGTAAAATGACTTTCTCGGCGGAGGTTCGAGGAATGATTGCAAATGAGTTAAGTGTGAACAGGCATGGAATTGACAGTGATTGATTTGTAAAATGACTTTCTCGGCGGAGGTTCGAGGAATGATTGCAAATGAGTTCTGTGTGAACAGGAATGAAATTGCCAGTGTTTGATTTGTAAAATGACTTTCTCGGCGGAGGTTCGAGGAATGATTGCAAATGAGTTAAGTGTGAACAGGCATGGAATTGCCAGTGTTTGATTTGTAAAATGACTTTCTCGGCGGAGGTTCGAGGAATGATTGCAAATGAGTTCTGTGTGAACAGGAATGAAATTGCCAGTGTTTGATTTGTAAAATGATTTTCTCGGCGGAGGTTCGAGGAATGATTTCAAATCGGAGTTAAGTGTGAACAGGCATGGAATTGACAGTGATTGATTTGTAAAATGACTTTCTCTGCGGAGGTTCGAGGAATGATTGCAAATCGGAATTAGGTGTGAACAGGCATGGAATTGACAGTGATTGATTTGTAAAATGACTTTCTCGGCGGAGGTTCGAGGAATGATTGCAAATGAGTTCTGTGTGAACAGGAATGAAATTGCCAGTGTTTGATTTGTAAAATGATTTTCTCGGCGGAGGTTCGAGGAATGATTTCAAATCGGAGTTAAGTGTGAACAGGCATGGACTTGACAGTGATTGATTTGTAAAATGACTTTCTCTGCGGAGGTTCGAGGAATGATTGCAAATCGGAATTAGGTGTGAACAGGCATGGAATTGACAGTGATTGATTTGTAAAATGACTTTCTCGGCGGAGGTTCGAGGAATGATTGCAAATGAGTTCTGTGTGAACAGGAATGAAATTGCCAGTGTTTGATTTGTAAAATGATTTTCTCGGCGGAGGTTCGAGGAATGATTGCAAATCGGAGTTAAGTGTGAACAGGCATGGAATTGACAGTGATTGATTTGTAAAATGACTTTCTCGGCGGGAGTTCGAGGAAAGATTGCAGATGAGTTCTGCGGGAATAGGCATGAAATTGCCAGTGTTTGATTTGTAAAATGACCTTGTCGGGTTGGTTCAGAGAATATTGCAAATGAGTTCTTGTGAATAACTATTGTTCTTTGAAAACAGGCTGGACAATACCAGTGGGTAATTTGTAAAATGACCTTCTCGTCGGGTTGGTTCAGAGAATACTGCAAATGAGTTCTTGTGAATAGCTATTGTTCTTTGAAAACAGGCTTGACAATACCAGTGTTTGATTTGTAAAATTACCTTCTCGTCGGGTTGGTTCAGAGAATATTGCAAATTAGTTCTTGTGAATAGCTATTGTTCTTTGAAAACAGGCTTGACAATACCAGTGGGTAATTTATAAAATGACCTTCTCGTCGGGTTGGTTCAGAGAAGACTGCAAATGAGTTCTTGGGAATAGCTGTTCTGTGTAATCGGGTACTATATGCCGTCGCTTGATTGGCTAAATGACTGCTCGGGCGGGGTGTCCGATCGAGAAGAGATTGCAATTGTAATGAAGCAAATTTGAATTTCTAGTAGCTCTTCGGCTTGTCATTTATGGATTCAGACACGGAATGACAAGCTGTTAAAACCTTACAAGGCGATGGATACTTAATTTGACAAAGCCATCGGTTGAGAGCTTTCTGAGAATAATTATGAACCCGGCTTCCGGACTTCCCGGGCCCGAGTTCACA
Source organism: Actinostola sp. cb2023 (assembly GCA_033675265.1). Lineage (NCBI taxonomy): Eukaryota > Metazoa > Cnidaria > Anthozoa > Actiniaria > Actinostolidae > Actinostola > Actinostola sp. cb2023. Next base: position 30,016 of record JAUJYZ010000728.1, read on the forward strand.
TACCGAGTTTAACAAATATGAAGCGTTGGAGTTGGTGGTTTCGTGAAAGAACGCAGCTCATGATACTAATAATGGAAAGAGTAACTACTACCGAATTACCTATGAGACACTCCGGGATAAAGTTACTGAGGAAAATGTATATCACAGGACACGGGTGTTTGCTGCTTGTACTTTCAATCAGTACCTGTTTCTACTTTCAAACAGTACGTACTGAAAGATTTGATCACTCTCGGCGCAAAAAATAATAAAGTTCGACTGTTGGTGCACACGGAGTCATGAAAATGAGTTTGACCTACCAATAAACAGTGTATATACGTGTAAGATTTAATAGCTTCAACATATTTATATACAATAAAACGAATTAAGTCTCAGAGTTTTGATAGCTTTGAAAAAGGGGTATCTAAATCAACCCCCCGGTAATACTGGGTCTTGGCTGTTATCTCTCTGCTGACTTGTCGGGGTTTGTTCTCGTAACACGTCATCCCGTTTCTTGATCTTTTATTCCAGGAGAGTATATCCTGGCCTGGGGAACGTGATGTTCAATTTTCACATACGGATCACCGCGCAAGCAGAAATAACGGAAAATGATCATGTGCCAAACCCCGTCAATGTCGGCAGATAGATGACACAGGTCAGGGCCGGATCCAGAAATTTGTGAGGGGGTGTCCAAATAAAAATAAAAATCGGAAACTGTTTTTATCAGTTTACACGATTCCTGGTTTCTCGAGGTAGCTATTGTCTTCGAGGCTAATTCGAGTTTACTAATTTTGAAGCGTCCCACCACGCCACCAATTGGCGCTTAGAAGAGCATGTCCACCAGCGTAAGACGTCTTGGATGCTTCCTGGCAAAGTTCGTTATTATGGTTTTAATGTCAATGGGCATGTCATAATGGACATGCGTTAACGCTAGATCGTTACGTCGGTCCTATCCCATAATGCTTCTCATGTAGGTCTTTTTAAAAGTAGGTGAGCTCACTGTTGGCTCTCTCGGTCTCACAAGATGACACTCCGATAGTATCTCTGTTGTAGCTCCAGTCAGCTGCCATTTCTCCAAGAGATCGTTCAATCGCAGGGGATAGCTCGCATATAAATACTTCGAAACTGTCGTGCCTCTACAGACCTGGTATGACGCGTGTCAAGAAGGCGTTTCCTTTCTGCATCTGACAGGACCTCCTTTATCCACTCCTGCAGGTCTTGTTTCTTTTTGGTGAATTGTTGAAGCTGATAGCACAACTTTCTCGGATGTGTCCACCATGTTTCTAACGGCAACCGTTGCTTGGAACACTAACTAATCTGATATTTAAATCCATTCAGTTGAGCAACTCAATTAGTGTTCACGCTACGATGAACGTACCTGTTAAAAGTTTCCAGAATGGAACGCTGTTTTGGAGCACGAGCTCTTTTTTATGATATATTTGAATTATTTAATTCTCGTCAAAAGAACTGAAGACTGAACGATACAGCAGCGTGTCAAAAGCTCGGCATATCAGACAGTTAATTATTGTAACGCAGAATTGGCTTGTTTGTCTAGCCTAATTTTCATCTCGTTTTTTTTTTTTTAACGTATTGGATCTAAAGATAATCACCGAAGGGCGAAGGCTCTAACAACATGATTTATCAACACGAGACATTGCTTCTGAATTCACAAACATTGTTGGAGGAAGGTTATGTCGTCTTGTTTTCAAAACTGGATAACCACAATAATTCATAGAGATATGGATATATCAATCCAATACTAGTACTTCAAAGGGTTTAGAGACCCTTAGAACTTAGGCCCGGTTCAAACGTCGAACTTTTGCCGCGTCGAATCTAATTGACTTTGAGGTCGACCTAAATCCATTAAATTCGGCGTCTGATTCAAACGTCGCTTTTATTCTGTCGCTCGCAATTAACTCAACGTGAGCACGCGTTAACAAAAGCCAGCAGTTTTACTATGTAAACAACAAAGATGGCGGACTTTCGTCAGTTTCAGAAGTTTCAGAGCTTCATGGTGCTTCAGCGGCTAAGAAAACGCCGAGAACTCCTATTCAAGACATCAGCTCTTTTGCTTGGCGCCAGGAGACAGCATTTGCTGAATTAATACAACACAATTAAAATAGTTTCAAGGCAAAACAGTGCTCAAACTGAGGCATCGCCTCGAAGATGCAGACGACAGCTTCTTCAAACGTTGAGCATTTATTGCACGAGGGCATAGATAAAATTCGAACATGATAAACATTCATATCTTGTGCTGTCAAAACACGACGAACACATAGTCGCCGCCATCTTGGTTCACCCAGGACTGTATTGCGCATAATCAGTACGACATACCGCTGACTTTTCACCTAAATTTTAATGTATGCATTGCATTCGACGCTACGAACGTTCGACGTTTGAATCAACGCCGAACTTTTGTCGTTTCGTGCGACTGGCTCTGTCGAATTTAATTTTCTGCCGCACGTAATTAAATCTGTTGATTTCAATTGATTCAGACGCCGCACTTCTCATGTACGAAATGCAACTATTAAATTCGACGCGGCAAAAGTTCGACGTTTGAACTGGGCCTTAGAATAAAGTGAGTTGATACACGCAGTGAAAAACTGAAAATAAAAGCAATGCGAGCAGAGGTAAACCCATATTTACACTTAATTCTAAACATTGTTAATCACTTTGCGATGCCTAGTTTATGTATACGGTATTTGTATAATTTGTATGGATATATTTATGGTACCAATTAATCTATGTCATTGTCATTCATGATTCGCTGAGTTTGTGAAATCGCAGTACTGAAATTGCAAGGAAAGCATGTTCTATCGAGTCACGCAACGAGCGACCAAACGCTGTTTTAATCGCACTAACATATCTATATTTAGTTCTGAAATAGGCTACATATCAGTTAGAAGCCCGACTTCACGCTAGTAGAGCATCTAGTTATATTATTATTTTCCCGTCTCTTCGTTTTCTTTCTTCTTTTGAGGGGTGGAGGTGAAAACATTTGGAAGTGAAAAGAAAAACCTCAGCCGAAGGGGGTATCCATGGGGCACCCCCTGAACATACCTCTGTCATGTTACTAATCCCTGACAGGATACCAATGAACTGAAACGCTTTGTGTGTGTGTTTCCTAATGCCAATCTGGCGTAGACTCGCCAGCCAGGATGAGTATCATAAAGTATACAGCTAAGGCACTTTTACCCCGATATTTGTGGTTTTAGTTTTGGGTGAGGATTGGGGAGTTATGAGGATTGGGGTATTATTTCTAGTGAAATAAGGTTTGGGAGAAGGAACTGATATGAGAATTGAGGGTTTGTGGAACTCACAGCAACAAAGTTGTAACAGACAGGTGCAAGGGCGGCTGATCAATATTTTATCCCATACCTTAATTCAGCTGAGCATGAATGAGAGTGTTATGTAATAGAATACTATTCATAACACTCTAATGAGATGCAAAGATGAAATATGGTATAATAATGCCTCGTTAACACCCACGTGCACGTGTGCACGTGCACAGTGGCAATATATACGGCATCAAAGGCAGGACACTCCCTTCTTGCTCAGTTCCAGCGGAACAGTGGTCAGATGAACGGCCCACCCACCCGCCCAATAGATTCGCGTGGGTCGTATTCTCCTGACCACCTAAGCCAAGCTGTTCCAGCTTGGCTTAGACCGCTGATCAATATTTTATCCCATACCTTAATTCAGCTGAGCATGAATGAGAGTGTTATGTAATAGAATACTTTTCATGGCACCATTTGCGGTCACAGAAGTATCATTGTTAACTGAATGAATGAATGAATGAATGAATAAGATTAAGTCATTTCTAATGAGACTATTGATGGATGGATTCGAATCATAACTTGTTTCATCGACTTTCAATTAATGGTAATCCCTTCAACAGAAAGATACACAGAAATAAAGTGTTCACGGTGATGCTACACGAGTTTTTTAAAAACGACGATTTTTCGCGCAACGTTTTACGATGATGATACACGAGCGCCATCTTGTTCAACACCATTCAAAAACAGACATCATGTTTTCACAATGAAGATTGTGCTAAAATTCGTCCAGCGCTCCATGTTGAATAACTTTGGCTTGACGCAAAATAATTGAATAAACTGAAAAAAAAAATAAATAATAATAAAAAATAAAATAAAAATAAAATAAAAATAAAAAAAACTTTGGCTTGACGCAAATCAACGTTGCGCGAAAAATCGTCCTCATATAAAATGATATGACGGATCTGACATGGATTTTTTTAAATTAATAACTGGCAATGCTCTTGCTCTTGGCCATGTGTCAGTACAGGCCTCCATTCCGTTCAGTCTCTAATTGTCACGGTGATGGAATTTACTTCGGCGATGCCCTGTATGGGCTTAGTTAACTGGAAGCTAAACGTTTAAGGTTTATCGGGAGAAATTTTCGGTCCAATGAAGTTGTAACTGGCCGTCAATAGAGGCGAGATCCTATGTGATAACATACAATCGAGTTCCATTTAAGCTCTTGATCGGTCGGTGGAACTGAGATGTCTAAAACTAGTCCCATATCTGACAGACGATCATTTCGGAGAAGCAAAAGAGCCGAGCGAATCTCATAAAGTGAACTTTCTAGATAAATAAAATCTGATTGATAATCATTGCAAACCAACCTTGAATCAAAACGTAATTCCGTATTTCTCTTAGTCCTGTGGTTCCTGTGAGCATTTAATAGCGCTAATGTTTATACTTCGTAGTTTGTTGAAATATTATAATGCTAAACGGTATTTAGTGATAAAAAATACGACGCCCGGCCTAAGTGCCGTATAGTTGCTTCGTCCAACTGACTACTTTACGCAGTTGTAGGCTATTTGAAAAAGCCGAAATCCATCCAAAAAAACAAAAACAAAAAACAAAAAACAAAAAAATCAAAAAAAATATATATATATATAAAGTCGAAACACAAGGATACCAATCAAATGCTAAAACACACATCGTCAGTTTAAAATTAAGACATTCAAAGGTTTCCCAAACATTCCGTCATAACAATTTCAAAAAATCCATCGGCAATGAATGTTTTGACGCTGGAGTCCACAAGCCTACTGCGATGTAGAAAGCTGTAAGAGCGCCCTAAAATTAATCTTTTGGAAATCAGATAAAATGAATTTAATTAAAAGTGGATTTTCCCGGGCGCGAACGACAAAAAAGAGAGACGAGAACGGTGAAAGAATCAGTCATTGCCGATTCAAATTCTTTTCAAATCCGTAGTATTCAGTGACACTTTTTTTGAGGTTTTCTTCACTGGCAAGTGGTTTTCGAATAAGTACATGTATATTTTATGCATCTCAAGTCGAAAACTCCCTTGCGGTTTGTTTAGTTGATGTTTCGAAAAAGCTGGTGCAAGAATACATTAATTTATTAATTTGGCAGGTTGCCGTTTTTAAAACACCCACTATACGCACTGCTGTGAGCTGAACAAAACTACATTGAAATGATCAAAAAGGCATTTTTTCTCTCTCTTTTTTTTGACATTTTATCATTCGCTTTTCTTTCAAATCACAATGCAGCCGTTTATTGGTTTTATTTATAAATGGTTTCAAAGTTGACTTGTGTTGACGTTAAAGGTTTATAAAGTCCAATTAAAGCTGGGGGCCGCATTTAAACTGTTTTGCTTGGCCTCAATGTGTTTGTTTGCAATTTGTTTCGTATGTAAATTTCAGTATTTAACAATGCAAATTTCACCGACATCCAATATGAATTTCTAAATCGATCAACAATTTCGGTCTTGCATGAATAGTGATTTGACGTGAATCGGTTAGCGACTGTTTGTGGACGTTGCCGTGTCGATTTGTGGCTTTCACGACTATCTTTGGACTTTGAATTTTTGATATTTTGTCTATCGCTAGACCGTCTGGATTCGAAGTCAGTACGTGAAATACTGATTGACAGCACAAGAAACCCACTGAATTCGATTCGTCGGTGTCTCATTACTCGGAGGAAGCCTCAACTTTTGCATTTCGTATGATAAACCTCACTCTATGGGAAGTTCAGGTACGACGACAAAGAGCAAGCGAATTCGATCAATCGTCTGATAGTGAGCAACTTTCACTAGATCACTAACAACAAAGTCAGCTTTTTTTATAGTTGGAGTGAAAATGGTAAGTCAGTCGTCCAACTCAATCGCTCATTTTATTTCGATAAAGCAGTTGCAATTTGGTTCCTCTCAAGTGAATTCTATTCAGTATATAATTTAAAGCAAATAAGCAAAGTTTAGAACAAGTTTGTCTTTTGTAATGTGTATATATAACGGCTCTTTAACGCCTCTTGAATGCTCGCGATTGTTTATATTATAGCGAGTTGCCCGAATTTGTTTAGCTAGTGGAGTTCATCTTTATATACTTTCAAAGAACAGCCAGGCACGGTGGATCACTTCAGTTTAGACAATAATTAACATGGTTGATTTGAGACTCGAGGATAACTTTATATGATATGAAGTGAGTTTGAATGTTGATCCATAGTCAGTATAAATTCATAAATATTTATAAATTGAGCTGCGAGTTCACGAAATGAAAAATGAAAAATATTCTCTTCAAGGCGTGAAAATTCTTTCATTTGTAGTAATCAGATTCTCCGAGAAGCACTGTAATGATGCTCAACCGAAAATCCTTAGAGCTGCATTCAGAATTGTATATATATATTGATGTTGTTTTTAAAATTGTCCCGTATTAATATTAATATTTGCGTGGAATCTGTTCGGGAGACCGTACGTAAGAGAGAAATTTAAACAAACACATCATAAAACAAGTTGCAGTTTGATAATGTGGTGATGGTGATGATGGCCTTTTTCAACTAAAGACATATGGCTAGAGGACACCGATTATGTATCAGTTTAATTGGACGTGGGTGTCATTATTAATTAACGTGGAAAAATGACAAAATACTAAGTGATTAAATCAGGGATCAATGTGTTATTATTGATGATGATGATGGTTGTGGTGGTGATGATGGTTGTGGTGATGATGATGATGATGGTTGTGGTGATGGTTGTGGTGATGATGATGATTGTGGTGATGATGATGGTTGTGGTGGTGATGATGATTGTGGTGGTGATGATGATGATGGTTGTGGTGATGGTGATGATTGTGGTGGTGGTGATGTTGTTGTGGTGATGATGATGATTGTGGTGTGATGATGATGGTTGTGTGATGATGATGGTTGTGGTGGTGATGATGGTTGTGTTGATGATGATGATTGTGGTGATGATGATGGTTGTGATGATAGTTGTGTAGTGATGATGATGATGCAGATAGTTGTGATGATGGTTGTGGTGATGATTGTGTTGATGATGATGATTGTGGTGATGATGATGGTTGTGGTGATGATGATGATTGTGGTGATGATGATGGTTGTGATGATAGTTGTGGTAGTGATGATGATGATGCAGATAGTTGTGGTGATGATGATGGTTGTGGTGGTGATGATGGTTGTGTTGATAATGATTGTGGTGATGACGATGGTTGTGATGATAGTTGTGGTAGTGATGATGATGATGCAGATAGTTGTGGTGATGATGATGGTTGTGGTGATGATGATGATTGTGGTGATGATGATGTGGTGATGATGATGATGGTTGTGGTGATGATGTTGTGTGATGATGATGGTTGTGGTGATGATGATGGTTGTGGTGATGATGATGGTTGTGTGTGATGATGATGGTTGTGTGGTGATGATGATGATGATGATGATGATTTGTGGTGATGATGATGGTTGTGGTGATGATGATGGTTGTGTTGATGATGATGATTGTGGTGATGATGATGGTTGTGGTGATGATGATGGTTTGTTGTGATGATGATGATGATTGTGGTGATGATGGTTGTGATGATGTTGTGGTAGTGATGATGATGCAGATAGTTGTGGTGATGATGATGGTTGTGTGTGGTGATGATGATTGTGGTGATGATGATGGTTGTGGTGATGATGATGGTTGTGTGATGATGATGATTGTGGTGATGATGATGGTTGTGATGATAGTTGTGGTAGTGATGATGATGCAGATAGTTGTGGTAAGTGATGATGGTTGTGGTGGTGGTGATGATGATGATGTTGTGTGATGATGATGATTGTGGTGATGATGATGGTTTGTGATGATGAGTTGTGGTAGTGATGATGTTGTGGTAATGATGATGTTGTGTGGTGATGATGATGATAGTTGTGGTGATGATGATGGTTTGGTGGTGATGATGATGGTTGTGTTGATGATGATGATTGTGGTGATGATGGTTGTGATGATAGTTGTGGTAGTGATGATGATGATGCAGATAGTTGTGATGATGATGATGGTTGTGGTGGTGATGATGATGTTGTGTTGATGATGATGATTGTGGTGATGATGATGATTGTGGTGATGATGGTTGTGATGATAGTTGTGATGATAGTGTGTGGTGATGATGATGATGATGCAGATAGTTGTGATGATGATGATGGTTGTGGTGGTGATAATGGTTGTGTTGATGATGATTGTGGTGATGATGATGGTTGTGGTGGTGATGATGGTTGTGTTGATGATGATGATTGTGGTGATGATGATGGTTGTGATGATAGTTGTGGTAGTGATGATGATGATGCAGATAGTTGTGGTGATGATGGTGGTTGTGGTGGTGATGATGGTTCTGATGATGATGGTTGTGGAGATGACGATGATGGTTGTGGTGATGATGATGATGATGATTGCTTGTCATAATCATCTGTTAAAAGTCCTTGAATCTCATTATTTACCTTCGACTGAGGGCCAAAACTCCATGTGCTATCACGCAGAGAATATTCTATTGAAAAGGTGCGATTAAGCTGACGGAAATAATAATATAATTACTGATGAACTATATTCATAATATGAGGCCGATTAATAGTGATGATTATCAGCAGAGCTAAAATACTCATGATGATGATGATGACTGACGATAATAATTATGGAAATAGTCGACCTAAATACTGTTACGTAATCATCCATCTTTTTTATGCGTGCTTGCGCTTATGCTTGCGTTTTTACACGACCATGTTTTTTATGCGTGTTTGCGCTTATGGTTGCGTTTTTACACGTCTGAAAGAGGCATTCTTGATTGTGGCTTGCTCAGCGGAAGGATCAGTCATGAAAGCAACTTTTAAAACAGCTTTACTGAGTTAAACGACGGAAATGACCGTCTGTGGCCGCAAATATTGGAAGACTACTCAGTTAGGGGTGGACCATTAGACTAGTGATGGGGGGGTTGCACGAATCCCAAAATAAATATCGAGCAAGCCTTTCCTAAGGAAAAAAAAAATCGCGCAACACATAAAGGAAGGAAAAAAAAATCGAGCAAGCAATGTAGCCGATTTCAATATATAAATATTAAAAGACGATAAAGATCATTTGATTTTAATAATACACCAGACTCGTTCCTAGTCGTTACTTTAATACCGTGGAAAGGGAAGTAAACCGGACCGGAAAGAAACCGGAAAAAAACTGGAAAGTGCGCAAAGGCGCTTGGGAAGGTGGGGCGCAAAGGCGCACGGGAAGGAAGGAGAATTATGGAATTTTTAAGAAGAGTGAAGGTCGAAACGTCTATTTATTAAAGTTTTGTGGACATTAGAAGTTGGCTGCCTTCAACTCTCTCCTACATTATTTAAGATACAGCCATTCTGCTGCTGCTACGAAATATACTAGTCAAATGTATACTACAACGTTTCTGCAATCAGTCAATTGCAGAAACGTATATTTTGTATTTATACTGAAATATCTAATAAGATGCAAAATGTTATTCATGCTAAAATACAACTGTTTCAACACAAAATAGTGCTGAAAACTATTGTGTTGCCCTTGCTGGATGCGATACTAATCTTAAATTGATGATTATGATATATTAGAAGATAATAAGTGATGTTTCACACTTTGTATCTCTGTCATTAGACTTGTATCTCATTAGATATTTGTATAAATGTATACTTACTTAACAACCTTTCTGCAATCGAGTGTATATAAAATAGATACAAAATAGATACACTCAATTGCAGAAAGGTTGTAGTATACATTTATACAAATATCTAATGAGATACAAGATATCTAATGAGATACAAAGTGCGAAACATCGCTTATTTTCTTCTAATATACATGTATCAGAACCATCAATTTTAGATTAGTATCGCATCCAACAAAGACAACACAATAATTTTCAGCACTATTTTGTGCTTAAACAGTTGTAGTTTGCATGTTTAACATTTTGCATCTCATTAGATATTTGTATATTTGTATTTTACTACAACTGCAATCGAGTGTATATTATATACAAAATAGATAGATATAAAATATATATATATAAATCTTAAAAAGGAATCTTAGTTTCCTTTTAGAAACAGTAACAATAGTAAGTATTAAATATTTTCATGATTGAACATAATTATTATTCAGTTATTGGCCATAAGACGGCACTATAAATTCTATGTTAATGCGAAATTTTTGTAAGGTAAACTTATAAATTTATAAACTTGAGGAAAAAAAATATCGTGCAAGGTCAAGGTCCTTGAAAAAATAACGTGCAGAGCTAGGAGCAAAAAAAAAAAAAATCGAGCAGCCAAAATTCATGCAACCCCCCCATCAATAATCTAATGGTCTACCCCTTATATTAAGGCATGGTTCTAAGGCGATCACGCCCATAAAACTATAAGGGGGTTGTAATTTGCTTTCGTTTTATTGCAGAAGCTTGGGTTCAGGATTAAATGTATAGATGAGCAGATTGTACATATTTGTGAAGTTAGTTACCATGGCAACAATACATTTGACCTTTTAACCCGGGTTTAAGAAAATAAGATTCAAGGCTTTGGTAGAAGCGCACAACGTTAATATATCAGAGTAGAAGATAGTGAAAATAATACAGTTTACCATGCTGTTCATCAGGCTAATTGGATATTTTGGAAATATATAATTGCTGAGTCATGAATCGAGAGTATCAAATTTCATTTTCACGTTTATCACCCTTCCCATTACTTTTTCCAACTTATCCAATTAGACCAATAAACTAGGTAGTAAATCTATTTAATTTTCAATTAAATCCTTGTCATGCAAAATTTCTTTTCCTGACTTTTTTTTTTTTTTTTTTTTACGAGACTTTTATTTTATAAAATATAATTAGAGTTCAAAGGTCACATTGCATGTTTCCATGGAAACTGATATGTTTATTTGTTGAGATTGTCACATTGTTGTATCACTTAAAGTTTCATGAAATAATCTCGCAAAGAAAAGGAAATAGACCACCCCCTCTTAATTTGCAGCATACATCCTAGAACCATGCCTTAATAACCCTGAGTAGGTTCGAGTGTTTTTATGTTATCAGTAAGTGTAACTATAAGTATAGCTACTAGTATAGCAATAAGTATATATAGTACAGTTTTAAAATCGGAGATAATAAATACCAAAAACAAGAACTGCAATCGGTGGTTTTTTAAACACTCGAACCCAGTCCACCAATATTTGTCCCGGACCGGAAATGACGAAACGCTTGGGGAAACAAGCTGTTCAGACCTGACCATTAGCCTGACCACGTGATACATTAGCCTGGTTTTCACGAGCGACGTGACTCGGAAGGCAATCAGGCGCTGCATGGAATGCATGTGTGTGATGTGAATGCACAACTTTAGCAAGTATTCAGGACTAGGACAATAGAGATGCATAACGTCGGAAACATAACACAAATGAGATGCGGTTGTCATACTCTAGAAATATCATCGTCATGCAAAAGTCGTCGTCATTGAGAATAATCATTTGACCGTGTTAAAGTGTTTCAATGAATTGAAACTTCAGGGTTGATGAATGTGCTATCTGATCTAATTGACCTGGTATTAGAGAATCATCATCACGGGATTTTTCAATTGTACCCATTTCAGTAAAGACAAGTGAAATCATCGACAAAAGACAGAATGCATATCTTTACTGGAACTCGTATTTTTCAAAATCGAATGAAGCGATTGCTCTTTCCATTTCCCAAAAGGAATATTGAAAAGGTTGCAGAACAATATGAGCTCAAAAGAAGTTTACTTAAAGTCCATAAAGCTAATTTTTCAGGCAGAATACTAACAGTGACACAATTGTTTACGATTTTTACAAATTCGTCAAAAAGTTCCGTGCGATCTATTTGCAAACGCTTTTATATTTTAAGTTACAGCCATTGAACAAAAATTCTGTCCGACCATTTTTTATCAAAACTATACTCTCTCCGAAAATGAATTTATTCAAAAAGCGTAATACGTCATTCTGCGTTTCCTAACTCCGATCGTGATGAAGCATATAATGGCAAACTTTAATATATCTCTAGACTTGTATAAAAATTGATTTAAATTAGTTTGTCAGCAGCAACGAACTTTCCGTTCAAACATGGAAGGTAACGCCACCTAAAAACCCAGTCCAGCCACCTTAAGGGGGAATTTTCGATTATTTAATTACCCATAATGCATCCGATATATTGATATATTGATATTTCGTAGCGGCCATAATTTTTGCAAATGACTGTATTTCTCTTATAACGTACTGTCATAGTAAAATTAAATTTGCGTAAATATATTTTTTGTAAAACATGACATTTTCTTATAACTTGCCGATGTCTCACACTAGACTGACTCGCTGTATGTCCTGACATTTCCCCCCGCTTTTTGTTATAGTTCGCAAAGAATGGTTGCAAACGTTTGGCTTTTTTTGTGAGTAGAATCGTCAGCTTTACCTCATCCTCGTCGATTAGATGGATGGCGTTGTAATTCACCAAAGAAAATCAAGGTACTGTTAGTTTGTCTGTCTGTCTGTCTGCTGTTTGTTTTCAATTATTTTGGCCGTCTCTCGGTTTGTCTGTCTGTCTGCTGTTATTAGTCGGGCTTCCTGTGGAAGGAGCCCGACTCTAGAAATGCAGAGCGTTCTTCTTCGTCGACCCCAAAAAGCATATTGGGTTCTACAGCGTGCACCTAGACATGAAGTCTGGCCTTTACAAAGCACTTCAATCTCGGAGGTCAAGGGGCCTGTAAGTCTTTTCTCGTCTAAATCTAAATTTAGATTGAAACAGGACGCTCTAGTAGCGTGAAGTCGGGCTATTGTTTTACTGATATACTGTAAAGTCAGTACTGAAATTGCAAGGAAAGCATGTTCTATCGAGCTCTGTCATGCAACGACGAGCAACCAAAAACTGTTTCAATCGCACTGAAAATCGCACTATAGGATATCTATATTTAGTTCAAATAGGTTATATTTCATTTAGAAGCCCGACTTCACGCTAGAAGAGCGTCTAGTTTTCAATTAATTTGGCCGTCTCTGTTTGTCTGTCTGTCTGTCTTTCTTCTCTCTGTCTGTCGCTTGTCTGTCTAACTGTCTGTCTTTACTTCTCTCTGTCTGCCTGTCTGCTTGTCTGCCTGTCTGTCTGTCTTTACTTCTCTCTGTCTGCCTGTCTGCTTGTCTGTCTAACTGTCTGTCTTTACTTCTCTCTGTCTGCCTGTCTGCTTGTCTGCCTGTCTGCCTGTCTGTCTGTCTTTACTTCTCTCTGTCTGCCTGTCTGCTTGTCTGCCTGTCTGTCTGTCTTTACTTCTCTCTGTCTGCTTGTCTCTGTCTGTCTGTCTTTACTTCTCTCTGTCTGTCTGCCTGTCTGTCTGTCTTTACTTCTCTCTGTCTGCCTGTCTGCTTGTCTGCCTGTCTGTTTGTCTTTACTTCTCTCTGTCTGCCTGTCTGTCTGTCTTTACTTCTCTCTGTCTGCCTGTCTGCTTGTCTGCCTGTCTGTCTATCTTTACTTCTCTCTGTCTGCCTGTCTGCTTGTCTGTCTGTCTGTCTGCCTGTCTGCCTGTCTTTACCATATGTTCTGTCTGTCTGTCTGCCTGTCTTTACCATATGTTCTGTCTGTCTGTCTGTCTGTCTATCTATCTGTCTTTAGTGTCTGCATGTCTTTACTTGTGTCTGTTATCACTCAAGCAGCTGTTTGTTTCGATAGTAATATTCCAATCCATTTTCACCTTTGACGTCATTTTCACCTTTGACGTCATTTGATTTACAGTCCAACTTCCGGAATCGTTAATTAATCGTTCCGTTGAAAATGTCTGATATATCACGATCGAACAGTCGTATTGTCCTTCACACTTATTCATCCATGAGTATGATCTTGAGATTCATCTAAAGTCAATCAAATCACACACGCCTGTGATTGAGTACTTTTGTTGCACCGACACAGGAAGCCCAAATCCTGTTTTTGGAAATATGTCAATAGTCCCTTTTCGCGTTCACATATCCCGTTGTAAAACCGCTGTACTTATAGACATCAGACGCATTTGTACAGGGTTAGCCTCGAGTCAGTGTAAATTATTCACACTGAATATTGATCAACAATAACACGAAAAAATGTTGACATGAAACAATAGAAACATTTTTGAATTGCACGGACTGGTTTCTGAATCGAGGCTAAGCCTGTACAAATGCGTCTTTTGTCAAGGACAGCGGTCATCTCTAAACAACGTGAAACTGGAGTATTGGCGACTTACATGATGGCGTCATATACTACAAGTACCAGAATGCTTTGCCCATTTTCTTTTGTTAGATAATTCTCATGAGGGAATAAAAATCTGAATAAGAAAGAAAATTCCCAAAGCATTCTGGTAGTTGTAGTCATATGACGTCATCATGCAAGTCGCCAATTACGGATCGACAAATACTCTCAGCTGCTGAAACGGTATTCAATTGAACTAAATCGTGAATCAAATGTGCATAAATATTTCTGTTGTCATTCTTATTCGGTATTTCAACGATTAGTATAATAATTCGCTGGTTTCTTATTGATGCTTCGCTCTTAGGGGTGGACCATTAGATTATTGATGGGGGGGTTGCATGAATTTTGGCTGCTCGATTTTTTTTTCTTTGCTCCTAGCTCTGCACGTTATTTTTTTCAAGGACCTTGACCTTGCACGATATTTTTTTTCCTCAAGTTTATAAATTTATAAGTTTACCTTACAAAAATTTCGCATTAACATAGAATTTATAGTGCCGTCTTATGGCCAATAACTGAATAATAATTATGTTCAATCATGCAAGAGAATATTTAATACTTACTATTGTTACTGTTTCTAAAAGGAAACTAAGATTCCTTTTTAAGATTTATATATATATATTTATATCTATCTATTTTGTATATATTTTATATACACTCGATTGCAGAAACGTTGTAGTATACTTTATACAAATATACAAATATCTAATGAGATGCAAAATGTTAAACATGCTAAACTACAACTGTTTAAGCACAAAATAGTGCTGAAAATTATTGTGTTGTCTTTGTTGGATGCGATACTAATCTAAAATTGATGGTTCTGATACATGTATATTAGAAGAAAATAAGCGATGTTTCGCACTTTGTATCTCATTAGATATCTTGTATCTCATTAGATATTTGTATAAATGTATACTACAACCTTTCTGCAATTGAGTGTATCTATTTTGTATCTATTTTATATACACTCGATTGCAGAAAGGTTGTTAAGTAAGTATACATTTATACAAATATCTAATGAGATACAAGTCTAATGACAGAGATACAAAGTGTGAAACATCACTTATTATCTTCTAATATATCATAATCATCAATTTTAGATTAGTATCGCATCCAGCAAGGGCAACACAATAGTTTTCAGCACTATTTTGTGTTGAAACAGTTGTATTTTAGCATGAATAACATTTTGCATCTTATTAGATATTTCAGTATAAATACAAAATATACAACGTTTCTGCAATTGACTGATTGCAGAAACGTTGTAGTATACATTTGATATATTTCGTAGCAGCCAGAATGGACAGAATGGCTGTATCTTAAATAATGTAGGAGAGAGTTGAAGGCAGCCAACTTCTAATGTCCACAAAACTTTAATAAATAGACGTTTCGACCTTCACTCTTCTTAAAAATTCCATAATTCTCCTTCCTTCCCGTGCGCCTTTGCGCCCCACCTTCCCAAGCGCCTTTGCGCACTTTCCAGTTTTTTTCCGGTTTCTTTCCGGTCCGGTTTACTTCCCTTTCCACGGTATTAAAGTAACGACTAGGAACGAGTCTGCATGGTGTATTATTAAAATCAAATGATCTTTATCGTCTTTTAATATTTATATATTGAAATCGGCTACATTGCTTGCTCGATTTTTTTTTCCTTCCTTTATGTGTTGCGCGATTTTTTTTTTCCTTAGGAAAGGCTTGCTCGATATTTATTTTGGGATTCGTGCATCCCCCCCATCACTAGTCTAATGGTCCACCCCTTAACACTGCCAAAACAGAGTCTAAGAGTCTAAGAGTATACGTGTGAAAAATTAAGTCAATTTTCTCCTCCACAAAAATGTTTTTTTTAAATTTACATCGGAGAGCATTGAAATGATCCCAGTTGAACTTTGCGGGACGCGATGTAGAATCGACTACAAAACTGCAGGCCGCGGCTGTTCAAAGAGTGCAGGATAGCACCATCCGTGAGGTAAATTATTGATAAGTTGATGCTGTTATCCAATACATTCAGTCCACTGGATAACGATTTATCCCACGGATAGCGCTATAACTGCACGTTATACAACTGGGGCCAGACACTTTAGGACAACGTCTGGCGTTGCATGATAAGAAAAAACATGTTATCTTTAGCAGTGTAACTAACTTAACCATCACAAGTTAACGGTATCGTCTCGATCGACAATGCACCTTTACAAAAACCACGATCTTATCAGTCCGTAGTATTGGTTTGTTTTCTAGGATGTCGCCATTTTCTCGCCAGTTTCCGGGCAACAAATTCCCCTTGGTTTTTCTTTTATTGATTTTCCTTTCCACCTTCCGTACACGTCACGGTATGACGGTTTTTTCTTTTAAATTATGTCACGCGTTGATCTTTCTACCGGCTTTTTCTTAAAACTTCGCCACTACATTTCGTGTAGCAGCAATTCAGTTTATCTACTTGGAAAATGCCTATTTCAAACATTTGGTTATCTACTAACCCACTGGTCCACCAGCCATTTTTGATCATGGTATGCCGCTTCCTTTTTTCTCCAACCTTTTGGTTTCTTTTCAGCAATGTTTACCATTTATTTTCACTTTTTCCGGTTTATGTTCAGGTTTCAGGACTTACGTATGTTCAGGTTTCAGGCCTTACGTATGTTCAGGTTTCAGGCCTTACGTATGTTCAGGTTTCAGGCCTTACGTATGTTCAGGTTTCAGGCCTTACGTATGTTCAGGTTTCAGGCCTTACGTATGTTCAGGTTTCAGGCCTTACGTATGTTCAGGTTTCAGGCCTTACGTATGTTCAGGTTTCAGGCCTTACGTATGTTCACGTTTTAGCGTAAGTCTCCCATTCATCCCGGCCACCCGGCATTTATGTCCCTTGCACTATTGCATGAATTTATTTGGTAACCACGTGTAGGGTTAAGCTTCAAGGCTTTGAAGTATGAAACACGTTTGTCATCTACCATAATGACAACAGTTTAACGTCTTAACCCCTGATGAGTAATGTTAAACTGGGTTTACCAACCCTACCTCTAAATTCATGCTTTAATACTCCAGTTTCGAGTTATTTAGACACTGCTGTACTTCTTGACAAAAGACGTATTTGCTCAGCCTTAGCCTCAATCCAGAGAATAACCCGTGGAATTAAAAAATGATTCTATTGTCCTATGTCAACATTTTTCACATTCTCGTTGGTATTTGTGAATAATTTACGCTGAATTGAGGCAAAGTCTGAGCAAATGCGGCTTTTGTCAAGGTGCGTAAACAACTCGAAACTGGAGTATTTAGTGACCATATGAGCTCATATTCTACAATTCCAAAAAATACCCTCTTCCATTTTCTTCAGAATTCCTAGCCTCGTCCCACATCCATTTGTCCCAACAACAATAGAGTCCGATTACCTAATTCTCTGTTTTATCAATAATAATAATAATAATAATAATAATAATAATAATAATAATAATAATAATAATAATAATAATAATAATAATCTTGTAATAATAATAATAATAATAATAATAATAATAATAATAATAATAATAATAATAATAATAATAATAATAATATATATATATATATTTTTTTTAAAGAATAATAATTTATAATAATAAAATCAATCATATATTACAATATAATAAAGTAGCTACTAAATAAATCTAAATAACTCGTGGTAGATGTATATAATAATAATAATAATAATAATAATAATAATAATAATAATAATAATAATAATAATAATAATAATAATAATAATAATAATAATAATAATAATAATAATAATAATAATAATAATAATAATAATTTATTTCTTCAAAAAAAAAAAAGAGAGCGCATTCCACAATGTCTGAATGCTCTTTACAAAAAAAAAGTAAATACAGTAAATAAAATATCTTATCTTCGAAGTGGGTTATTTTTCGAAGCGTATATTTCAGCGTTTTGTGTGGCAAATTTAAGGGATTTTAAAAAGGTGTGGCTTTCATAATGACAGGGTATCGTTGAAGTCCGCTTTGGTTTTTCCGTTTGCTACACCTTCGCTCGTAAGGATATCTCGTACGTATACTTATACTGAAAAACATCTCTGCACCGCATTCGTACCGTTATCTGTATTACAGTTCTCTGTAATTAGTATCTATTATTATTATGATGGTGATGATGATGATGATGATGATGATGATTTTATTATTCAATTTTCATACATTGTACAAATTCCGATCTTCTGGTTGGTTGATTTGTACCACGTGACGCGTGGTTATGACGCGACAACCGTGGTGTAAAAGCCGTTGTGTAAATTATTTACACCACGGCTTATACCGGCCACGGTGTTAGTATTAGTTAGTATTAGCTTGCCTCCGCAATGTATTCAAATTGAATAATAAAAATGTTAACGCCCTCTTTGCTCATGAGTTATCGGGATTTTACCTTCACTCGTTCACTAGCAATGAACTCGAAATTTTCTCATACTGCACTGTGAACTCGTGCAGGTGAATCCCGATAACCGAGTGCGTTAACCTCTAAATAATAATTATTTATTCACCCCCTCATGCTCGTCGGATATTTCGTCATCACTCAAATGGTAACAAAATTCGACCTACGTATTGGAATTGATTAACATTGAGTGTGAGATAGCTATGGATAGAATGGTTTTTGTCAGGTGTTAATGGCTGAATAGATGCAGTTATATGCCTGCTAAAATCCATTGTTAGTCCTGTGTCCACAATATTCACCACCACACACATGACTCACGTGTACAGTCGTTGACGTCATGTCATCATCATCATCATCATGGTCACGGCCACCTGTCATATACAATGCATGACAAATCCATCTTTGCCTTCGCCTTCGTCGCTAATACCATCACCGCCTCCACCATCATCATCGTCAATCATCATCATTTTTCCCGCGTAAAAGCATCATCATCATCATGAGAGGGTACGTTGGCACGGAGGTACCCAAAGGTCTGTTTATTTTTTGATCGCGTCAGTACCAAAGATAGAAAATTCGGAAGAACTTGTAATTGAAACAAATCGAACGATTGCATTTAAATGGCTTTCTGTTGCTTCGATTAGCTGTATTTGGGGCATTTGAATGGCTTTCTGAAGCCCTAGTTAATTTTATATCTGGTTCAGTATTTCTCAGTGAATTCTTTTGTAAGTTGTCTGTTCTTTTCTTTCTCATTTCTTTGTCTTTTCTTTGTCTTTTCTTTGTCTTTTCTTTCTCATTTCTTTCTATTTTCTCTTCTTTATTTTTCTATCATTTTTCTCTCTCCCCCTTCTTTAGATTTCCTTGTCATTTATTTTTTCTTTCTTTTCGTTTCTTTCTATTTTCTATTTTCTTTTCCTTGTGCTTTTTTTCAATTCTACCCTTCAGGTGTCATGTACACTTGTAGCGTCTCAAAATTCTCCAGCTAACAGCTGAGAATTTCACGTGACAGCGCGAAATTGAATCATTTCAGTTTTCCCACAAAAGTGTAGTTTGTGTTAATTCTGCTGAAGTCAATTTGAATATTGAGCTCAAAACACGGCCCAGATATCTTTCACAAATATGAACAGTTTCAGCCAATTTTTGAAAACCATAATAAATAAATATTGAATGGTCATAATTTCATCATATTCGATTCATTTGTATTTTCTCTGACACCAAATTAAATTTACAGTATTTTTATTTGAACATTTACTTTCCAAATTAATAATTTCTTCACTAATAAAAAGAAATTTTGTATACACTAGTGTAACGCCCCTTGGAATTAGGAAAGTATTCTGTATGGTTCCATGCTTCGTGTCAAAATAATCTAATCGATTGTGAGTAAGGACACCGCACTCCGTCTTTATCACGCGTGTTGGAAAATGAAATTCTCCGAAGAAAATCCATAATTCATGACGGCCATCGATGTAATATGTCTAAAACACTGACTTCAATAATAATGACTGAATTTGACTGAAAGATTAATCGAAAAACATGCGACGGTCATATGTACTGTAGTTATACATATTAAAATATCTCTTCAAAAAAGAGATTAAAGCGGGTTTGAAGTTTTACGTCGTTGTATTACATATAAAACCCAAATCCCCCAAACATTTGGCGGCTTGTAGGTCGATCGAGAGATTACTTTTGAACTTCTTGGATGTTTAGGTCGATGATATGAAAGGGCTCATTACGAAGAATATACGGATCATAGCGGATCAAACCTTTCGAATTACTCGCGTTTGAAACTTTGGCGAAAAAACCCTGGCCAATGTCTAGTGTTTTTGAATTATTAAGATGTTGTCCGCTCTGCGGGTTGCTTTACAAATTAGCTTTTTAAATAAAGTAGGGACAGCCAGCTCTAACCTTTTCTTAATAAACGTTGAGAATAATGATTGGGATATTTAAAAGAAAAGAGAAAACGAAGCCTTTCGAGGCGTCTTTGGACGAGACTTCGCTTTGACAACACATCAGAGCCGAAGTGAGCGGATTTGAATATGAATAGCTTGGCTACGTTTACGCTACGGCAGGTGCCATGATGTGGGAATATTAATCAGGCTTTCCTCTTCGTCAAAGCAAAAGGCTTTCTCATGGCTGCGGATGGGCTTCGTTACTACGGGAGACCAACATTCAGTAAAATATTCAACCGAATGTAATTGGCTCAAAAGATGACAAGCTAGATTGTTAAAAAAAACTGCGAAGTGAAGGTGATCCGAGTCAATTTATAGCGAACATATTTGGCTTTTTGCTATAGTAAAGGAAAACAAATAACACGCTTCTTCAGGGATATGCTCTTGCAAGCGCCGAGTTATTGCCGCTGGGGATAAAATACATGGTATAATGAAGAACCAGTTGCTTGGAATAAACATCATTCCCTTTCTCTACAGCAATGGACGAGCGTAAACATGGCAGTGGTACAGCTAGAAAAGACAACTACACTACACCTCGACACTCGTTCAAAATGGCCAACGGCAGCCAGAACAATAACTCAACGTTACCATCAATGGAGCCCGAGCGACAAAAAGGCTGCTGTAGGGGGTTTGTGGAATTCTTACGGCACGATCACGAGTATTCCCTGTACTGCTTATCAGATACAAACCCCGCAAGAAGACTTTCTAGACTTATCGTGGAATCCAAATATCCTTGCAAAATGGTGATATATAGTCTCAGCAATCTCCCAGTGTATTCTATTGAGGATAGATAAAGGGGTTTCTCTTCTTATGAACCTCTATTATACGAGCCATGAAAGCGTGTATGCAAAAAAATCGTTGAAAAACGATCGGTAGGCATATCCCATAGCTCGCTATTGTTATTCTGATTAAGATATGTTCGTTTGGTTGTGTCTATTTTTGTTAATCCCAGAGCCCCATTACACGATACCTCAACTACAGTGTGTCAACCTTAACATTTCCCCACAGTATTTGAATATTTTATCTTGCTAAATATCGTTGCAAACTGCGTTGTTCTAGCTCTGAACAAACCGCTACCAGGAAATGATAAAATAGAGATGTCCACAGATCTGGTACGTACACTCGTTGATTCCCAAATTCGACTCTGTATTCTAGTAAATATATTCATGGCTATTCTATTTCGTTTAGGAAAAGGCCGAGCTGTATTTTCTGATTATATTTTGTATCGAAGCGTTTTTAAAGATTGTGGCGTTCGGGTTTGTATTACACCCTGGCTCGTACCTTCGAAATGGATGGAATGTGTTGGACTTTATCGTGGTGTTAGTAGGGTGAGTAAAGTACCTCTTGTACGTAGCCGTATTCTTTAATATATTTATAAAAAAAAGTTGGAACGTTCCAATTTACCATATTTTATGCTCTTGTGTACATATACTTCGCTCATTTGTCACTATGTCAGAACAGAATTTGTCAAGCTTTAAATTCATAGTTGTATATATATATGTTATGTTTGGTCTTTGTCTAATGTAATTCAAAATCTTCCCGAGTATTTATCCATGTTTTCTTAAACCAACCAAAATATTACACAAATGTGTGAATTTACTTGTGGAGTACAATCGTATCGACGCATGCGCACTGAGCCACTTCCGTCCTAATTCATATTTTTATGACAGTTAAAGAAAGAGTGTGAATATTTTGAGCTGTTATTTTAGTACGAATTATGGTAGTTCTCTTTTCACGTTTCTTCATTTTTTGGCAATGAATGTGTGTTAGGAGTTCACACTCAGTTAAGTCATCACCACAACAAAGAGAATTATCTTTGAAGATAATACATCTCTCAAGCCCTTCAACGTAATTTATGTTTTTGGCTGTCCCTTCAAAACATCAGTCTCCATTTATTCAAAAACGTTTCACAATACGAATTTCGAATTCATTTTTCATGTCGCCCGGCGACAGTTTAACACTGTAGTGTTAAGCCTACGAATAAGAATCGAAACGTTCGACGAAAGGAAAGCTGACTGCTTGCCTTAATATTACAAACTCCGCGTTTATTGCTCATTAATGGCGGATTTAGCCTCAATTTCATTGAATCTTTCACCTTCTTGTTGGGAAACAAAGGCTGTATTTTTTAATTACTATAACATAGGGCTGAGCTCATATAATAGCTTTTCGTGTGTTTGGACTTTGAAAAGGTAAATATCCATGCAAGCAGAATTCAAATTATATAGAATTCAAACGGTATATATTCCAGTAGTGATACGATTTATTACGATGGACTTTTTAGGATGGCCAGCCGTTTGAACCCGGTAAATCAGGTAGAATTTCAAAACAAGAAAGGCTGATTCTTTATCAGCTATAACTGCATGAGGATGCAAATATGCAAATACAAATATTCCAGTCGATCACATTTAAAACGATGGATGTTTTGCGATGGCCAGTTCTCTAATCGTCAGTCAATATTCTCCTAGACCAGCGACCGGAGGAAATATTAATTTGCGTGGGAGAGCTTAGTTGGATGTACTATTGTCTGTGTTTTGGATGTTAGGCTATAGGAAAACATTGTCAAAGAAAAACAAACAAAACAAACAAATAGAATAGGAAAATAACAAATAGCAGGAAAAAGAGTCATCAGTGGGAATGAATGATGCCAGAATACTAGAAGATTATGATCGATACGCGCGATGCAAAATTAATAGTATACTGTACGTAGTGTTCAGTAATAGACACGGAGAGTAAAGGCCTTGTTACACGGTGGAACTTTTTCGTGAAGCTTCACCGTGTAACATGTTTGCTGAAACAAGTTTCACGAGGTGTGTTACACGGTGCAATGGCTGGTTTTATGAAACGTTTTTGCTTCGAGTTTCACGAAAAAGTAGAAAGAAGCCGTTTACTTTTCATGAAACTGTCTCGCAACGCAAATTCGAAAAAGTTTCCTGAAAACGACCATGTTACACGGTGAAACTCTTGGTGAAACCTGTCTCGCACCGTTTCACGAAACAGTTTCACGAAAAAGTTTCACCGTGTAACAAGGCCTTAAGAGAGAGAGAGAGAGAGAGATGGACCAATCATTGGGGAACCGTTTCTTATATACTTAACCGGAGAACACATCTATGCTAGAGACCGAGATGCGAAAACTGAATCCAAATCCAAATAAAAAAAACGGTGAGAAAATTTGAAAATTTGAAATTGGAGTCAGAGAGTTTTTAAATTGTTGTAAAGCGTCATTATTATTATTATTATTATTATTAGATTATTATTTTATTATTATTATTATTATTATTATTATTATTATTATTATTATTATTATTATTATTATTATTATTATTATTATTATTATTATTATTATTATTATTATTATTATTATTATTATTATTATTATTATTATTATTATTATTATTATTATTATTATTATTATTATTATTGTTTTTATTATTACTATTATTATTGTAACCACAGTTAGCCATCTGTAATAATATATAAATAATATTTTTTATATCTAATTTATTTATTTTGATCTTTTTTATATATATATATTGCTTATATTATATTATTCATATTTATTGTTTTATTTTAATATATTAGTTTATTTTTAGCGATCATTTTAAATTTTGTAAATAAGGATTTTTATCTATTTTTCTATCTCTTATTTGTAATTTGATTATTATTGTTATTGCTATTATTATTATTATTATTATTATTAATTATTATTATTATTATTATTATTTTACTATAAAGTTTAGATCATAAAGTCCCTACGTATCGACGTTACTAACACCATTAACGCCATAACCAAGAGTAAAGTGCTAAAGTCAATGTTCAGAGTTTAAATATACATTGACTGTGATTGATAGCACTTTGTCCTTGAGCATCATGGCTTTAATAAAGTCGAAACTTTATCGTAAAATATTATTATTATTATTTATTATCAATATTATTATGAATATTATTATTATTGTTGTTGTTATTGTTGTATATCCTCATCGTCGTCATAATCAACAACATATACATCATCATCATCATCAATCATCATCATTATCATCATCGTCGTCGATCATTGCATTATCACAGGAGCCCATAAGTAGGAGCGGCATCCATGTAGCATTAAAATCTGTCACGGCGTCTGTCACGAAATTGACCAAAAACTGTTGCTGCAAATTAACGAGTTGCTGCAAATAAAACGAGTTGCTGCAAATAAAACGAGTTGCAGCAAATAAAACGAGTTGCTGCAAATAAAACGAGTTGCTGCAAATAAAACGAGTTGCTGCAAATAAAACGAGTTGCTGCAAATAAAACGAGTTGCTTCAAATAAAACGAGTTGCTGCAAATTAACGAGTTGCTGCAAATAAAACGAGTTGCTACAAATAAAACGAGTTGCTGCAAATAAAACGAGTTGCAGCAAATAAAACGAGTTGCTGCAAATAAAACGAGTTGCAGCAAATAGAACGAGTTGCAGCAAATAAAACGAGTTGCTGCAAATAAAACGATCGAGTTGCTGCAAATAAAACGAGTTGCAACAAATAAAACGAGTTGCTGCAAATAAAACGAGTTGCTGAAAACGAAAGCGGAAGTGCACAGTGATTGGTCAATTTCGAGAAATCGTGTTCTAAAAATAGCCAAACTTGTTCAAACCCTGTGACATAGACCCATTATGTAGCATGGATGCTTCTACTTATGGGCTCCTGATTATCAGCAACATATACACCATCATCAATCATCATCATTATCATCAACATGTACATCATCATCGTACAGTATGTTAGATTTTTATTTTTTTAAATTTTTATTTATTTAGGAATTATAGTATTAGTATTAATTTAGATAGCGCTTTGAGCACTAGAAAAAGCGCTTTATAAATAATAAAGAATTATTATTAAAGTATTATTATTATCATTATCATCATCGTCGTCATTGCATTATCATCAACATATACATCATCATCATCGTCATCATCTCATAGCATGAAGAAATAACTAATATCAAAATTAAATAACAGGGGGAAAAAAAGAAAGAAAAAAAAGAAAAAATAAATAAATAACAGCTAGTTTTGCATATCATATAGTCAAAATGTCGCGTTTTCACAGTGACCGCGAGAAGTTCAGTCGGAAATTGACCGTATCTAATTACTAATTACTAATTGCTAAAATAAATAGTAATTTGCGGAGTCATTTACTGACGAGACTTCAAAAGTCCTTAGCTCTAAACATGTCCGGAAAATTGAAATATTTGTCTATATACACTTTGTAAACGCGGCCATCGTGGCGCCTTGAAGTCGTTATCAATAACATACCATGACGGACATGTTTTGTTCACCTTGCAAACGATCAAATCTAAAAGCAAATTCGGCCAATAAATAAAAAATAAAATGTCAAAGATGGCGGCCATGTTGGAATTTAACTTATGATGACGTCATCCAAGATGGCCGCTGTGTTTTTGTTATCTTTGAAAGTTCGTCTGTATTTCCTAGAGTCGTGGCAAAATATAAATCCTAAATGTCTAAATTAATAGCAATGATATCACTATTGAAATTGTGTATTGTATCTCCCTACAACCAATCGACTTTAAAATCCTTAAACAAGCCGCTTAAATGTTCAATAATTAGGCTGTAGTTTGAATGCAAAGACAGACGGCTCGGTCTCACAAAGTGAATTATCAGTTTGAATTGCCCTGAGGCAACCAACGCACACACACAATAATTTAATATTTTCAAAATACATTTTTATTTGGTTGTCATGTACATCCCTAACATACATAGAGGTTATTAGTCGGCTTAAACATCTAATACGGCTGTGTATTTTTACGAGTCATTTGGTATTAGGGACCTTTAGATCCGACTACGAGTACGAAATCTAGCACGAGTACGACTTTCTATTTTCTAAATAATCTCGTTCTAACAGCCGTCGCTCCTCCCCTGTCGTCCATCAGTAGAAGTAGGGCATCTGGAGAAAAGATTGGTGTGAAACGTGATTATCTTGAGTACGGGCACTAGGTTTGAAAAGTCGTACTCGTACTAGATTTCGTACTCGTAGTCGGATCTAAAGGTCCCTATTAGAGATGTCCGTTTTAGCGGCATAAGCTCAAGTTTGGCACAAACTAAGGGACCATTGTTTAAAACCAGTTAGCTGTGACTGCATTTCACAGTCAGTCATTGTTTGTAAAACAAAGCCGCCGAGGAAAGAATTTTGAAAAGAACAGTCTCCAAAATGATTTTGAATACTTCATAGATAAAATCGGCTAACGCAATGTTTACATTATTTAACCCAATTCAAAACCTTTGGGAACAAGAGCTTTTTTTGTTCCAAACAATTCCATTTCATTTCCATGTATGTCAATGCAGATTTGAAATGGGTCAAAGTATATAAGAATGTAAACACTGCGTTAGCCGATTTGGTGAGTTTTGACAGAATTACATTCATAATTTATTTACGGTAAATTGTCGAAAGATACGAAACCATCTGGACCGGCTACTGACCTATACCGGTTTATACAGGAAAATAGAAAATTGGTATAATATTTTACATGTAATACGTCTAGCAGTGTGAGTTCGTACTATATTCCCATTTTTTCATATTCTCATTTTGTTGAGCAGAAATTAAGAAAATAGAGGGTGCCCTTCCAGAGTTATTATCTTCGGTAAAGGAGGCTGCAGAGGCCCATAAAGTGAGAGAGTACTTTTCAAGATAGTGACTAGACGCAGTGAACATCCTGGTCCCGGATCGTTCATAAAGTGGATAGCGCTATCCGTTGGATCTTTATTGAGTGGATTAGTTGATGCTGTTATCCAATGAAAAATGTAGCCAACGGATAGCGTTATCCACTCTTTGAACATCCGTCACCTGGATTTCACTAGCGATGCAAGCATAGGTACTTGTGTAGCCAGTATCAATATAAATAGCAGCTCTCAGAAAAAATGTTATTACCTTCGTTGAAATATGCCATTGTCAGAATGCTGTATTCATGTTTTCTTATCTTGCGTCAGTGAAAACTGGCTTAATTACTCCGCATCAAATGAAATTACAGGTGTAAAGCACGATATTTGTCCATAAAATGTTTGCATGTAATCATATCAAAAATGAGTTGTAACTCATTTGATCAAGAAGTATATACTTTAATGTTAAAAAGTGTTGACTAATATAGTACGAATCAGACTCTGTGGTCTCCATTTCAAGGAAATATGAAATGAGAAGGATGAAAGTAATGCAGGTTGTCATGAAGTTTATTGGTCCAACTACATATCGTGGAAAAGTATAATATTTAAAATTAACCTTAATTAGCCTTGCCCCTAAAAATTCCACCCACTCTAGTTGGATCGATAAGGTATGCACCATGATGCAAGAACGCAAAGACACTCGTCTTGTTTAAAGAGTCTACCTTCCTCGAGCTCCCGGAGGTTTCTTCAACTGATTTTCTTACAATATGGGTTCAAAGATCACATTTCATGGAAACTGTTGAGACTGACAAAGTATCAAGAAAATAGTTTACAAAGATCTATGTCAGTGTAGGTTATCGACATGTAGCGAGGGGTTATGGGATATATTCACCGAGGTCGCCCGAGGTTAATATATTCCATGCCATTACCCCGAGCGAAAGTTTGACAAAGATTTTCAAACAAAACACGGTCCTATGAGAAAGACGTCATTAATCAGGTTATGGTTCCTGATTTCCCAAGTGGAATTGCAAAACAAATGCTTTTCCATTCTGTATACTGTAATGTTAACGAGCTTCATAAAAAAAACCCAGCTAAAGCATTTTTTGTCCAGAAATATTTATCAGTTAGCTCAATGGTATACAGTGTACAGTGTGGTCTAGTAAGCCTAAGGTCTTGGGTTCGATTCCCGATATGTCGGTATTTATCAAACATTTTTTTCTTCATAAAAAAAGGTGGAAAAACAAAGAAAACCGTGTCAAATTGAAATTACGAGCTGATAATTCGTTCTCTATTCAAATATTTAGTGTACGACTTCTGTAAAGAGAAAATCTATTATAAAATAAATTACGCTTGGCATAGCTTGTGCCAGTGCCGCTAAAACGGACATCCCTATTAAGGCGAGCCAAAATACATGACGAGTAAAAATTCACAGCCTTATTAGATGCTTAGCCGACTAATAAGTTGTTTATTATATATTTTGTCAAAGAAACTAGCTATTCTGGTGAAAGAAAAACAACAAATTACAGTGAAAACTTGGAAATGTCTGTACGAGCGCGCGCTAGCCAAAACTGTAGAATTCTCGCACGCTGATTGGTTAATTTTCATCGCACGATTCTGCATGAATGATTGGAAAGCCAGTTTAAAGTAACTACCCAAAATACGGTCCCATATTTCACGCGTTTTTGTGCATATTTCGTGCGTTCTTTGACAAAATAATAATAATATAATAATTCTATATATAACACTCTGATTTGAAATGATCGATTTCGGTTCTGTTTTTAATACTAATGACGTCACTAATGACGCAAGGAATTGTACAAAAAAGTTAAAGTGCATCGTAGCTGTACTCCATGGTGATTTCCCACGGCATTTTATTTCCCATACTGCTTTGCGTGCTTACACGTGGTCTTTGAATTGAACGATATACCAACGAGAAGTTCCGCTTGGGTTTACGTAAGCGTAACAATTACGCAGCTGTAAGACTAAAACAAGCAGGCAAAGGTGCCAAGATAGTTTTTTCTTGTACGTGTTTGTGTGTACGTAAGTGTCTCGGGACGTAGGACTAACGCTAGCGCAATATTACTGTCATAATTATAACACGTAGTCCGCGTAACGTAGACGTAAGAGCCGTTAAGATTTACGCTGGAGCTTGTGTTCGCTACGTAGACTCGCCTACGTCGTACGTAGCATGCGAACTACCGTAACTTAACTTTAAATGGACTAGTGAGTAAATAAAACCACCATTATTGCTTGATATCAATCAGCTATTAACAGTCCTTGAATCTCATTATAGACCAAATCGGCTAACGCAATGTTGTACCCATTCAGATCTTTTGGGAATACGGTTCTTTAATGTCTGTTGTATTTCGATTTCAATAGAGCATTGACATGGAAATGTTTGGAACAAAAAGCTCTTATTCCCAAAGGTTTTGAATTGGGGTAAAGAATGTAAACATTGCGTTAGCCGAATTGGTCTATTGACCTTCGACTACCCTCAATGTGCTATCAAGCAGAGAGTATTCTATTGAAAAGGTGTACTAATTCAGCTGATGAAAATTCCTCACGAGACCGGAAATGACGTATAATAATACGAAGCAATAATATTCAAAGAATGAAAATTGATCTTGTGTGGGATAAGCTTATTAATATATCAATACTTGCGTCATTGGGCTAGTTATATATTCTAGGTGTACTTGGTGCGGCAGTCAGGGCATTGAGTAATTTCATTACATAGCATCGCCTAGCAGATGTTTTATATACTCGGCTCCCACTTTCAAATGTATATTAATGAAAGTCACACGTACACTTTTGTCATTTCTGAGACGAATCACTCTAAAAATACCCGATTAAACATGTTACATGGAGACTAGCGAGTGTACACCTGCATGCAGTATGGAGGTATAAATGAATGAACGAATCGAACAAACGAATGAATGAGAAAATAAATGAATGAATGAATGAATGAATGAATGAATGAATGAATGAAAACCTTTATTTAAGCAGGGTAGTCCCTTCAGTAACAAAGCGTACTGCTATCAATGGGAGCCTTAATATAAAATATAAATATAAATTACTACAACTATGGATATATAAAAATATAAATATCCGTCTAACTAGATATAGATTTATTATAAGTAATACCATGGCACTGAGGGATATTAGTGATTAAATGTCCCCGAAGCCGAGGGAAGTTTAGTGGAAGTCCCGAGCCTCCGTCATGAGGGACATTTAGTCTAAATTTCCCTCATGATTGTATTAGCCATTTCAAAAACGATGAGGACTGGACGAGTTTTTAGAATTAATCTAATTAAAAAATGAACCCCATCACAAGAAAGAAGAGCATATCAGAATTGTCATTCAATAGGTTTAGTTAGATATTGACGAGTAACATTTATCGCAAAAATTCTAAATTTCCCCCCTAACCATACATTTCTTTGTAATTTTTGCAGTTTTTGAATGTCTGCAGTTCATTTGCTGCTTTTCCAAACTGATATGCTCTTTCTTGTGATTGGGTTCATTTCTTAATTAGATTAATTCTAAAAACTCGTTCCCAGTCCTCCACTCGTTTTTGAAATGGCTAATTCATGAGGGAATGTCTAAATTTCCCTCATTACTATGCATGAGCGATGCTCGACTTAGAGCTTTCGCGAGGGATGTTCGATGTTAAATGTCCCTCGTGGAACAATGAAAACCGAGGTGATCATGGTATTACTATTACTAAAACTATCAAAACTATATAAAAGGAAGATTAAGAATATAAAATGACGATTGTCGATGCATAATAGTACTTTTGGAGTGTAATTACAAGCAGAATAGCCTTGTCTCGACCAGAATGTACTAAAGCCTATTAACGAAGGAAGGAAGGAAGGAAGGAAGGAAGGAACGAACGAACGAACGAACGAACGAACGAACGAACGAACGAACGAACGAACGAACGAACGAACGAACGAACGAACGAACGAACGAACGAACGAACGAACGAACGAACGAACGAGAACGAACGAACGAACGAACAGTAAAGGATCGAACCTTGCTAACAAACAAAGGAGTACAAATCAATCAATCAAGCAAAGAAAGACAAGCAACTAACAGCCAATTAAACAAAGAAAGTGATCAATTGAACACACAATTCGCTAGCAACAGGACGACGACGTCGTCTATTACTGATTCTTAATTGTTTCGTTGTCTATTATATTCTTAATTGTTTCATTTTCGGTGCTTTCACTAAATTTGCACTGTCTTTCACGAATGACATCGTCTTTTTGTCCTCCGATTGACTGAAAACTGAACTATCTGTACAAATAACGAACTGACGTTCTCGTTAACGTTCTCTTTGCAAAACATTGGCATTTCACGTTGTAGTTTAGCACAGAACACCTGAAGTAAGACCAAATCGAGCTCATTTCATGCATTCCGGCCAACAAGAACTGAGTTGACAAAACTTTTTGAATCTTCAACCTGAGTTTTATTACAAAACTGCCAAGCTTTCGGGCTAAGCGCCCATCTTCAGGGCTAAATGCATAAAATCTAATTACAACGGCTATAAGTATACGAACACAAACAAACGCCACCAGACAAGCAAGCTCGTGCGCAACAAACTGAACAGTCTCGCGCAAAGCAAACAAAATCGAACAACGCCAGATAGAAAGAATGAGAAAGGTGCGCGAGGAATAGACAATGAAGTATTAGTATAGGTAATAGCATGGTTTGTAGTGATATTTGGGATAAATACCACGAGTGATATTTCAAAATTGTTAACAAAATTTTACGAGCCTCCGGCGAGTGAAATTTGTGATAATTTTGAAATATCACGAGTGGTATTTATCCCAAATATCACGTACAAAACATGCTATTAAATGTTTATAATATGACCTAAGAAAATACTGCAATTTCGATCAGTTTGTCTGTAGTTTTACCATGAACTAATGGAAAATGCTCTCAAGTAAATTATTTTCATAGAAAAACGTTCATAAATTAGATAACAAATGAAGAAAACAGAAACAAGAGGTTTCTAAAGCTTTATTTTTACCTTTTTCAGCAATAATTCTTAATTCACTTCTCGATCTAAAGCAGGAAACCCTTTACTTTAGCACGATCAACAGTCGATCGTTTCTCGCTGATTTTTGCAGTCTCAGCCAAAGAAAACCTTCCTGATTTGTCAACAATATATCCATGTTGATGTACTTTTTCAATTTGTTGTTCTTGAGATTTGTTTCTAGGTATATTTCAGCTTTTTTAGCGAGAAAAACTCTGTCGGGTTTATCCGCCATCTTGGATTTGAATGTTATGCTTGGTGCTCAAACAATGGTTACCATGGTGATTTTGAAATACCACTCCTGAGAGTGAAATACCACTATTACGCTGAAATGCCACTCCTCTCAGCCAATCGAATTGCAGGATTTTCTTAGGTCATATTATAAACGTAAGAATTGAAAATAATAAATAGAAAGGTAGCCAAAAAACGAAACCAGTGCGCGATGAACTATAAAAACAGAATAAAATTGAGTAAACGAATGATTGAATAAAAGAATGAAATAATGAATGAACGAATGGATGAACAAATAAATGAATGATAGAATGAACTAATGGATGAACGAATGAATGAATGAACGAAATAATGAATGAACGAATGGATGGATGAAAGAATAAATGAAATAATGAATGAACGAAAGAATGAGTAAATGAATGGAAGGATGAATAATAATAATAAAATAATAATAAATAAATAAATAGATTGCGCAATTATTGCTTGTTAATTAGTGGCATGTAGGTGGATGGCAAAATCCTTCCACTGTCTCTGTTAGTGATGGAGTCATTGTGACTGGCAATGTGCCAAGACTCCAACCACTTTCTTTGATGCCATCTGCTCTCTTTTCCAATAATCTTAATATTGTTCCAGGAAATTCCATGTCCTGTTTCATGGGCATGTTCTGCTAATGCGGACTTTTCTGGTTTATTTAGCCTAACACTTGACTGGTGTTCTTTCTGTCGTGTTAATAACGATCTTCCAGTTTCGCCGATATAAACAGCATCACATTCACCACATGGAACAGAGTATACAACACCTGTCATCTTCTCCAATGGGATGGTATCTTTAGGTTTCGACAACGTGTGTTTAAGGGTGGTATGGGGCTTGATACATGACTTGATGTTGTGTTGACCAAGGACACGTTGGACTTTCTCTGTAACACCTTGTACGTACGGTAGTACGGCAAAACCAACGTGTTCAACCTTGGATGTTTGTACAGCCACTTGTGAAGTCGATGAACGAGAAAACTTTCTTAGAAAACTCTTTGGGTATCCATTACTGTACAGGGCCTTTCTAATATGATGACGTTCTTGTTCTTTATGATGTTCATTCGAAATCAGACTGTCAACTCTGTGGAAAAGTGATCGGACAGCCGCGGCTTTGTGTTGTGGTGGATGGTGACTACTAAAGTGTAAGTATCTGTCAGTATGAGTAGGTTTTCTGAACTGCTATGGGATCGCCTATATCTGTAGTCGTCGCAAATCTAGTAATGGAGGAATTGGAGTCACGGGCTTTAGCTACGTTTATTGATCCTCCAAGAATCTTTGGTAGATATGTGGACGATACCATTTGTATAATTAAGAAAGATCTGATAGACAAATTCCATGACCACCTCAGTCAACGACCAGGATCGAAACATCAAGTTCACTGTCGAAAGGTACTCATCAGATGGCATCCCTTTCTTGGACACCTTAAATAAAGTCATCGAAGATGGTTCAATTGATGTCGCAATTTACAGAAAACCTACTCATACTGACAGATACTTACACTTTAGTAGTCACCATCCACCACAACACAAAGCCGCGGCTGTCCGATCACTTTTCCACAGAGTTGACAGTCTGATTTCGAATGAACATCATAAAGAACAAGAACGTCATCATATTAGAAAGGCCCTGTACAGTAATGGATACCCAAAGAGTTTTCTAAGAAAGTTTTCTCGTTCATCGACTTCACAAGTGGCTGTACAAACATCCAAGGTTGAACACGTTGGTTTTGCCGTACTACCGTACGTACAAGGTGTTACAGAGAAAGTCCAACGTGTCCTTGGTCAACACAACATCAAGTCATGTATCAAGCCCCATACCACCCTTAAACACACGTTGTCGAAACCTAAAGATACCATCCCATTGGAGAAGATGACAGGTGTTGTATACTCTGTTCCATGTGGTGAATGTGATGCTGTTTATATCGGCGAAACTGGAAGATCGTTATTAACACGACAGAAAGAACACCAGTCAAGTGTTAGGCTAAATAAACCAGAAAAGTCCGCATTAGCAGAACATGCCCATGAAACAGGACATGGAATTTCCTGGAACAATATTAAGATTATTGGAAAAGAGAGCAGATGGCATCAAAGAAAGTGGTTGGAGTCTTGGCACATTGCCAGTCACAATGACTTCATCACTAACAGAGACAGTGGAAGGATTTTGCCATCCACCTACATGCCACTAATTAACAAGCAATAATTGCGCAATCTATTTATTTATTTATTATTATTTTATTATTATTATTCATCCTTCCATTCATTTACTCATTCTTTCGTTCATTCATTATTTCATTTATTCTTTCATCCATCCATTCGTTCATTCATTATTTCGTTCATTCATTCTATCATTCATTTATTTGTTCATCCATTCGTTCATTCATTCGTTCATTCATTCGTTCATTCTTTTATTCAATCATTCGTTTACTCAATTTTATTCTGCTTTTATAGTTCATCGCGCACTGGTTTCGTTTTTTGGCTACCTTTCTATTTATTATTTTCAATTCTTACGTTAATACTTCATTTTCTATTCCTCGCGCACCTTTTTCATTCTTTCTATCTGGCGTTGTTCGATTTTGTTTGCTTTGCGCGAGACTGTTCAGTTTGTTGCGCACGAGCTTGCTTGTTTGGTGGCGTTTGTTTGTGTTCGTATACTTATAGCCGTTGTAATTAGATTTTATGCATTTAGCCCTGAAGATGGGCGCTTAGCCCGAAAGCTTGGCAGTTTTGTAATAAAACTCAGGTTGAAGATACAAAAAGTTTTGTCATGAATTATCCAACCTACAAACCAACATTAGATTTAGTTTATCAAGAACTGAGTTTTTGAATTTTGTAATTAGCGTTATTGTTTCTCTGACGTCGTCGTCGTCCATTCCGTTCTCGATACTTAAGGTCCCTAAAGCAAACCTAGACCACGAAACGTCAGTCAGAACACACTCAAAGCATCTCATTCTCACGTAGATTCTTTGTTAACGCTCTTTTATATCAATAAAATCAGCTCGTATAACTCAGTAACTATTGTCGTCATTTCGACTGAAAACACATCAGTCACCCACTCTGCCATGTAGCAATCGCCAGAAATTTCGAATCGACATGCGCAGTTGAACGCGACACTTAGAAAAAATTGACCTCGATTACATTACAATAAATGTATGGAGTCAAAATACTTATATCTCAATATTCTCCTTTAAAATAAAATTGAACATTTACTTTGCCTCCATTTTAACGAACGTAGTTTCTAGCTTTAGTTTAACGGTAATTACAACATCTTACCTCCAATACTCGGCTCGGTTTTTACGTTTCTTCAATCGTTGAATTATAAGTACCCCATTATAGAGAAACATATGGCGGATGCCTCAACTACAAAGAGTTCTGGCCCCTGGTGTTTGCCTGTCCTTGCACTGATACACTTACTTTGCCTCTGGTTCGAAAGACGAAGAACTAACTTAGAATTTCAGCTGGTTTCCAATAGATCCTACAACAATTTCGGCTCGGTTTTGGACATGTAGTTTGTGCAATATCAAGGCTCGGTACTATGCTTATATTGGAATCCATTATGGCCGATAAGCTCTAAAAATTGCCTTTTTCTGTGCCATTTCTTGCTTCCACGTCGATCGACGCCATGTTTACATATATTTCAGTCAGGCGTTCCTTTATTGCACGAAAATAGACTAGAAACTAGCTATTCTGCTATCCAAAATCCTCCGCGCGCTCCTATGTTTTGAAATTTTCGCGCGAAAAAGCTAATACTACATGTTTTACTATGTCTTCTTTACAAAAAGCGTGTACTTTTCCTTACCGAAAGTCTAAATTCAAGTATTAGTTTAAGGGAACAACACAAGAACGAGAATGAAGTAGTTTTTTGGCTTCAAATTATTTTTTCTTAGTCTGCCACTGCTTTGGCTGAATGGAGGAGATCAGTCAAATCGTCATCGATCAGAAATATCTTATATTTATTTTTTGAATCCTGCTATTACAGGCAAATCATTTCCGTTATATAAACCGTGGTAGCATAACGCATTGCCTTTACGACCAATCAGATACGCTATAACACAATACTTTTGATTGGCAGCCAATTCGTTATGGTTGACTGCAAGTTATTTATAATATTAAGCTCCACCCACTTAGATTCGAAATTTCTGGCGATGACGCGGTTTGCATGGAAACCTCCGATTGTGACAATCTTCACATGCATCTATGTGGCTAAGATACTATCCCATGTCGTTCTATTTTAGTACAAATTTACTCGGCCAAGTCTAATTACTCCCTTAAGCGACGTTTGTATGTTACATGTCTCCGGTTTGTCAAGGCAAATCAATTATAGTATCTCGTCCTCAAAAAAACGTCCTCATATAAAATAGATAGAATCAGTCTTAATACGACTATGTCGCCATGAAGTTAGTTTAAAACCGGATATACAAAGAGTATAATTTCGTGAATTTTAGCAACTATCTTTTTAGTCTTGACATCCGTAAAAGGTTCTATCGGTGTGTATCTTTATATGGCATCTCCCCGAATACTACAAAACACCCATGTAGGAATACGTAAAATACATTTAAATGCATTTAAAAAAACCGTGTATTTACTTTCCGTTCATGGTTGACTTGAATGAAGCTAGCGCT
Source organism: Actinostola sp. cb2023 (assembly GCA_033675265.1). Lineage (NCBI taxonomy): Eukaryota > Metazoa > Cnidaria > Anthozoa > Actiniaria > Actinostolidae > Actinostola > Actinostola sp. cb2023. Next base: position 67,401 of record JAUJYZ010000728.1, read on the forward strand.
GTTTGTACAGCGGTTTTCAATATTACGCGAGCTCAGAACTTCTAACGCCAACTGACTTCGTTTCGGGGTTTTGGTTTTCTGGTTTTTGGTTTTCTGGTTTTTGGTATTCTGTATGGTTTTCTGGTTATTGGTTTTCTGGTTTTTGTTTTTCTGGTTTTTAGTTTTTCTGGTTTTGGAGTTTTTGGTTTTCTGGTTTGGTTTTCTGTTTTTTGGTAGTTTCTGTTTTTTGGTAGTTTCTGTTTTTTGGTTTTCTGTTTTTTGGTTTTCTGTTTTTTGGTTTTCTGCTTTTTTGGTTTTTCTGTTTTCTTTTTGGTTTTCTGCTTTTTGGTTTTCTGCTTTTTGGTTTTCTGCTTTTTGGTTTTCGATTTTGTTTTGGGTGAAAGGCCGACCGATCCCGAGCGTTTTTGACAACCTCCATTAATTTTTCTGCTTTTTGGTTTTCTGCTTTTTGGTTTTCTGCTCGTTTTCGTCATTTGGTTTTCGCTGGCTCTGGGAATCCCTGAAATTTGAGCGAATTTCATTGGCTGATGAAATTTGTCAATGAAACTTCAGAACGGTGAAAGGCCGACCGATCCCGAGCGTATAGCGCCATCTTTGACAACCTCCATTAATTCGAACCGTTCAATGACAAGGAAAAATAACAAAGCGGAAGACAGGAAGGTTCACATCGGCAAGGAACATGTATTTATCTCAGGCCTCCGTTGACCCGGGAAGTGTCGGACATTTGATGGACAGAATTTAAGCCAAAACCGAATTTTACGTTTGTACTTCTGAGCCCGCGTAATATTGAAAACCGCTGTACATAAATGAAGAGAATGGTGGGGGAAGGGGGTGGGATGTAGTTGTTTGTTAACCGTCTTCAATAAACATGTTTCTTTTATTTTCAGAATTTTTAGTTTAGAACAGTTGGATTTTCTAACGCGACATAAAATAGACGTCAAATCTTTGAGAGCCGTCCGTGTTTTACGACCTCTAAAGCTAATATCTGGAGTACCAAGTAAGTAGACCACGAACAGAAATTTATTGTTGTACCCAGTACTCATTAGGAAAACGAGAGAGGGCCTGGGTACGAAAATGATTTGAGCGGACTTTTCTTTTAACTTTCTATTGCTATTAATACTAGATACAATAGTAACAATTTTACAAACAAAAACAACAAAAAAACAAAAAATTGTTACAATCACTAGAGAACTAAATTGTAAAATGAATGGGAAGGCTAAGAAAAGGACTAAAATAAATCTTCAAAAGGAAATTTGACTGCAATTTGAGCTCTTTGAAAAACACACGAGTGCAAATTATTCCATATTGAACGAGAAATCGTATGATTACCAATTAATAATATTCATGAAAAAAAAATCTCATTTGCATTCGAGTGCGAATTACCTTTCAACTGCACTTCTCTTAGCCAATCAAAATCGATAAGTTTTTTCATGAATATTATTAAGAGAGAAAGAGATCGATTAGAAGAAGCATGTGAAGTAAAGGAGGACAGAGAGGGAGGGGACGGTTGGGGTAAATATGAGTAAAAACTATTAAAATTCCCCTGATGAGAATTTAAATTTTCATTATCAATTTCTTTCTTTTTTTTTTGCTTTCCCTTATTTGCTTGTTGGATATGACATTTTATTACTGATCTCTTTTCATGATCGAGCACCATTCAATTTTTGTAAGCCATATTTCAATCATCTGTTTAAACTGTCCAGCTTTAAACTGTATTATATACTAATGTTAATTATATACTATGTAGTGGGAATCAAGCCCTGAAAATCCGACCCACAAAGCGTCATATGTTATATTGAACTCGACTAATTTGAAGCCATATTGAATTCCAAAAGACGCGGCCACATTTCATGAAACATCTGATGAATTGAAGTAATTAGTTTGCTGTAAACCACAATGCCGGCATTATTGTTGGTAGATCTTCACAATCAAAAGCTTACAGCTTACCCCAGCTTACTCGTTTGTAACGAATGAACGTACAGCCAGAGATATCCTGCGAGGCACAAATTGCTGAGAACCACGATTTGTGATATTTTTCGCCCAGACGTTCCACTGATTAAGTTAATTTCTTACCCTTTTGTCAGGTTTTAGTATTGTGGCTACGATAATTAGCAGTCTCTTAGGCCCTGTTTACTGCTTATAAAGCAGCATTTTCAGCGTTATATACCTTTAAAAACATGAGCTTTTTATTCTTTCGGATGTTTCAGAACATTATTTATTGGGCTTCCTGTGGTAAAAAGTGGAGTAGGACTAGGCGCAAAACAATGTGATATACATCCACTTTTTACCGCAGGTAGCCCAAGCAAATATTTTCTGATACAAGTGTGCTGATTGATATAGGAAATGATAACCAACTGTATAGCCTAGCTAGGGCTGTCCACAACTTGCTTGGCAACTTTTGCGCAACTTTTCCGATTTTGGGCAACTTTTTTTATTTCGAGCAACTTTTTTTCTTTTGAGCAACTTCTTTCTTTCTTAACCATTTCCACAAATTGAAACAAATTAAACAGGCCTATTAAGTACTAAAATTGGTTTATTTCGCTTTATGGTTCATAATACAGTTTGTAAACAGCATGCAGTGTTCAGGACTGGGTTAGTGCATTTGGAGTAGTAGTGGGCTGCCTGTGGTTATTTGAAAAGGCGATTCAGGTGGTCAGCGGTTACTTTTTATAGAAGGCATACTACATATGGAAAGAAAGAGAGAACAGTGGTTGTATGTGAAATGATAAAAAAGGATGAAAAATAGAAAGTAAAAAATCAAATGAAATGTGGGTAGAGAGATAGAAAATAAAAGATAAAGAATGAATGAAGAAAGGAAATGAAAACTATGAAAATAAAGTATAAATATTTTGCATAGACAGGGGAGGGGAGGGTGGCAAAGAGGGGAGGGTGGTAGTGTGAAATTGCATTTGCCGTCTTTTAGAGTTTTGGAGAAACTTTTGAGCAACTTTCTGAGAAATTTTGAGCATCTTTTTAAACAATTTGGAGCAACTTGTGGACAGCCCTAAGCCTAGCCAATGAAATTATTTCAATTGTAACTAATTCAGCCAATCAAAACATTCGAACCCAGTCCTCCAACATTTGCCACTGACCGGTATAGTAATGGAGTACTGGTAGGTATTAATATAGTGGTAACTTGGTGCCTTTGTTTTCTTATTTTTATTTATTTTTTCTTAATTTTATTTTTATTTTATTTTATTTATTTTATTTATTTAATTTATTTTATTTATTTTATTTATTTAATTTATTTAATTTATTTTATTTATTTTATTTTATTTTATTTATTTTTTTATTTTTTTTTTTTTTATTTATTTTTTATTTATTTTTTTGTTTTTTTTTTTTATTTCTTTTATTTATTTAATTTATTTAATTTATTTTATTTTTTTTATTTATTTATTTATTTAATTTATTTTTTCTTATTTTTACTTACTTGTTGTTGTATTTTTCTTTCTTTCTTTTTTAATGTTTCATAAATTTTATTTACTTTGTTTTCTACAGGTTTGCAAGTAGTCATGAAGTCTATAGGTCGTGCCATGGTGCCTCTTTTGCAAATTGCATTATTAGTTCTCTTCGTGATAGTCATATATGCCATTATTGGTCTAGAGTTTCTTAGGAAGAGTTTTCATGATACTTGTATCAACATCCACACAAGTAAGTACCAAATATGGAATATCGTTACCATGTATGGAATATCGTCACCATATAAGGGAATACAATGCTAAATATGGAATATCGTTACCATATAAGGGAAAACAACACTAAATATGGAATTTGGTTACCATATAAGGGAATACAATGCTAAATATGGAATATCATTACCAAATAAGGGGAAACAATACTAAATATGGAATATCGTTACCAAATAAGGGAAAACAACACTAAATATGGAATATCGTTATCACATAGGGGAAATTGGGAAAATAATTAAGGGGAAACAGGTAGGGTACTGTCTGCACTGTCTGTTATAGAGTCGTTTTCGTATGAGTGGGAAGTAGTTACGGTACGGTTCGTGCCGTGCGGTGACCGTGCCGTGACCAAGCATTCTGATTGGTTGAGCAATGATTTTGCGCGCTGTGATTGGTTGAATAGATGTCTTCGATTCCGTACCGTGACCGTAACTCCGTACACTAGGTTTCCCACATTATTGGTTCTAACGCAAATGTTTTGCCTCCAAGATAGGACGGAAGCAATACCACGCCCTTGTGACAAACTACCCTACAAAGGTATACGCGAAATAATTCATGGTAGAGAGTGTGAACACACCAATTATACATGCGGAGGGAATTTCGTCTACTGGGAAGGACCGAACTCTGGCATTTCCACATTTGACAACATTGCTCTTAGTATGATAACAGTATTCCAATGTATAACCATGGAAGGCTGGACCAATGTTATGTATTTGGTGAGTATATAGATATGTATGTCTGTATACTTAGTATGTCTATCCGTTTGTCTAACCGTCTGTCTATCCGTCTGTCTATATATACGTCTGTCTATCCGTTTGTCTAACCGTCTGTCTATCCGTCTGTTTATCCGTCTGTCTATACGTCTGTCTATACGTCTGTCTATCCGTTTGTCTAACCGTCTGTCTATCCGTCTGTCTATCCGTCTGTCTATCCGTCTGTCTATCCGTCTGTCTATCCGTCTGTCTATCCGTCTGTCTATCCGTCTGTCTATCCGTCTGTCTATACGTCTGTCTATACGTCTGTCTATCCGTCTGTCTATACGTCTGTCTATAACGTCTGTCTATACGTCTGTCTATACGTCTGTCTATACGTCTGTCTATACGTCTGTCTATACGTCTGTCTATACGTCTGTCTATACGTCTGTCTATACGTCTGTCTATACGTCTGTCTATACGTCTGTCTATACGTCTGTCTATCCGTCTGTCTATCCGTCTGTCTATACGTCTGTCTATCCGTCTGTCTATCCGTCTGTCTATCCGTCTGTCTATCCGTCTGTCTATCCGTCTGTCTATCCGTCTGCCTGTCTGTACATGTGTCATCATGATGTCATATCAGTGATGTCATCCACTTTACAGAAAAAGATGGCGGATCAGTCGATTGCACCATAATCCTTTGCGCGCAGAAACCACAATACCTCGTAGAAACTTATAACAAAATTTGCAACTATATGAAGCAGTTACCTGCCGTTCACTGTGTGACGTCATATAAACGTTTATTGATATATGTGGTGCTGATACAAGCATCAATAGTTTCAGACTTTCGGTACGCACGCAATGCATTAATTATTAGATTATTACAAAGGAAAAGTGAGCACCAATTCTAGACACAGGGAGCCCAAGCTATGTTTTTGCTCACTTGGTGCTCACTTTTCCTTTGTAATAATCTCACAATGCATTGCGCGCGTACCGCAAGTCTGGAACTCTTGATGCTTGTATTTAGGTACATCTTTTCAGTTCTTCACAGTGGATAATAAACTTGCCTTTTTTTTCAGACATTCGACGCCATTGATACGAATGGATACCTTTATTCTGTGTACTTTGTAACTCTCATTGTCATTGGCTCATTTTTCATGCTGAATTTAGTTCTTGGTGTTTTAAGTGGGTAAGTAGACAGTGGGCGTCATCGGACTTATTTGACTATAAGTGACGTCACTTCCGGGACCAAGTGTGACGTCACTTCCGGGTCCAAGTGTGACGTCACTTCCGGGTCCAAGTGTGACGTCACTTCCGGGACCAAGTGTGACGTCACTTCCGGGTCCAAGACGGAGAATCAAAATGGTTATACAACCAAACTATGGATAATGGAGTGATTTTACTTTGCCCATGAAACAAATAGTACAACTAATAGTATAATTAAGTAGCAAATACTACATTGTTTTCATGTGTTCTGTGTGGACTGTTGTTACTCACTAAGTATACATCTAGTTTCACGGGCTTAGTGTAATCACTATATGTACTTATTATATAGCTAATTGCATAATCGTTGTCGGGTTGAAAATCATGAAAGCTATGACCAAAAGGAATTCTGGGAAATCAACTCTCAAATAACACCGTCAAATCATCGACCTTTTTATCCAGACTTGTAGGATCTTAGTTAAATAGCTCATATATCTTCAAAACTACGAGAACATTGAATATATCTGTATGCAGGTCATGAACTGATTTCCCATCCATCCTTGCGGTCTTAGCTTCTATGATTTATGATTTTCAACCAACCCGACAACGATTATGCAATTAACTATATATTGATAGTATATTTGTTTTCAATTTGTAAGAGAATTTGCAAAGGAAAGAGAGCGCGTTGAGACGCGGAGAGCATTTTTTAAAGTTCGACGGCAGGAGCAACTAGAACGAGAAGTTGCTGGTTACATTGAATGGATTACAAAAGCAGGTTCGTGACACTTTTTCCTTCCCCTTCCTTCCTTTCTTCCTTCCTTTCTTCCTTCCTTCCTTCCTTCCTTCCTTCCTTCCTTCTTTCTTTCCTTCCTTCCTTCCTTCCTTCCTTTTTTCCTTTTTTCCTTCCTTTCTTCCTTCCTTTCTTCCTTTCTTCCTATCTTCCTTCCTTTCTTCCCTCCCTTTCTTCCAAATCCTTCCTTCCTCCCTTCCCTCCCTCCCTTTCTTCCAATTCCTTCCTTCCTTCCTCCCACTATTGATTCACTTATTGTATATTCATTCATTCATTTACATTCTTGCACCAATCCATTCATTCAGTCGATTAATTTCTTGACGGGATCGTTCTATAGATAACGGGAAGCAATTGTTCATTCTTTTCTGTTTTGTTTCATCAGAGGAAGTGATAACGAAGGAGCAATCACGTAAAGATGGCAGCAGGTCCATCGTAGAACCCAATGAATCACAAGCTCACGTGATCTGTAACGATCTCGTTATCAATCCAATGGCAGTATTAACAAAGCCATTGGGTAACGGCTACCGCCTTAATATGCCAGAAACGTAAGTAGTAGACAAAGAGAGGGTTAAAATAGATGTGTATCTACTTAACTACATTAATAAGTAAAGGGGGAGGCAGACAAAATAAAGATATATATCTATACAATGGACAGGGAGGGGTGAGGCAGAGGTATATGTACGCTGGAGGAGAGGGATCAGTGAGTTCGATCTATATGTACCCTGGAGGGAAGGGGTTAGCTAGGGATAGGCATTCGTACCCTGGAGGGAGAGGTGAGTTAGATCTATATATATGTACCCTGGAGGGAAGGGGTGAGGGATAGGCATTCGTACCCTGGAGGGAGAGGTGAGTTAGATCTATATATATGTACCCTGGAGGGGAGGGGTGATGGATAGGCATTCGTACCCTGAAGGGAGGGGTGAGTTAGATCTATATATATGTAACCTGGAGGGGAGGGGTAAGGGATAGATATGTGTACACTGGAGGGGAGGGGTGAGGTAAAGGTATACGTACGCTGGAGGAGAGGGGTGAGTTAGATCTATATGTACCCTGGAGGGGAGGGGTGAGGGATAGGCATATGTATCCTGGAGGGAGGGGTGAGTTAGATCTATATGTACCCTGGAGGGGAGGGGTGAGGGATAGGCATATGTACCCTGGAGGGAGGGATGAGTTAGATCTATATATATGTACCCTGGAGGGGAGGGGTAAGGGATAGGTATATGTACACAGGGATTGATGGAGGTAAATATCAAATAAAGCGGAGGGGAGGGTTGACTGAGTAGTAGACCTACAACATCCCAGTTCATCTGTAATAAACACCCACATCCCTCCCCACCCCTCTACCCGTGATTAATTAATTGATTTCACTTTTGTCCTCCAGGCAGAGTAGATTAGATCGATTTCATCTTCTTGAGAGTCGGGTGCGCATCTCCTTACGCAAAGCCGTCAAGTCACAATGGTTCTACTGGGCCGTTCTAATATGCGTCTTCTTAAACACCGTTTCCTTAGCAACAGAACATTATAATCAACCGAGGTGGCTAGATGATTTTCAAGGTAAGAGAGAAAACTGGTAACCAGTGCGTTGCGTGAGGGATTATGGGATTGACTGGGTATTCATGATCATGTCAAAATTTAGTGAAGTAGGAAGTGATATAAAATATATATTTGTTCTAGTTTATTTATTTACTTTATTGTACTGTAACATATATATATATATTTCTGAAAAATCGGTCACGTGATAACTGAATTATGTATTATGATCACGTGACAGTTCTTTAAGAATGTATATATAAAGTACGCATGTCAGTGTGTACAACAGTCACGTGATATCTGAATACAAGTTTTGTATTGATCACGTGACAGTTCTTTAAGAATGTATATACATACACCTATTCCAAATATCGTTGTCCGGGCCGAAAGCAACAAGCAAGAAGCTGACGACCGCAAAGGACTTTGGGAATCTCCTAATTAATTAATTTATCCGTGGTACTTGAGAAGTTATCCCTACGAGCGTTGAATAGCAATCATTAGGAACTATTCGGCCATTTGGAATAGGTGTATAAAGTACGCATGTCAGTGAACAATTACCAAAACGAGCAGGGGACTGGGACCAAGCCCGTAAGAAACTAGTAAAGGTGGGCATCATTTTCTGAGAGAGCATATCAAACTTAGTTAGTCTGGAAAGTTTGGTGAACTTCGGCTTAATATTGACGATGCTAGAGGACAGCAAATATATATGCCTTTAATTATTTTGGCTGGACAGTTTGTCATTCCGACAGAATTTGCTCAAATCACATAAAACTTTGCACAGATGCTGTCAACATGCTGTTTCATGTCATGAACTTAATTTCGTAATACGTTTTAAAATTCTAAAAAACTTGTTCCCAGTCCCCTGCTCGAGTTGGTAATGGCTGTGCTTGCGTCGCTAGGGAACACCAGGCCTTACGGTGCTGTACACTGACTGGTCATTGACCTTTCTAATGTCCTACGTTTCTCTGCTCTTTTCTCTTGTTTGGCTGCAGCTGGGGCAGAACTTATATTTTTAGCTATTTTCACATTGGAGATGGCAGTGAAGATGTACTCGCTTGGCATGCGGATATACTTCTCTTCCAGTTTTAACATTTTTGACTGTGTGGTTAGTATCAATCATTTTGATAACCTTGATGAAATATTGACACCATCCCTAGGCATCCTCCCCTCCCTGGGGATCAGCGCGACAGATTACACCACTTCCGGTCCTGTTCAGTAGCCTCGAACAATGGTACCAAGTCGAGGTTGGCCTTGTGCTTTCATTCTATTATTGTATTTGCACAAGGCCAACCTCGACTTGGTGTATTCACTGTACAGAATAAAATGGCGGCTGTAGATTTTACCACAATCCTTTGCGAACCTAAATCAGTACTTCTCACACCTACAAACTGTCTGACACGTTTACATAAATAAAGCTGGTAACAGCTTCTATCTATCTATCTATCTATCTATCTATCTATCTATCTATCTATCTATCTATCTATCTATCTATCTATCTATCTATCTATCTATCTATCTATCTATCTATCTATCTATCTATCTATCTATCTATCTATCTATCTATCTATCTACAATCTATCTATCTAACAATCTATCTATCTATCTATCTATCTATCTATCTATCTATCTATCTATCTATCTATCTATCTATCTATCTATCTATCTATCTATCTATCTATCTATCTATCTAACTAACTAACTAACAATCAATCAATCTATCTATCTATCTATCTATCTATCTATCCATCCATCCATCCATCCATCCATCCATCCATCCATCCATCCATCCATCCATCCATCCATCCATCCATCCATCCATCCATCCATCCATCCATCCATCCATCCATCCATCCATCCATCCATCCATCTATCTATCTATCTATTTATTTATTTATTTATTTATTTATTCATAAGAATAATGAAAAACAATGAACTACCACCATAACTACATTAATTAATTACCATGTTTGCATAGTAACAGTTGCTAAGTTACAGTTGCTATGTTACAGTTGCTATGTTACACTGTAATCCTTTTTCTGTGGTTGTTTCTATAGGTCGTGTGTTCTGGTATTGTGGATACTTTCTTAGCTTACTCTATAGAAATAAATCTTGGCATCAGTGTACTTCGGTGTTTAAGACTTTTAAGAATATTCAAAGTTACAAGGTACGGTATACTATGGTATTTAAATTCCAGTCATGTTGAAATGTTAAAGTCGTTAGAGTCGTTTTCGTATGAGTGGGAAAGTTACGGTACCGTCACCGCACCGTGCCGTGCCGTATTGAAAACGACTCTATTGAAACTTCCAATGAATAGACAAACAAAGACGCCATGAAACAGCTATGTGATGTATTTCGTTGAAGGCCTTTCGGCCAAACGGACCTCTTCAGTACTGAACGGTAAATGTACAAGTGGCAGCGTCTGATAACATATCTAAAAATAGGCCCGCAATGCGTGCATGTGGCTACTATAATATGGTACAATACAATATTGATCAGTACATGCAGTTCTTGTAAGATTTCATTGCATGGGAAGAAAAAGCTTAAAATATCAGTTTGCTCTCCCCTTCCCCATCCCCTTGTATTGGAGAGCCTGTTCACAGGCTAAGTTTATAAGCGAGCAGGAGTGTTTGATTGGATATAAAACCATTGCTGGGTTTCTATCCGCTGGAAAATCTCCACCGAGACCGTCAAAAATCCTGAAAAACTTATTTACGAACAAACAGTTGACCCAGTGATGGAAAGCTGTGCCTGGTTAATGGTGCAAAATCGCACAAAATCATAGTAGATATAGAGTGAAAACTTTAATACCTTCAACCAACGCGTCAATAAAGCACATGGAAGTAACGTAGGCATAATGTTTCAATCGATAACAAGTCGACAACCAGACGAGAGATTACGACAATTCGAAACACGTCGTCGAGCGCCGTTGTTGTCGCCGATAAACTCGACAGTCACAAAAATTATCGCCAATAAACTCGATAACCACGTAAATACAAAAGTCCATCGAAGAAACATCGAGCGGACATGAGGCCTTCGGTGTCGATCGAAGAATCCCGATCACTGTGAGATTCCGAACACTATCCGAAGATTGGACTACTTACGGACGGACTTACAACTCGATGGCATAGTGGCTACATCTCCATATATGGAGATAAGTAGCCACAATATAATAAGCAACCCAGCCCCTAGGGAACTATTAGCGCGAAATACTACAATGGAATCCCTGTGCTTAGTGAAACATGAAAGAGTTTGATTGAATGAGATGCATCTGCACGTTTTTTGATTGGTTCAGAAAGGAAGCCATTTGAGTGTCACGGTACCGTAGGTTTCCCACTCATACGAAAATGTCACATGGACAACCTAGCTTTTTGAGAATAACTGCATCTTGAAACGTACACGTGTGAATCTATAGCTAGACGTGATATTCAGCCTCGACCGCACGCAATAATTTATTTTTGGCGACACGTTCCAGTGCCTCACGGCCCGACAATAGACATGAAGCTCAGAAAGGAGAAAAGACAAAGATACGCATGCGCAGAAGCTAAAACACGAGGCACAGCCGATCGACTAGCGGCGAACTCGTGTTGATAACACAGTAAACGGGCACATTTAACTACCATTGCATGTGTTCTCCTTATATGGACATTATGACTAGCCAATCAGAGCGCGCGTTACATGTTGTCATTCATCTTTTGTTTCTTTGGTAACAGGCATTGGACGTCATTACGTAACCTAGCAACGTCACTGGTCAGCAGTATCAAGTCCATTGTCAGCTTACTATTTCTTTTGTTCTTATTTATTTTGATATCTGCATTACTTGGAATGCAAATCTTTGGAGGAAAGTAAGTTCTGTTGGGGGAGGGGAGGGGAATGTTTTTGTCAGGAATATTTCGCTTACTTGAGTGTTGTCTTCGCGGTTTCAGGTTCAGTGAACCCAAGACGCCAAGGACTAATTTTGATAATTTTCCCAATGCAATGTTAACAGTATTTCAGGTAGGAAATGTGGGTGAATTAATGCATCTAAATAAATGAAGGAATGAAGAAATGGATGGACAGATGGAGGGAGAAATGAAGAAATGGAGGGAGGAAGGAATGGACGGAGGGAGGGAGGGAGAGATCAGTAGATGTGCCAAGTATATGATATTTGATTACTTGTCTCTTTGATTGTTTTTGCTGGTTGGTGTGATTGATTGATTAACCAATTGAACGATTGGTTGATTGATTGACTGACCAACCGACCGACCGACCGACCGACATACTGATTGATTAATTGATTGATTGATTGAAACTTGAATGCTGTGAAAAAGCACCAACTTAATTTACTGATGATTCGGACGTTAGTCCTTCGTCAGAGTTGGCTTGCTTGCTAATAATTAAAATAATAATAATAACAATAATAGTAACATTAATAATTTGATATTTAGATTCTAACGGGTGAAGACTGGAATGAGGTCATGTATCATGGTATCCTATCTTATGGGGGACCTCACGACCCTGCTGGTGTCGCCGTCAGTCTGTACTTTGTGCTTCTAGTAATAGTGGGCAATTGTATCCTTTATCATCATCGTCATCATCAGTTGTCATTAGCAACACTATTATCATCATCAGTTGTCATTAGCAACACTATTATCATCATCAGTTGTCATTAGCAACACTATTATCATCATCGTCATCAACAGTTGTCATTAGCAACACTATTATCATCATCGTCATCAGTTGTCATTAGCAACACTATTATCATCATCAGTTGTCATTAGCAACACTATTATCATCATCGTCATCAACAGTTGTCATTAGCAACACTATTATCATCATCGTCATCATCAGTTGTCATTAGCAACACTATTATCATCATCGTCATCAGTTGTCATTAGCAACACAATTATTATCGTCGTCATCAGTTGTCATTAGCAACACTATTATCATCATCAGTTGTCATTAGCAACACTATTATCATCATCGTCATCAGTTGTCATTAGCAACACTATTATCATCATCGTCATCAACAGTTGTCATTAGCAACACTATTATCATCACCATCAGTTGTCATTAGCAACACTATTATCATCATCGTCATCAGTTGTCATTAGCAACACTATTATCATCATCGTCATCAGTTGTCATTAGCAACACTATTATCATCATCGTCATCAGTTGTCATTAGCAACACAATTATTATCGTCGTCATCAGTTGTCATTAGCAACACAATTATTATCATCATCATCATCAGTTGTCATTAGCAACAATCATCATCATCATCATGGTCATCGTCATCACAATCAATCATCATTATCACCTGCCGCCATCTTCATCAACATTGATCATCAAAATCATCATAATTATTACCGTAGTCTAGCCCTTAACACCACCTAGATACTCTCCTAAATGTCTTCTTGGCTATCGCTGTTGACAACTTAGCGAACGCTCAAATCCTGACAGAGGACGAGGAAAACGAGGAAAAAGAACGCGTGAGAAAGAGAGCTGAAATGAGAGAAATGTATTCTGTGAAAGCTGAGACTCCGCAACCAATAGCAAACAAACGGCCAAGTCACTGGAGGAAAGCCAAGTCGATCCCTAAACTCTTGGTATTCAGAAACAAACTCAGGGAAAACAAGGAGGATTTGGCTGAAGATATGACTGACGCAGAGAGGTAAGAACTGCTTCACTGAGTTTAACAGTGAAGTTTGGTTATTACTTCCGGTTTGGTTATTACCTCCGGCTTGGTTATTACTTCCGGTTTGTTTATTACTTCCGGTTTGGTTATTACTTCCGGTTTGTTTATTACTTCCGGTTTGTTTATTACTTCCGGTTTGATTATTACTTCCGGGTTGATTATTACTTCCGGTTTGTTTATTACTTCCGGTTTGATTATTACTTCCGGGTTGATTATTACATCCGGTTTGATTATTTATTTTAATTTGTACTAATTTGTGTTTCTTCACTACATCAACAGAGGGAAGACCGATAACAAACGGTTTTCACAGGTAAGATAATGATTGAAGTATAATCAGGATACCTGTGTCGAAAAGGTGAGAAGGACCTGGTTACTAATAGCCAAGGTCGACTCTCCCTCGACTTAGTCTCGGTTTAAAACTAAGCACAGGTAACCCATCACCAGTAAAAACGGTCAAAATATTCAAGATAGTTACATCATGGTCTGGTTTGATTAGGCATTGGGAAAGAAGATTGAACTCTATCGTCGAGAAGACAGTTTATACTCCAAGAAAGTCAATGGCCAAATTAGTGATGGTGATGGCAATCCGGCTTCAGACGAAAACCAAGGGAAAATAAAACGACGAGTCAGGGAGCAAAGGGGCGGGAGACTAGGGCGAGGACGAGGACGAACGCGAGGAAAAAGTCAGAGTGATGGCGAAGGCGGGAAGACTGATGAAGGCAACGAAGATGGTAAGAATCACAATAAGGTTTGGGGTGTATCAGTAGAACATAAGAGAAGTCAGGACGCAACGAATTCGAAGAAAGAAAGAAAGAAAAGAAGAATGGAAGGTTACAAGTAAGGAAGACAGAAAGGAAGGAAAGAAGAAGGAAGGAATCAAGGAAGGAAGGAAGGATGGAAGGAAGGAAAAAAGAAAGGAAGGAAGAAAAGAAGGAAGGAAGGACGAAGGGAAGGAAGAAAGGAAGAGGAAAGGATTGATTAGGAAGGAAAAAAGGAAGGAAGGAAGGATCGAAGTGGGAGTTTATTCCTTTTTCGTAATTTGTATTTTTCAGATGACGATAACATTACCGCCCACAATTTCATGCGTGTGTTAAAAACTGGTCGTTTTGGCAACCGCAGACGCCGCACCCCTAAAGACGTATCCATCATCAAAACAAGAGCTTTGTTTATATTTGGACCAGAAAACGGGTAAAATTGCTGTGTTAGTGATAGTAGTCTAAGTGTAGTAGCTGGGTAAAGTCTAGTTTAGTCTAGTCTAGTCTAGTTGTCTAGTCTAGTTGTCTAGTCTAGTTGTCTAGCTAGTCTAGTTGTCTAGTCTAGTCTAGTTGTCTAGTCTAGTCTATCTAGTTGTCTAGTCTAGTTGTAGTTAGTTGTCTAGTCTAGTTGTCTAGTCTAGTTGTCTAGTCTAGTTGTCTAGTCTAGTTGTCTAGTCTAGTTGTCTAGTCTAGTTGTCTAGTCTAGTTGTCTAGTCTAGTCTAGTTGTCTAGTCTAGTTGTCTAGTCTAGTTGTCTAGTCTAGTTGTCTAGTCTAGTTGTCTAGTCATCTAGTTGTCTAGTCTAGTTGTCTAGTCTAGTTGTCTAGTCTAGTTGTCTTGTCTAGTCTAGTTGTCTAGTCTAGTTGTCTAGTCTAGTTGTCTAGTCTAGTTGTCTAGTCTAGTTGTCTAGTCTAGTTGTCTAGTCTAGTTGTCTAGTCTAGTTGTCTAGTCTAGTTGTCTAGTCTAGTTGTCTAGTCTAGTTGTCTAGTCTAGTTGTCTAGTCTAGTTGTCTAGTCTAGTTGTCTAGTCTAGTTGTCTAGTCTAGTTGTCTAGTCTAGTTGTCTAGTCTAGTTGTCTAGTCTAGTCTAGTTGTCTAGTTAGTAATAATAATAATAAACTTTATTAACGTGTCTTAGTGATCTAGCTTACAGTGACAGTAGGGTAATTGGGGACACCTATCTAAAGAAATTGAATTAAAAGAAGAGAAAAATATATATCACCTAATATATATAATTGCATAATGCTAACAACAATAGTCACAATTATTAATATTTATTAATATTTATTATTATTAGTTACAATGTGATATGATAAATACTAATAATAATATAAAATCCAGTTCTCCGCGCAATCCCGAAAAGGCTATTTATATGTGTAACTTGGTTTGGTTGTCAGACTTCGTGGTCTTTGCCATCGTATCGTGTGCTTAGCCCATTTTGATACTTGCATGCTGATCGTGATCATTCTGAGTAGTTTGGTCATTGCTGTAGAAGATCCTGTTTACGATGACGCCCCAAAAAACAAGGTA
Organism: Actinostola sp. cb2023; assembly: GCA_033675265.1. Classification (NCBI taxonomy): domain Eukaryota; kingdom Metazoa; phylum Cnidaria; class Anthozoa; order Actiniaria; family Actinostolidae; genus Actinostola; species Actinostola sp. cb2023. Next base: position 83,259 of record JAUJYZ010000728.1, read on the forward strand.
TGCAATTTACGATTATTCTCAAACTCATTAATATTTCATGAGGACAAAACAAAGTAAATCACTGTCTACCGTGAAGGAGGTTTCATATGTGATCTAAATTAGTATAGGTAATAGGACTACATGCTGTCCAATTTGGAAATAATTGGATGAAAAAATCCGAGGATTGCCAAAATTGGACAAGGCCGTCCAATTTGGCAGTCAGAGGAATTTTTTGAACTGATTCAATTCTTTCCAAATTGGACAGGCATGTAGTCCTATTACTTGTTAATTATATCATATGTATTTTCCTAAGAAAAATCCATACGAAAACTAATAATTTGGACAGTTTGAAAAATATGAAAATAATAACATAGGTGCTTGTATGGGATTATAGATAGATGATACAATTAGCATAACATTTGGTCAACTTTAACTTTGAATTTCTAGTTTTCGCACTTTTCCAAATCCTGCAAATCTGGATGAAGATTCTGCGATGTAATTTTTCAGTTTAAATTTTATATTTTTAAGTCTTCAAAAAAACTTTCAATTTCCCAGAATTCCTTTGGGTCGCCATAGCCTTCATGATGATTGTATCAACTAGACGCTTTAATAAGCGTTCACTCGTGCCCCGGTGCGATTGAGCACTGGTCTTCTTGCAATCAGAGTAGTTCTTTTCAGCTTCAGAGTTAGTTATCAAGTCAATAGTCATTGTTTTGTCATTTTGGTCGTAGTTTGTGTTCACAGTTTTTTCACTTGCATTTGATATTTCCGGTAAGATTTTGATATGATTTGTTCAGATTTTTCAGATATGATTTTTGAGTCCGCGGAACGACCTGGTCCGAATACACCACAGGAAACCCAGGCTGTATATCTGTCTGGGTCTTTACGTAAATTATAGTAAAATACAGTAAATGAATGATAGCTTCTAAATAAAGTGTATTTCATATATACATACCGTCTTGTCTTCATTTTGCCTCGTTTCGGTCGATTTTGACGTGTTTTGGCTGCTCTAACTCTCGCCTTCCATAAATAATGAGAAGGACGGAAACATCGAGTCTCAAATCACTACAGGTCACGATCGATCCTCCTCGATTTCTCTCCAGAAAATGTATTCCCCATCAATTCAAACGACCTCAGGTGAAAGAATGATAAATATGGATTCCTAGAAAGCGAGTCACGACAAGAAAAAGCATCAGATTCATTCTCGAATCCTTCGAAGAATCCATAACATACAGCCATTTTCATCCGGAGTTCCCGTTTGCTGTCCACGGAAGTAAGCGTTACACCACAGGAAATCCCAGCGGGCTTTGGCGCTCGGACCTGATTGGACAAAAACCAACAAAGGCAATTCAAATATTTCACTCGTGGGGACTATCGAGAGTAAGAAATAGATAGACAAATCATACACATCTAGGAGTGGGTAGAATATGAACAACCAATCCGAAATCGACAACAACATGACGACCCGTGCATGGAAAAACCCCGCAAAATTCCAGCGTTTACAGCGAGATTCAAAACGTTTATACTTTATCGCATTTATAATAATAATTATTCGATATTGTCAAATACAAAATGCTGTCTACGCTGAAGCGGAAATATGAAGAATGCCATGGAAATGTTCCGAAGAAGAAGATTAAAGGCGAAACAGTTTTAGTTCCTTTTTATGTATCTTTGAAAGCCTGGTAAGTTTGAAGTTACGACCGTTCGATTCAATAATATTTTACATCAATAGTTTTCAGTTTGTTCGATAAATGACTTCTTTTATATCAGGATTTTGCGTAATTATGAGCAAACTGCAGGATGCTTTTCATTCCGTGATGATATTTTAACTCATGCACTGGAAGAAAAACATAATATCATTGTCCAGAATGATCACGACAATATAACAAAAATCATAGTCCCCACGAGTGAAATATTTGAATTGCCTTTGTTGGTTTTTGTCCAATCAGGTCCGAGCGCCAAAGCCCGCTGGGATTTCCTGTGGTGTAACGCTTACTTCCGTGGACAGCAAACGGGAACTCCGGATGAAAATGGCTGTATGTTATGGATTCTTCGAAGGATTCGAGAATGAATCTGATGCTTTTTCTTGTCGTGACTCGCTTTCTAGGAATCCATATTTATCATTCTTTCACCTGAGGTCGTTTGAATTGATGGGGAATACATTTTCAGGAGAGAAATCGAGGAGGATCGATCGTGACCTGTAGTGATTTGAGACTCGATGTTTCCGTCCTTCTCATTATTTATGGAAGGCGAGAGTTAGAGGAGCCAAAACACGTCAAAATCGACCGAAACGAGGCAAAATGAAGACAAGACGGCATATATATGTGAAATACACTTTATTTAGAAGCTATCATTCATTTACTGTATTTTACTATAATTTACGTAAAGACCCAGACAGATATACAGCCTGGGTTTCCTGTGAATACACTTGACATCTTTCCGTGATTGATTTTGAAGGCTGAACTTGCCCGTTGACCTCCGGTGCTTCCTGCTTGGTTTGTCATTTGTAATCTCTCTCGTGGTCAGACTTGATGTCTCCTTCTGCCATATCGCAACGGTGACCACCAAAAAAAAAAAATACGGTCTCCATTCTTAGACTCGTGCCCGGCCTTAGGCCTGGGCACGAGTAATTAAGTCTATATAGAATCTAACCCATGCAATCTGTCTTGTTTTAGATTTTGTGGTACTTCGACTGTGTCTTCACAGCCATCTTTATATTTGAGGTCGTTGTAAAGGTACGTTTGTAGGGGGGAAGGGATAAATAGGGGATAAAACCCCCACCCCCCCCCCCCCCCCCGCCTACCCCCCCCCCCCCATAACTACATTTCTATCTACGTTGGATGTCAAAGGTCAACAATTTGGTCCAGTTTGCTTCGTAGTTCAATGTGGGATATAAACCCCAAGCCCCCACCCCCATCCCCATACCCCGGGCATATTGATCCCTATCGTCAACACCCCAGGGCCCTTAGTGACGTGCGGTTTCTTCTGCTGATCAATGACATCGTGCCAAAGGTCACGCGTGCAATATTACTAGAAAGGGGAGTCATGGCAATTGACCCCCTTTGACCCTAACACAGGAAGCCCAAATGGTTGTGCACAGCTATATTACAAATATAGGTATCCATAGAAAAACATTAAAAATATATTTGCAGGTAAAAACTGCACTAATTAGCCATATAATTATTATAAGTACCTTAATTGTCAATAATAATTAATTAATAATAATAATAATAATTAAACACAACGTTTGCTGTATGTCATCTAGGTTATAGATATGGGATTAATTTTCCATAAAGGAGCCTATTTACGAAGTATATGGAATGTCATCGATGGGACTGTAGTGGCCTGCAACTTAGCGTCATTGATCCTATCGTAAGTAATTATTCAGTTCATTTTTAACAATGGGCTCCCTGTGGTGCAAAAGTAAGAGGGAAACTGGAAAACAACGGCTATATCCAGTCTCCACTCCGTCGGCTTCACCACAGGAAGCCCAACAGTGAAACATTATAGTCAAATTATTCTTATCACTTATTGTGTGGTTTTTTTTTTACAGGAGAAGCAGTAATACTGACAGATTGAGTAACTCAGCTATTAGGGCGTTGCGTGTCATGCGTGTGTTGCGGCCATTTAAAAGCGTCCACAAGATAAAGAAACTACGGGTAGGGATGGACAGACAGACAGATCGGTTGACAGATAAACGGCTGATGAGACAAACAGTTGGTTAGGCAAACAGGCAATCAAACAGACAGACAGACGGTCAGACAGACCGGTTAAATAGACAGACAGACAGACATACCGGTTATTAAAAACAGAGAGACAATCAGACAGACGGTTAAATAGACAGACAGACTGTCAGACAGACAGACGGAAGGTTCAACAGACAGACAGTCAGACAGATGGACCGGTTAAACAGACAGACAGTCAGACAGATGGACCGGTTAAACAGACAGACTGTCAGACAGACGGAAGGTTCAACAGACAGACAGACAATCAGACAGACGGAAGGTTCAACAGACAGACAGACAAACAGACAATCAGACAGATAGACCGGTTAAACAGACTGACTGTCAGACAGACGGAAGGTTCAACAGACAGACAGACAGACAGACAATCAGACAGACGGAAGGTTCAACAGACAGACAGACAGACAATCAGACAGATAGACCGGTTAAACAGACTGACTGTCAGACAGACGGAAGTTTCAACAGACAGACAGACAGACAGACAGACAGACAGTCTGTCAGACAGACGAACAACTTTATGGCCTGTTTTACTTGTTAGGTTACTTAATTACTGATACATTGTCTTGCTTGCTTGTTTGCTTGCTTACTTGGCTTGTTTAGTACTTGTTTGCTTGTTTGTTTGTGTGTTTGTTTGTTTGTGTCCTTGAGTGGTTGTCAGTGTGTTTGCGGGTTTGCTAGTTTGTTTGTTTAGTACTTGTTTCCTTGCTTTCTTGTTTCGTACTTAGCTTGTTTGCTTGTTTGTTTGTGTGCTTACTTGTTTGCTTGCTTGTTTGCTCGTTTGTTTGCCTGCTTCCTCGCTTGTTTGCTAGGTTGTTTGTGTGCTTACTTGTCTCGTACTTGTTTGCTTAATTTGGTTGTTTGTGTTCACATGCTTCCATGGTTATTTGTTTACTTACTTTATACTTATACTCGCTATCTTGTTTGACTGCTTGCTATGTTAGTTTGTTCGTATACACATTACTTATTGTTAAACCTTTCATCTGTTTTTCAGGCGGTGTTTCGTTGCATGTGGTTTTCGGTGAAGAATGTTGTCAATATTCTGATGATAACAGTCTTGTTTTTGTTTATCTTTGCTGTGATGGGAGTTCAACTGTTCAATGGAAAGTTTTCTTTTTGCAACGATGTATCGAAACTAACAAAAGAGAAATGCAAGTAAGTGTTCATTCTGCTGAATAGTGATCAATTATTATCAATGATGTACAGCGATTTGCAAAAATTCTGTAAAATTTAATATATCGATATATCGATATATAATAATTTGCATAATCCTAATTCTTTGTTTTTAGCTATTATAAAGCCTGAATCTAAACCCAATTAACCTTTGTAGTGTGTATGTGAAAAAACAATTGAAACAAATTAACTTTAGAGGGCTTATTCAGCCATTTTATGATGAAAATTACCCACAATGCACCCGATATATTGATATATCGATCGATATTGATTTTTACAGAATTTTTGCAAATCGCTGTATCATGACAAAAAAACATGCAAACAAGCAAGCCAACAAACTGACAAGCAAACAAGCAAACATGAAATGAATAAATGAAATAAAAATTAACGAACAAACTGGGACACGAACCACTTAATTCGTAGGTCATTATAATAATAATAATAATAATATTATTATAAAGCTAAGTTTTCTCATGTGCATGTTTATCTAGAGGGCAGTATTTTGATTATGAAGAAGACGGCAATGGAAATGTAAACATGGACAACCCAAAGGTACAACATTTGTTGACTCATGACAGTATTAGTCAGTTACCGCTGACGCCAGCGATCCTATCCGGCATACCACGTGATTAATGTTGTCCAATCAGCGCAAAGAAAAATAAACGATAAATTCATTCCAGAATCTCAATACAGGGCCGTACATAACCCAAAATTCATGGGGGGGGGGGGGGGGGGGGTTCGTGTTTAACAGCAAAACATAAATAAAAATAGTGCAGTTCTCAGTACTTTTTGGTATCTTTTTCGCCCTGTTGGGGGGGGGGGGGCAATTCCCCCCCCCCCCCCCCCCCCCCCCCCCTGGCCCCCTGCATCTGTGCTGTGTACGGCCCTGCAATATACACCTATTTCAAAAATCGTTGTCGCAGCCGAAGCAACAGTCAACACTCCAAGACTGCAAAGGATTTCGGTAATTTTTCTTGTAATTAATTTATTCAGTTGTCATTGTAAATAGTTATCATGAATGTAGTTTTTCAGCACATTAACTGTTTGGAAGCGTGTTTTTTTTATGCTTGCTCTTGTTCAACGGGTTTAGTACCCGCAACAGCACGTATGAATGAATGAATTATACGAGAAAAATTACCGAAATCCTTTGCAGTCTTGGAGTGTTGACTGTTGCTTCGGCTGCGATAACGATTTTTGAAATAGGTGTATCTTCAATAAAGCGACACACGGCCATTTTCGTAGGTGACTTTTCTTTGATAATTATAGCGAAATATGACGTAATTTTTGACCAATCAGAGCACGCGCATCTCTATAATCACCTGTGTAATTATACTAATTTAAAATATGACGTAATTTTTGACCAATCAGAGCGCGCGCATTTCTATAATCATCTGTGTAATTATACTAATTTAAAATATGACGTAATTTTTGACCAATCAGAGCGTGCGCATCTCTATAATCACCTGTGTAATTATACTAATAAGCGTTAAAAATCTTTTCAGGTTATAAGTCGAGAGTGGAAGACACGAGTATTTAATTTCGATAATGTATTTAATGCCATGCTGACGCTTTACACGTCCTCTACTGGCGAGGGGTGGCCCACGTGAGTATATATGACAATGTGTGACATGTCACGTGACATTTTTTTAAATTTTTAAATTTAATTTACGAAAATCTACCGAGTAAAGTCGAAAATGTACGAGAATCTACCGAGTAAAGTCCGACTGATTTACGAGAATCTACCGAGTAAAGTCCGACTATTTACGAGAATCTACCGAGTAAAGTCCGACTATTTACGAGAATCTACCGAGTAAAGTTCGACAATTTACGAGAATCTACTGAGTAAAGTCCGACTATTCACGAGAATCTACCGAGTAATGTCCGACTATTTACGAGAATCTATCGATTAAAGTCCGACTGTCTTTGATCCATTCACAGGGCGATGCATCGCACCATGGATACCACAGAAAAGAACGAGGGACCCATTCAAGACAATAGCACTCCCTACGCCATCTATTATGTCAGCTTTGTAGTTGTTTTCTCCTTCTTCTTCCTGAACATATTTGTAGCTTTGATCATCTTGACCTTCCAAGACTTGGGAGAGAAAGAAATATCGGACTGCGAGCTGGACAGAAACCAGGTCAGAGCTAGAAACATAACGCTTAGTGCAACATAGAGCTCTGTACGATTTTTACCCGTGGGCCCGGGGGGGGGGGGGGGGGGGGGGGGGGATCCCGTGGGGGAGATGGGTGGAATGATCGTCGGGAAATTTGAATTAAACCCCTAAAGGAGACCAATCTTGGCGTGGCTCAAGCGTTATTTGACCCCTAAAAGATACCATTATAAACCAGAAATATTACAGATTTCCTGCCCGATCGGTCTATACAACAAACACAATATACATGTCTAGGTCGTTTTTATATCTTCGCGAGCAACCCTAAACGATACCTTGATGGCTAAAAATATTGGCGTTCCGTCGTGAACACCCTAACCGTAATTTACACCGCTAAAAGAGACGACGATCATCCCCGCCCTCCCCCCCCCCCCCCCCCCCCCTTGAGTATAGGGAGTCCCCCCCGGGGATTTCTAGATTTCTCGTTACAAATCGTCATTTCACTGTATGGAAATTAGGCATTGCAATTAAGCCTCCAAATCAGCAGAGACGCGCAAACACTGACATTACAATAATTAGGTAGAATTATCTTTTTACACGGCTCAAAGGGAGACTAGCACTTTGTAATTAATTTTAATTTTAGTGATTTTGATTCCGTGTTTAAATAAAGTTCATTCATTCATTCATTCATTCATTCATTCATTCATACAATATATAACGTGCTTTTCTTTCAGCGAGACTGTATACATTTTGCATTGACTGCCAAACCAGCCCAGATGTACATGCCACGTAACAAAAAAAGCGTGCAATACTATGTGTGGATGCTAGTGATGTCAAAGCCGTTTGACGTATTTATTATGGTGTCTATATCGTTGAATACAATTGTGCTGATGATGCAGGTAGGGCATCTGGTTACTTCAAGACTAAAGGTCAGGTCTTCGTGTAGCTGCACAAAAGTCCTGACTATTGTTCTATTGTCGTTCTATGTATTGTTTTTACAATAAGGTCAGGTCTTCGTGTAGCTGCACAAAAGTCCTGGCTATTGTTCTATTGTCGTTCTATGTATTGTTTTTACATAAAGGTCAGGTCTTCGTGTAGCTGCACAAAAGTCCTGGCTATTGTTCTATTGTCGTTCTATATGTGTTGTTTTTACATAAAGGTCAGGTCTTCGTATAGCTGCACAAAAGTCCTGGCTATCGTTCTATTGTCGTTCTATAGAGTCGTTTTCGTATGAGTGGGAAGTAGTTACGGTACGGTTCGTACCGTGCGGTGACTGCAGTGTCCAAGCATTCTGATTGGTTGAGCAATGATTTCGCGCGCTGTGATTGGTTGAATACAATGTGTTCGATTCCGTACCGTGACCGTAACTCCGTACCGTAGGTTTCCCACTCAAACGAAAACGACTCTATGTGTTGTTTTTACATAAAGGTCAGGTCTTCGTGTAGCTGCACAAAAGTCCTGGCTATTGTTCTATTGTCGTTCTATGTATTGTTTTCACATAAAGGTCAGGTCTTCGTGTAGCTGCACAAGTCCTGGCTATTGTTCTATTGTCGTTCTATGTATTGTTTTTACATAAAGGTCAGGTCTTCGTGTAGCTGCACAAAAGTCCTGGCTATTGTTCTATTGTCGTTCTATGTATTGTTTTTACATAAAGGTCAGGTCTTCGTGTAGCTGCACAAAAGTCCTGGCTATTGTTCTATTGTCGTTCTATGTATTGTTTTTACATAGAGGTCAGGTCTTCGTGTAGCTGCACAAAAGTCCTGGCTATTGTTCTATTGTCGTTCTATGTATTGTTTTTACATAAAGGTCAGGTCTTCGTGTAGCTGCACAAAAGTCCTGGCTATTGTTCTATTGTCGTTCTATGTATTGTTTTTACATAAAGGTCAGGTCTTCGTGAAGCTGCACAAAAGTCCTGGCTATTGTTCTATTGTCGTTCTATGTATTGTTTTTACATAAAGGTCAGGTCTTCGTGTAGCTGCACAAAAGTCCTGGCTATTGTTCTATTGTCGTTCTATGTATTGTTTTTTTACATAAAGGTCAGGTCGTTCGTGTAGCTGCACAAAAGTCCTGGCTATTGTTTCTATTGTTCGTTCGTACCGTGACCGTGTATTGTTTTCATACGAAAACGACTCTATGTGTTGTTTTTACATAAAGGTCAGGTCTTCGTGTAGCTGCACAAAAGTCCTGGCTATTGTTCTATTGTCGTTCTATGTATTGTTTTTACATAAAGGTCAGGTCTTCGTGTAGCTGCACAAAAGTCCTGGCTATTGTTCTATTGTCGTTCTATATGTATTGTTTTTACATAAAGGTCAGGTCTTCGTGTAGCTGCACAAAAGTCCTGGCTATTGTTCTATTGTCGTTCTATGTATTGTTTTTTTACATAAAGGTCAGGTCTTCGTGTAGCTGCACAAAAGTCCTGGCTATTGTTCTATTGTCGTTCTATGTATTGTTTTTACATAGAGGTCAGGTCTTCGTGTAGCTGCACAAAAGTCCTGGCTATTGTTCTATTGTCGTTCTATGTATTGTTTTTACATAAAGGTCAGGTCTTCGTGTAGCTGCACAAAAGTCCTGGCTATTGTTCTATTGTCGTTCTATATATTGTTTTCACATAAAGGTCAGGTCTTCGTGTAGCTGCACAAAAGTCCTGGCTATTGTTCTATTGTCGTTCTATGTATTGTTTTTACATAAAGGTCAGGTCTTCGTGTAGCTGCACAAAAGTCCTGGCTATTGTTCTATTGTCGTTCTATGTTCTATGATTGTTTCAGTTACATAAAGGTCAGGTCTTCGTGTAGCTGCACAAAAGTCCTGGCTATTGTTCTATTGTCGTTCTATATATTGTTTTCACATAAAGGTCAGGTCTTCGTGTAGCTGCACAAAAGTCCTGGCTATTGTTCTATTGTCGTTATATGTATTGTTTTTACATAAAGGTCAGGTCTTCGTGTAGCTGCACAAAAGTCCTGGCTATTGTTCTATTGTCGTTCTATGTATTGTTTTTACATAAAGGTCAGGTCTTCGTGTAGCTGCACAAAAGTCCTGGCTATTGTTCTATTGTCGTTCTATATGTTTTGTTTTTACATAAAGGTCAGGTCTTCGTGTAGCTGCACAAAAGTCCTGGCTATTGTTCTATTGTCGTTCTATGTATTGTTTTTACATAAAGGTCAGGTCTTCGTGTAGCTGCACAAAAGTCCTGGCTATCGTTCTATTGTCGTTCTATGTATTGTATTGTTTTTTACATAAAGGTCAGGTCTTCGTGTAGCTGCACAAAAGTCCTGGCTATTGTTCTATTGTCGTTCTATATATTGTTTTCACATAAAGGTCAGGTCTTCGTGTAGCTGCACAAAAGTCCTGGCTATTGTTCTATTGTCGTTCTATGTTTTGTTTTTACATAAAGGTCAGGTCTTCGTGTAGCTGCACAAAAGTCCTGGCTATTGTTCTATTGTCGTTCTATGTATTGTTTTTACATAAAGGTCAGGTCTTCGTGTAGCTGCACAAAAGTCCTGGCTATCGTTCTATTGTCGTTCTATGTATTGTTTCAGTTACATAAAGGTCAGGTCTTCGTGTAGCTGCACAAAAGTCCTGGCTATTGTTCTATTGTCGTTCTATGTATTGTTTTTACATAGAGGTCAGGTCTTCGTGTAGCTGCACAAAAGTCCTGGCTATTGTTCTATTGTCGTTCTATGTATTGTTTTTACATAGAGGTCAGGTCTTCGTGTAGCTGCACAAAAGTCCTGGCTATTGTTCTATTGTCGTTCTATGTATTGTTTTTTACATAAAGGTCAGGTCTTCGTGTAGCTGCACAAAAGTCCTGGCTATTGTTCTATTGTCGTTTCTATGTATTGTTTTTACATAAAGGTCAGGTCTTCGTGTAGCTGCACAAAAGTCCTGGCTATTGTTCTATTGTCGTTCTATGTTTTGTTTTTACATAGAGGTCAGGTCTTCGTGTAGCTGCACAAAAGTCCTGGCTATTGTTCTATTGTCGTTCTATGTATTGTTTTTACATAAAGGTCAGGTCTTCGTGTAGCTGCACAAAAGTCCTGGCTATCGTTCTATTGTCGTTCTATGTATTGTTTCAGTTACATAAAGGTCAGGTCTTCGTGTAGCTGCACAAAAGTCCTGGCTATTGTTCTATTGTCGTTCTATGTATTGTTTCAGTTACATAAAGGTCAGGTCTTCGTGTAGCTGCACAAAAGTCCTGGCTATTGTTCTATTGTCGTTCTATGTATTGTTTTTACATAGAGGTCAGGTCTTCGTGTAGCTGCACAAAAGTCCTGGCTATTGTTCTATTGTCGTTCTATGTATTGTTTTTACATAAAGGTCAGGTCTTCGTGTAGCTGCACAAAAGTCCTGGCTATTGTTCTATTGTCGTTCTATGTATTGTTTTTACATAAAGGTCAGGTCTTCGTGTAGCTGCACAAAAGTCCTGGCTATTGTTCTATTGTCGTTCTATGTATTGTTTTTACATAAAGGTCAGGTCTTCGTGTAGCTGCACAAAAGTCCTGGCTATTGTTCTATTGTCGTTCTATGTATTGTTTTTACATAAAGGTCAGGTCTTCGTGTAGCTGCACAAAAGTCCTGGCTATTGTTCTATTGTCGTTCTATGTATTGTTTTTACATAAAGGTCAGGTCTTCGTGTAGCTGCACAAAAGTCCTGGCTATTGTTCTATTGTCGTTTATAGAGTCGTATGAGTGGGAAGTAGTTACGTGCCGTACCGTGACGGTATCGCGCCATCATCGTGCAGTATCCAAGCATTCTGATTGGTTGAGCAATATTTTTCGCGCGCTGTGATTGGTTGAATACAATGTGTTCGATTCCGTACCGTGACCGTAACTCCGTACCGTAGGTTTCCCACTCATACGAAAACGACTCTATGTGTTGTTTTTACATAAAGGTCAGGTCTTCGTGTAGCTGCACAAAAGTCCTGGCTATTGTTCTATTGTCGTTCTATGTATTGTTTTTACATAAAGGTCAGGTCTTCGTGTAGCTGCACAAAAGTCCTGGCTATCGTTCTATTGTCGTTCTATGTATTGTTTTTTACATAAAGGTCAGGTCTTCGTACGTGTAGCTGCACAAAAGTCCTGGGCTATTGTTTTTATTGTCGTTCTTCGTGTAGCTGCACAAAAGTCCTGGCTATTGTTTTATTGTCGTTCTATGTATTCGTGTAGCTGCACAAAAGTCCTGGCTATTGTTCTATTGTCGTTCTATGTATTCGTGTAGCTGCACAAAAGTCCTGGCTATTGTTCTATTGTCGTTCTATGTATTGTTTTTGCATAAAAAAACAATAGCCAGAACAATTTGTGTAGCTGCACGAAGACCTTGCCTAGTAAGAACCTTCAAGCAGTAGTTGGGCTTCCTGTGTCGTAGCCACGTTTTTTTTGATACAACATATGTTGTTTTCACAGTACCGACTACAGCCGACTAACTACAAAGACGTGTGTAGCTATTTAAACATTGCCTTTACTGCACTGTTTACAGTGGAGGCGGTTTTAAAACTCGTTGCTCTTCGACTGGTAAGTTATTATGCTACTAAGGGTAAATTTTGTGATGGTTGATGATTGCGTGACCTATGTATAACTACAGTGAATTGTGTGACTCGCAAGAATAACTGGTTGCGTGACGTGTTTAGGATGATTGTGGATTGTGTGACTTGTTAGAAGTACTGTTTGCGTGACTATTTACGACGATTGTGGATTGTGTGACTCCCAAGAACTGATTGCGTGACGTGTTTTGGATAATTGTGGATTGTGTGACTTGTAAGAAGTACTGATTGCGTGATTATTTACGACGATTGTGGATTGTGTGACTCCCAAGAACTGATTGCGTGACGTGTTTACTACGATTGTGGATTTTGTGACTTGTAAGAAGTACTGATTGCGTGATGTGTCTACGACGATTGTGGATTGTGTGACTCGTAAGAATTACTGATTGCGTGACGTGTTTACGACGATTGTGGATTGTGTGACTTTTACAAATTACTGATTGCGTGACGTTATTTCTTAGAACTACTTCCGTGACTATTGGAACTTGTTCGATTTCGTCGTCGTGATTGGAGGAATCATCGATATCTTAGTAACATATTTAGCAGTAAGTTTATTCACATTTTTATTCCCATTTAATTATTTCCCATTCATATTCATTCCTCTATCTATCTGCCTGCCTGCCTGCCTACCTGCCTGCCTGCCTGCCTGCCTGCCTGCCTGCCTGCCTGCCTGCCTGCCTGCCTGCCTGCCTGCCTGCCTGCCTGTTCTCAGCTTTCCTGAAAAGCAATTATAAAGTTCATTCATTAATTCATTCTGTCTGTCTGTCTGTCTGTCTGTCTGTCTGTCTGTCTGTCTGTCTGTCTGTCTGTCTGTCTGTCTGTCTGTCTGTCTGTCTGTCTGTCTGTCTGTCTGTCTGTCTGTCTGTCTGTCTGTCTGTCTGTCTGTCTGTCTGTCTATTTATTTATTTATTTATTTATTTTATGTTTTATCTTGTAAAGAAAGAGAACATTCCTATAGACCCCAGTATGTTCAGACTATTCAGAGCAGCCCGACTGATTAAACTACTACGACAAGGCTACACAATAAGAATACTTCTATGGACTTTCTTCCGCTCATTCAAGGTATGATGTATCACTATGGACTAGTCATCAATTAGAGAGGGGAGGGTGGGGGATGGTTGAAGCAGGGAATGGGAAGGCGTCAGAGGAAGCTAGTTATCTATAGCTGTTTCCCTTCATTTTTCTACCCTCCCTTCGCCTCCTTCGTCGTTACGCAAGCTAAAACTAATGATGGCGCCTTTGGGAAGGGTGGGTCATTTGGACTATGGTCCACGATATCGCTAGCAGATTGAAGATTGACAGTTGAAGTGTGACCACCCCTCCCCTCCAGTATGTCACGCTACTAATGACGTGACTTGTTTTCTTAGTCATTACGTTGAGTGTGACCAGCCCTCCCCTCCCGTATGTCACGCTACTAATGACGTGACTTATTTTCTTGGTCATTACGTTGAGTGTGACCAGCCCTCCCCTCCCGTATGTCACGCTGCTAATGACGTGACTTATTTTCTTAGTCATTACGTTGAGTGTGACCAGCCCTCCCCTCCCGTATGTCACGCTACTAATGACGTGACTTGTTTTCTTAGTCATTACGTTGAGTGTGACCAGCCCTCCCCTCCCGTATGTCACGCTACTAATGACGTGACTTGTTTTCTTAGTCATTACGTTGAGTGTGACCAGCCCTCCCCTCCCGTATGTCACGCTACTAATGATGATGTGACTTATTTTCTTAGGCATTACCGTATGTCACGCTACTCATCCTTCTCATGTTCTTTATGTACGCGGTAATTGGGATGCAGGTATTGTTTCATGATTGACATAATCATCATCATCATTATTATAATCATCATCATCAATTTAATAGGCGATTTAATTGCATAATGGCGTCATTGCTTCATATCAATCAGCTGTTAAAAGTCGCTGAATCTCTTTATTTAACTGAGGGGCAAACAGCTCCCATGTGCGCTATCAAGCAGATAATATTCTACTGAAAAGGTGCAACTCAGCTGATGAAAATTATTCGCGAGACCGGAAATGACGTCTATAGTACCAGAATGCTTTGCGTATCTTCTTATCTTTGTCTCTTCATTGTAGCTGTTTGGCAAAATAGAACTAAGGGAGGACACAGAGATCAATAGGTTCAACAATTTCAGGCACATACTAATGGCTCACCAGGTCTTATTCAGGTACGTATACACACATACCCATGATGCCTTGGGCGACCAATGCTTTGATTTTGTGTAAATTTTCTGTTTGAAATTTTCGTACGATTATATCATATTATATAGTACGCCCCTCCCCCTGCGAAGTTACAACCCACTCCCCCCCCCACCACCACCACCGAAGTAACCCCAAATCACCCCCCCCCCCCCCCCCCCCTCGAAATACCACCCGATTTCTCCCCTCCCCCCTCCCAGAAGTATCGCCACCCCATCTCCTCGCAACGAAGTACCACCCAATCCCCCCTCCCAGAAGTACCATAGAAGTACCACCAATCCACACCCCCCCCCCCCCCCCCCCCCCCCCCCACCCGAATTCCGCCCCCCTCCCCGAAGTACCGAGAGATCAACTAATTTAGTCTGCTTTAGGTCAGCGACGGGGGAGAATTGGCATCTCGTGATGAGGGATTGTTTTCATAATGCCACGTGCGACCCTTCCATTCCTGGACTTAAAGAGGGTGAACTGTGTGGATCGAAGCCGCTTGCTGTCATCTATTTTTGTTCTTTTATTTTCCTGTGTATGTTCTTGGTAAGTCTCTCGAACTAACTCAGTACAATCCTAGGAAACTAGGGGGGAGGGGCATGTCAAGTGGGGCGCAAGTCCTATTTTTCCCCTGCCACGCCATCTTTCTTTTCTTTATATTATTGTCGTAATTGTGTTTTTTTTGTAGCGAATTACTTAAAAGAACGGGTGGAGGGCGGTTGCGGAAGCCTTCTTTCCTCTCCTCCCTCCCCTTAGACACCCTGTGTTTCCGATGATGACGAGTCAATACGTGGAATCCGACTGTACATAAAAAAGCAAGATGGCGGCCGTATATTTTACCATAATCCTTTTCGAACCTAAATAAGCAATACTTACTTATGTAGAACCCTGTACACAGGCAGCCCAACCATTCCTTTTGAGGCTACTAAATAATTCAATAAAATGATATTTGCGTCTTGTTTTGATGGGTTTCTTCTGGTAGAGCGCGCGTGTGCAATGCGTATTATGTCGGGCTCCCTGTGCTGAATAACGTCCTATGTTGGGCTTCCTGTGTGCGTCCCGTAACACGCGCCCGCAGAGAGTACATATAGTAGCCTCAAAAGGAATGGTTGGGCTGCCTGTGCCCTGTAGAGTCGTTTTCTTGTGAGTGGGAAAGTGACAGTACCGTGCCGTGCCGTACGTTTGTACACCACGTGAGCCCTAGGGTCAATCGATGAATGAGGGTTTATCATGTAATTTCAAAACTCATAAGACAAAAAATGATTATCATAGCTGGAAAGAGCTCGTTGAAATTAGTAAAAATGTGAAGTTTGGAAAAGATCGCTTCACAAATTGCGAAGATATGAATTTTCAAAAATCAAAATTTTGTTTGAAAACCTTTGGAAATTTACGCTGGTAGGCAACTCTTGCCTACCAACAAAGGTTTTCATACAAAATTTCGATTTTTGAAAATTCATATCTTCGCATTATGCGAAGCGATCTTTTCCAAACTTCATATTTTACTAATTTCAACGAGCTCTTTCCAGCTATGATGATCATGTTTAGTCCTATGAGTTTTGAAATTACATGATAAACCCTCATTGAATTAATGAATTACTGCCCGTGTTAATGCGTTTTATGTTGTATTTTTTCAGATGTTGAATCTGTTTGTTGCTGTCATTATGGACAACTTTGAGTACCTTACAAGAGACGAGTCGATCCTAGGCCCCCACCATCTGGAAGAATTTGTACGAGTGTGGTCTGAGTACGACCCTACTGCAAGGTACGCAGAAAATACTCGAGTTGTTACGCAGCGCTGTATTGCTTGCTTTCAATCGGCTGTTAAAACTCCTTGAATCTCATTATTTGCTTCAAATGACGGGCAAACACTGCCCTCCATGTGCTATCAAGCAGAGAGTATTCTATTGAAAAGGTGCAATTCAGCTGATAAAAATTCCTCACGAGACCGGAAGTGACGTCTAATGAAATCAAGCAATTCCTTGACAGAAGACGCATGTATGCAGGGTTAGCCTTGATCACTGGTCAAAAACGCGCGCTCTTCAAATTAACGTTTTTACGCTCCTCAAACCTTTCAAATCCATTGGAACTTCTACCGCTCCCGATTGGCTCATTTGATTGAGCATCGGTCTAGCTGTTCAGGGCCGTACATAACCCAAAATTCAAGGGGGGGGGGGGGGGGGGGGCAGTACGTATTTGAAAGCAAAAAATAAATGAAAATAGTACAGTTCTCAGTACTTTTTGGTATCTTTTTTCGCCCTGCTAGGGGGGCAACCACCCCCCCCCCCCCCCCCCCCCCCCCCCCCCCCCCCCCCCCCCCCACCTGCCCCTGTGCTGTATACGGTCCTGCTGTTGTGCGGGAAAGGTCAGTCCTTGTGTGTGACACTAATGCATGTGTTGATGTTCTCTAGTGGGTGCATTCAACACAACGAGATCTATCATATGATGTGCAGTATGTCGCCGCCAGTAGGTTTTGGCAAGAAATGCCCCAAGATAGTGGGCTATAAGGTACAGCATGTAACTGGAATCATTAGAATCATTCATGGAAATGTTTATAAGTTGAACCTCCCGTTGCGACCACTCTCGTAAGCGACCACCTCTCCTAAGCGACCAGTTGTCCAAAATACCAAAAGTTCAGTTCAAATCACTATAGTTGGAACCTCTCGTAAACGACCACAAAGCTTGGCATTTTGGGTGGTCGCTTACGGGAGGTTCGACTGCATAATACACGGTCGCTACTGTTGGCAATGGAAAGTTCTAGTTGATGTGATTGATCAAAGTGAAATCCACGGAAGAAATTGGGCTTCCTGTGTTGATGTTTCCGGTTTTAGATTCCTGTGATGCTGACGTGTTTGCGGGCTCATGTAGGCGCGGTTGCGTGGCAATTTTGGCCGCCATCTTAGTTTGTTGATATGATTGCATCGATCCATCCGCATCAAACTAGGACGCCCATTTTCTGCCGTGCTCCTTTTGTGGAACAAATTGGACAATTCAGTGTTGCTTTGAGTCGTTTTCGTATGAGTGAGAAATCTACGGTACGGAATCGAAGACATTGCATTCAACCAATCACAGCGCGCAAAATCATTGCTCAACCAATCAGAATGCTTAGACACGTGGTTCTTCACAGTCATACGAAATGTGCTCTATGCATCTTGTCACGTGTACAGACAACACAACTGTTACTACTGTGCAACCCGTCACTATGAATTACAACGCTTTCAGACAAACTCCAGTCTAGACGACCGAGCGCGCAATCAAACTAGCTTTGCTATGATTGGCTAAAGTCTGGACATGCCCATGTTTTTTGATTGACGTGCGACTATTCTCCAACTAGACAGCCGTTTAGTTGTACTTCAATGGTAATGGTTATGAAAACTTATAACTTTTTTTATCGTCAACAGAGACTTATAAAAATGAACATGCCTGTGAATGAAGATGGCGCTGTGACGTTTAGCACGACACTCTTTGCTTTAATAAGGACGTCGTTGAACATTAAACTAAAAGGGAATATGAACGCCAACGATACTGACCTTAGAAACCTTATGAAGAGACTCTGGCCAAACACTACGCAGAAAAAAGTACTTGACAAACTTATACCTAAACAGTCAGGTGAGTATACAGCTATTTCAAAAAAGGTTGGTGAAGGTTTTGTTGCATCTTGCATCTTGTATACCAAGCCCGAAATGCACTATGGGCGATGTGAATGGAGTCAGCGAAAGGTCACAACAATATGGACTCTGGGAATTTTCCCAAACTTTATCTTCGCAATATGAAGCCGGCATATTTTCTTCTGAATGTGCATGCAGACATTGTTTACATATGATCCACAATACATTTCGGACTTGGTATGCAACATGCAAGATGCAACAAAACTGGCACCAACCTTTTTTGAAATAGCTGTAGAACTGGTAACTGGTGTGGTAGCTGCAGCTACCTGTGCTAGCTCCTGTCCTCCTGTCCTCCTGTCCTCCTGTCCTCCTGTCCTCCTGTCCTCCTGTCCTCCTGTTCTCACTAGCGACGCAAGCACAAGAGGCTTTATTATTGTGAAAACGAGTCCAACGAAAGCAGTACAACCATAATCAATTATTTCTCCCTTCCTTGTGGTTGCCCTTATGCTTGCGTCGGCTGCCCTTTTTCACATGATATATAAGTACTTTTGGTTACTTTTGGAACTTGCTTTGCTAATGGAAACCCGGGGTGCTTACCATTTACCCGGAAAAACCGGAAATTCCGGTTTGAAAAAAAAAAGGTATGTGTCATTCCGATCGGAAAGTTCCGGTAAACTCGGTGTACTGATTGAGGTAATCCACTTTTCCCGCTCTTTTCGGTTTTTCCGTAGACTCGTGTTTTCCGTAACTTTCCGATCGGAATGACACATACCTTTTTTTTCAAACCGGAATTTCCGGTTTTTCCGAGTAAATGGTAAACACCCCTGGCTTTACTGCCGTCCAAAAGCATCAGTGAATTAGTAGCAGAAATAATCATGAAAAAGGATAATGGTGGTGATACATATGAATACGCCAATTATTTACATTGTGTTATTTTTCTCGTTTCAGTTCTTAGCAGTCAACAAATGACGATCGGTAAAATATACTGTGCGAAGCTTATCCACGAGAATTATAAATACAGTAAAAGAAAAGCAGAAGGAGGCATTGAGGTATTAATTGTAGACAATCCTTCGAACTGACTTCCCTTTAAGCACAGGAAGCCCAATTATGGCTTCTGTGACTATTGTTCAAAATAAAAAGGTGGGCTTCCTGTGGTAGAGCGAGAGAGATAATATATTGGGCGGGCTCCCTGTGGTACCGCGCACGCAATCGCCTGAGTTTATTGAAATTCTCTAAATAGACCTTTTTACCGATATGGCGGCCATCTTTAATTATGGGATGCCCAGGGTGCAAGCTAGTAACCATTTGGCCATGAAAAACTACGAAAACCTAATTTAAAGCAATGAATTTGTACAAAGTTATACAACAATACACAACACATGTAGATAGTAAGTCATACAACACTATGGTTAGAGTGAAATAGAAAAATAATATATTGACGCGACTCCACACTGTGGTACTCTACAGATTTTTGGGTCATTTTCACCCTGAGCATCCCATAATGTATTAGCCAAAACAATGGAATCCAAAATGGCCGCCGTATCGGTAAAAAGATCTATTCTGTCTCAACTACTTTGCCTTAGTATGTAGTTAGTAATAATTTATCATGCATATATATAGGTCGCTTGTCTAGAGCTCATCGAAATCTTGAGATATTTTAGAAAAACTGATTTCAATAATCTTTGTTTATCGTTGCCAAGGAAACCTCGATCAAGCTGAAATTGACATAATTCTACATTTCCATCTTTACCTGATAACTGGTGCAAAAGTCGTTTTGATCGGTCTAGGATAAGTCTATCAATTCGCCGAATAAAAAGTAGAAGTGTGGTCAGTTAAAAACTACTTTGAGCCACCTTAAAATACGCATTGTTATTCTTTTTTTCAGCGAGGATTTTTAAGAAAGATTGTGGGTTCAATACGAGGCTATCAGGATGGCTCAGAGCACACGCCAGAGAGCGGGTACCCAAGAAACAGTAACTACCTGACAGCACCCTCCAGACCAAGAAGTAAGACCTTTGACGATTCACGTGGGAATACAGATCATGGAACAAAGTAAGTGTCCCGTGTGAGTAGTATATACCCCTGCATTATGGCCCTCGTACTTGATTCTGTCGTCACCTGATACAGATCATGGAACAAAGTAAGTGTCCCGTGTGAGTAGTATATACCCCTGCATTATGGCCCCTCGTACTTGATTCTGTCGTCACGTGACAGTCTATTCTAATGACTTTGTTTTAGAACACCGTCTGAAACGTCATCGTATCTCCATGGCAACCCCAACTCCGTGACCCGTTCACGTAGCTGGAGCTCGAAAGCCAATGGCGATTTGGAAATGATAGAATTGAAGGTATTGCACAAACATTAACATCACATTGTATTGCGCAACAACGGGCTGGTGTCTTGCTAATAAACTCGATGTACTGAACAAGATGGCGGCTGTACATTTTACCCAGTAATCCTTTGCGAGCCTCAATCAGTACCAATTAGGTCTACAAACATTCTGACACCTTCACATAAATTAAGAAGGTAACAGCACTAGCTCCACAATTGCAAATCATGACGTTTACAAAACTCTGTGTTCGAACGTTTATACCAGATATTACGCGCGCAAAGGATCAGTATGGTAAGATGTTCTGATCCGCCTTTTTTTTCTGTAACGAGAAATGACAGCCATTGTTATCAATACTTTTGGGGCTTGTGGGTATGGTTCTCGTCCTTATTATGAAGGTTTTCTAGTGGTGCGTAGACCTGACGTCATAGACCACGTGATTGGAATAACGTATTCAATATGGAGGACTAGGAAGCCGAAAATTTGTTGTAAGAATGTGGCATGTTTGTGGGATGTGTCGAGTATAGTGTTTGAGCACGAGTAGTTTTGCCTTTGTTTGTGCGTACTGGCCAGCGGTGCTCTGTTACTGACTCCTCTGGCGCTCGTACCACAGGTAGCCCAACCACTTTTGGGCTTCCTGTGCTTGTAAACAATATCATTAATTAATTAATTGTTTATTAAACAGTAAACTAAAGCATAACAACAATGAATGTCACTCAGTGAATAAAACTTGTTTTTATACGTATCAGCCCGTGCCTTCAAAAAATCCACGGAATGGAAAACCAAGGACGTCGGACGAAGGATCAAATAAACCTGTTGTACCTTTACAATACTTAACAAGTTCTCCTAAACCAGACAGAACGGCTAGAAATAACAGCTATAGTATAGCAGTAGGTATGAAACCATAACCATAAACTGTACACATCAAACAGTATGTTAGCGTCGTTGGTTTATTACCCCTGGTGATCATAATTCCTTATTTGGTAACAAACTTCCATATTTGGTAATTAGCTAGATGTGGCCCGTGCGATTCAATTTACTGCCCCAGGCCAGTTCCTTATATGGCAATGACCATCCATATTTGGTAATTAGCTAGATGTGGCCCTTCAATTTGACTGCCCCCCAGTTCCTTATATGGCAATGAACATCCATATTTGGTAATTAGCTAGATGTGGCCCTTCAATTTGACTGCCCCCCAGTTCCTTATATGGCAATGAACATCCATATTTGGTAATTAGCTAGATGTGGCCCTTCAATTTGACTGCCCCAGGCTAGTTCCTTATATGGCAATGTACATCCATATTTGGTAATTAGCTAGATGTGGCCCTTCAATTTGACTGCCCCAGGCCAGTTCCTTATATGGCAATGAATATCCATATTTGGAAATTAGCTAGATGTGGTCCATGCTATTCAATGTACTGCCCCAGGCCAGTTCCTTATATGGCATTGGACATCCATATTTGGTAGCTGGTCGGTTTTCCCGCGCTTCTGAAAGCGATTGAAAAGAAAGACAAGATCGATAGTAGTTTTTAGTCACCAAGAATTTACAACGAACGGCAACGACTGTTTGATGTGTAAAATCTAAAATATCTCAATCTTTCCTTATCGTGCTGAATGCAATTAACTGCAAAGATAGCCTCCCCCACAGACATTTTAGGGGCCGTCACGCATTCCTGGGAATGTGTGACGGGGATGCGTGACGGCCCCTAAAAATGTCTGCGGGGGAGGCTACTGCAAAGACACCTTAGCATGATTAGCTAAACAATTATGTTTTAAATAAAAATAAAATAATATATAATAATAATAACAATAATCAGGGGAAATTACAAAAATTAAGAATACTAACAATTAATTTTTTTTTAAAAATAATAACAACAAGTACTTATATAATAGCACAGATAATAAACAATCTGTCTGGGTTTAATTCTAAACCCAGTTGTTTGATATAAATCGATCGCCATCCCGTCATATACCTCAGCAAATAAGGCTGCCATGACAAGCTCATTTGATGACGTCATCCAATGTGGCCGACGTTATTTCATTCATCTGGGGGGAAATGATTGTTAATCGAAGAAACGTACTATATATAACAACTTTAAAAACTTAATTTATTTATTCAACTTAAAAACATCGTCTTTGTGAGGCATTTAAGCAGTCCACAACAAAAATGTAAACTTGCATAACAAATATAATACTGAGTTCTGCCTACCAACCTAGTTCCCAGGCTATTCTCCTCTATTGAGAAGGATAGAGCCTGGGTACGAAGTTACTGGTTTCCAGTTTTTTTGGGAGCGAAGTCCAGGTTGAGTAGGACTGGTGCAGAGAATAAATGATTCACATGATTATCTTTGAACAGATTTAAACCCACGTGACCAGCTAGAAGACGACAGAGAAACCAGTCCATCTAAGGACAGACCGGGAACAGCTGAAATCAGAAGGCAGTCACGTGACTCGAAATATTATGACGACATGATAACACGTATTAATGAACAGTTGACACATGCCGTGGCGAGCGGTCAAAGTCCATATGCCATATATGGTATGAGCGAAAATGACGAAAACGAGTGGTGCTGAGGCACAATGAATTATGGTCCGCTATTTCCATAGCAACGGATTATCCAATATATTAGATTGGACGAACAAGGAAAATTCGGAATGGCCTAGCTAATGCATGGTGGATTGATGGATCAGGAATGGTTGAACTGAGTGACAGACGTTTATGAAATGTGGAACAAATATGTCGACATCGGTGCTTTTATTTAAATTCGCATTAAGGCACATGGTTTGTTGGCGAGCGATAACTACACCGGAAATAACTACACCGGAAATAACTACACCGGAAGTAACTACACCGGAAATAACTACACCGGAAATAACTACACCGGAAGTAACTACACCGGAAATAACTACACCGGAAATAACTACACCGGAAATAACTACACCGGAAACGACGTCCTCGTTCGGTATACCGCTGACTGAGATAATTGCAGGCACGAATTATACTTGTGCAATGAAGTAACGAAACAAAAACTAGGACGAAGAGTGTTCGAGTGAGATCTCATCCGTGTGCTCCTATCCCCCCCCCCCCACCATCATCTTCGACGTGCTTTTAGAACGTGATGGAAGAAGAGATGACGTCATCAAGTTGATGCTCGCTCGACGATGCGCCGTACTCAAGTAAAGCTTCCTATATATTTTATAAATGTGCGAGCTGTTCAAGTCCAAACAGGGTCTTATAGATTCTTATGTAACAGGATTACTGCAGACATCGATCCCCGACATGACGAGGACAATAATTCCATATAAATTCTATAAATGCCATATATGGTGTTTAATATATTTGACAGTGAGGATACAGGTGACCAAGAGTATTGTTAGAAATATTGTATACTGATATATCTTCTTTGAACAATCTGTTTAGCACCGTAGCACTAATTAGTATTCAATTCGCTCATCTATCATACAAGAGGTAGTCTCCTTCGCAGCCGTTATTAGTGTCGTCACGCAATGCTCTCTCCCCGCTCGAGACAGCAGCCGTTAGTGGGGAGAAACGTTGCGTGACGACACTAATAACGGCTGTGAAGGAGACCATACAAGAGGTAGTCTCAGTGAAGGAGACAAGGAGACCATACAAGAGACGACACTAATAGTCTCCTTCGCAGCCGTTATTAGTGTCGTCACGCAACGCTATTCTCGAGACAGCCCACTAAGGTTGCGTGGCTGCTGTACTCATTATTAGTGTGGTCACGCAACGCTCTCACTAACGGCTGCCTCGTTCGAAACGCTCTCTCCCCGTTCGAGACAGCTTGTGTGACGACACTAATAACGGCTGCGAAGGAGACTATACAAGAGTCGGATGATACTCAGGTTAGTAACGAATGAAGCGAAATATTAAATTTATAAATGCGAAGTTTGTCATCATTGATAGAACTACGCGTTTTGAGACGAATTTCGTGTTTTGTCCCATTTCATTCCTAATATTTTCTTTCATGTTTTCATTTAAAATCTCTCATTCAACTTACGTTAAGACGTTTGATGGGATTGAGATACGCGTTTTGTTTTTAATTGTCCCATTTCATTCCTATATTTCTTTCATTTTTTCATTTAAAATATCTCATTCAGCTTACGTAAAGACGTTCAAAGATGTGTATATCCTATACGATGCCTGAAGTATGCACCCCAAAAAGAAAGACAACTTTAATTTTTAAATTCTAAGTAACGTTCCCAAATGGGAAAACAAACCTAAATGACGCCAAAAGGTAACCAACCGAAAATACTCGACCATTTATCGATTGATGTATTTCTTATCGATATTTTTTCGCAAGTTATAACGGAGCGATTAATTGTCGACATGATTTTGCTGGTACTCGACATCTTTTCGTTTGGTGTGCGAGTGATTATCGATTGTTAATTTTCTAATCGATGTTATTTCGTATACCTATTGATTTACTATATACAAGTGATTGTGCGTAATGTTAGAGTTTATTTTATATAATAGTTACTTATTCTAATTAATTATGCACAATTGCTTAAATGTCGGTCGGAATCATCGAAGCTATGACCGCAAGGATGTATATGGGAAAGCAGTAAATCAGACAAGTTTCATTCAGATAAAATATTGTCCCATTTCATTCCTTTGGGGTTTTTTTTCTTTTAAAATATCTCATTCAACTTGCGCCGAAGGCGAGGATCTTTAGACCCGATAACACGGACACGAATTCTACAAAAAAGGCTTCTAAAACTCAACATTCATTCATTCATATTTAAGAATTTCCGGTTGAAAAAGAAAATCACAAATTACTACAAATTTGTAGGTAAGAGATGTCTGCGACATTGCGCACTGAACACCACAACTCGTCCCACATTTGAAAGATCTCTTGAACTTGTGACTAGGATGCCATGAGGGGCTTTCAGAACTTATGTCGGTACTGCGCAAAGTCAATGATCTGACACTTATTGAGATTTTGTGCAAGTGGTCTGTGTACCCGATAGACACTGATGAATGAAACATCAGTTCTATTTTATATCAGATCTGCTATAGAACTGATGTTTTATTCATCAGTGTCTGTATCAGGTATAAAAGTCCATGCACCTGACCAAATGGACAATTTCCATTGGTCTGATAGCTCATGAATTACTTAAATGAGTTTTAGAAGACGTTATTTGAGAATTTCAATTTCCCAGAATTCCTTTGGGTCATAGCTTTCAGGAATGTCGACCAGACAACGATTATGCAATTAGGTGTGTAGAGAGCCTAGCTAAACATAATGATGATATAGGTAATTTAATTTTACATTCGAGTGGTTACTTATATGCAGTTTTCTATATAAATAACATTCATCTTACTCTATAGAAAATAAAGATGCATTCTTCCTAATTTGAGCGAATTTGTCACGATTGTAGGAATATGATCACTATCCTAGAAATACTGACCTGCATTTTTGGGGAGGGAGGGGCTGCATTTTTGAGGGAGGGAGGGACTGCATTTTGGGGGGATTGAGGGACTGCATTTTTGGGAGAGGGACTGCATTTTTGGGGGAGGGACTGACTGCATTTTGGGGGAGGGTCAAGGGGAAGTGAAGGGAAGAGCTACTTAGCATGACAGTCTACGTCAGATTCAATACAATGGAATACGATGGCATTTATATTGAACGACACCAACTAGATTGTACCTACATAAAGGGATGACCCACTGTCACCGCAACATTTACATGAAGACCTGACCCATACACATTATATCTGCATTTTATACAAATCATGTCACACCTGCCTCGAACCCAGTTGCTTCTTTGGAGGGGGAAGGGGGAAGACGTAAGGGGAGGAGGGGCAAGAAAGTGAAAAGAACTGGGGAGCAACATGGGAAGGGATTAGAGGGGATCGCAAAGGAGCTCCTCTGCGCTTTTCGCTTTCTCGTCCCCCCTCCCCTTCCCCTCCAAAGAAGCGACTGGGTTCGAGGCAGATGTCACACCAAAAAAGAAGAGTACACCACAATTCGTTACTGCTTTTATAAATTCTTTGTTACCAATGCTTTGATTGTTTTTATTCAATTCACTAAGTCTATGATTTACAGTACAAGTATTTTATAACTACAATATTTTTTGCCCAAAATGAAGTAATAACCTTTACGATAATTCTTATTGCCATTCTTCATCACTCTCTAAACAAGCTGTAGCCGTGTAGCTTTCTGTAAGATTTCAAGGTCCTTACGAATATTCCCAGTGTTGCCATGACAGCCCTTTCAGTCGCCATGGCAACCCTACCTGTAATGGCATGGCAACCCTCTCCACTGCCATGACAACCCTTTCTGCTGCCATGACAACCCTTTCTGCTGCCATGACAACCCTTCCCACTGCCATGACAACCATTTCCACTGCCATGACAATCCTTCCCGCTGCCATGACAATCCATTTCTGTTGCCATGACAACCTTTTTGCACTGCAACCTTTAGTTTGGTTGTCATGGTAAACAAGCCACTGCTAGATAAACTGTACACATAACAGCATCGACTATGAATAGACTGCCACACCCAGCTTTGAGATAGCCAGTGAGGTTGTCATGGCAATGTGTATAAATTCCAAAGTTGCCATGACAACTAACACGTTGCTATGGTGACCCATCCGACATGGTATATGCAAGGCAAGCCATTGAAAATACATTTGTAAGAGTGCTACGAATTGTAATTTGAAGCAAGTGAAGGTAATATGGTCTGTGAGGAATGGTCGGAAAATATGCGAACATTTTGATGTCGTCCCCAACAACCACGAGTCGAGTTGCGCTTAGTAGCTCTCTTACTGAACTAGCCCAAGTTCCTTAAAGGCTGATTGATGCCAACCCGGAATTAAACCATACGAAACTTATTTGATTCAACGATGGATTGAAACTAATCAGCCTCGCGAGAACAGGACCCCGTTTGAAGTTGATGTCATTTGTGGTAGATGACGAGTTGTCTTAGTAATTACATTGTAAAAGACTGTACAGTATATTGGATTCATCAACAACTGCACTTGTCCTGGTTGGGTTGTTGGTCGGTATTCAGGGCATTTGCTGGTCGTCCAGTCATTGGTTTATGTTGGACACCAGATTCTGCAGCATTGAGATCCAGGCTAGAAGACAAATAGTTTAACAAATGAATATACCTTTGGAGTCCAAATTAGTGAATAGAAAAAGCCTAAAGGCTACTAAGGCCTAGTTCAGAGGTCGTGCTAATCATGAGCCGTTCTCATTTAAAACAATAGATAATGAGGCAGCTTCTTTTGAAGTAATTAAGACTGGTTCTTGGAGAGTACGGCGTTTGAACTAGGCCTTAAAGAGTTTATAAAATATATATGATATAATGCACGCTCTGATTGGCCAAAGGAATGAGTATGCCTGCAGATATTCAAACATTTTTGTAACAAACAAAATCGCAAATTTACATTAATTTAAATTATTGTATTATGTAAAAGAAAAAGAAAACTTGTCCGCTGTTCTCTGTGCAGCACTTGGGGACTGATCAGAACACTCGAGAAGCACTCCGCTATGAAAATGCTTCTCTTGACAATTCTCTTGCATTCTAATCAGTCCCCGCATGCTCTATAACTGCACAGTACAGAGCACACACACACGTTTTCTATTTCTTCATCGTACTGTAGATAATCAACTCACCTGCCATCTTGGATATTTTGATAAATCTTTTTAGCGGTTTCTAAGAATGCATCTTCAACATTTTCACCTCTAAAAGAGTATCACATACAATGTAAGTAAGAATTATAATAGAATCTTGAGAAAGTTTTTTCTAGACTATGATACATGAATCTCTTTCCAAGTTTCAAGTAATACTTACGTTTTGGCACTAGCTTCACAAAATAACAAACCTAAATGAGAGAATGACAAAAACTGAGCAAAACTCACAAACTACTTTTTGATCAAGGCCTTAAATGCACCTCTTATAGGTGCGCAGAAGACAGGTGACATGACTTTTTGATTTCAACGGTTTTCAATATTACGCAGACTCGGAAGTTCAAATGCCTATTTCATTTTGGGTGTTAGAATTTCTATTAATCAAACTACTGACACTCTCCTATCATGGCTGAGCAGTATTTCCATGCCATGTTGAACGATTCAAGTGGACGCTTTTAAAGATGGCGCTCTAAATGTATTCTTGGGTCGGCTGGCAGGCAGCATTCAGAAGTTTGATTGACAGGAGCCAAAACCTCTGAAACAAAGTTGGCATTTGTGTAACATTGAAAACTGCTGTAAAAGTACTGAGAATGAGAATATAGCTAATTGCATCATCGTTGCCGGGTTGAAAATCATGAAAGCTATGACCCAAAGGAATTCTGGGAGATTAAAGCTCTCAAATAACACCGTCAAATCATTGACATTTTTATCCAGACTTGTAGGATCTTAGTTAACTGAGCTCATATAGTTTCAAAACTAAATTTTAAAAAATAAAATAAAATAATAAAATAATAAAAAAGTTTCAAAACTACAAGAACATTGAATATATCTGTATGTAATGCGGGTCATGAACTGATTTCCCATCCATCCTTGCGGTCTCAGCTTCTATGATTTATGATTTTCAACCCGACAACGATTATATGCAATTAGCTATATACATACAGTACATGTATGTACATGTACACATACCATTTTCTTCTGCAAATTGTTTTGCTTCTTCATACGTAACGTCTCTCTACAAAACAAAGAACAACCACAATGTCTTCAGTTATTTAGCATCAATGAATAGACAAACAAAGACGCCATGAAACAGCTACGTGATGTATTTCGTTTAAAGGCCATTCGGCCAACGGCCCGCTTCAGTAACGGTAAATGTACAAGTTATTTAGTGTGACATTTTATGTCAATACTGTTATATACCATTCCATCAGACATGGCATGGTACCCTATTGCAATAAATTATTATGTTATTAAATTTTATTATTATTATTATTTTATTAATATTTTATATAAAATAATTAAAATAAAATTTGAAATAATTTTTTTAATAAAATAATTCAAATTAAATTTGAAATAATTCAAATTTTCTTCTACCTGTGCATCTAGATCAGACTTGTTACCAATAAGAAATATTACCTAAAGAATAAAAAATAACAATTTAGACAAAAAACATAGCACAATAAATTCAAGAAAAAGCCGGCAGTAACATCACTCAAATCTATGCCGCAACACCGATCAAATAAGGCATGTTTATGCTACGTGTAACACCCAGTAGCAATGTTAGCAGTCATCACAAGTAACCATCATTACATGTACAACAAAAGGTACTTAGAAGCTCTTGCCAATGTTTCCCACACTTCACTTTGGTCTTCACTAATTGTGCTTTTACTGACAACATTCATTGAAAAATCTATACATCTTAGTTTTAGAGTCATTTTCAAGGATTGAGTGGAATTAGTTATGGTACAGTTCGTGCCATGTCCGAGCATTCTGATTGATTGAGCAATGATTTTGTGCATTGTGATTGGTTAAATAGATGTTCGTTCCATGACTGTAACTCTGTACCATAGGTTTCCCAACAACAACTCTATTAGAGCTGTAGTTATTTTCGTATGAGTGGGAAACCTATGGCACAGAGTTACGGTTACGGTACGGAATCAAAGACATTGTATTCAACCAATCACAGCATGCAAAATCATTGCTCAACCAATCAGAATGCTTGGGCATGACACGGTCACGGCATGGTACATTCACCGCATGGCACGGTACAGTCACCGCACGTCACCATCACTATACGGCATGGTACCATCACCGCACGGTGCAAAGTACTGTCACCGCATGGCACAGTACCGTCAACGCACGAACCATCACCGCACAGCACGAGCCGTACTGTAACTACTTCCCACTCATGCGAAAACAACTCTACTATTGTAGTTCCAGTGATACATACTGTGTTAGGATTGGTAAGATTTCTAGCATCTGTTAACCAGCTACTCAGGTGGTTGTACGTACTTCTCCTGTTACGAAATATCACAACATTATTACTAAATTGTACACTTTGGTAAGTGAGACAGTAAGTGCTTAGAGAGAGGTATTAAAGCAAATGCGGCCATGAACTACTGAATGTAACGTGTATTTTACTAGCCCGAGCTTTCGTCGGGAACTGACATCCCTCAGAGGCAATGTGGAAAGTGATATGTGGATTGTGAATATAGATGAGGTGACAGGCGATCGAGCGTAACAATAACAATGTCAGAACAATAAACACCGGTCCATATTATTCCGACTTGTCCATTTAAATCCGACCTTTGGGGTCAGGATACTAATGATTAGGGCTTTTCCGCTGAAACCAATAACGGTTGGGTATTCATGCGAGGATGTCCTAATGACTAGGTAATCCAGGGGATTGTCACTACCGATTCACCCAATGATCAGGGGAATTGACTGTAAAGACCTTTCCATAAGCTAAACGATTGCAAATTCCCTTACAGATAGGGTAATAAACAAATGAAAAACTGGTCACGGTACTGTCAAGTAAATAGAGAAATAATTACTGTGTAAGTTAATTATCGAGTGTAACCATGATTACGAGGACTTACCCTGTTATTGAGCGTCTTCCACGATAGTCGGCAACCAAAAGTCGGCAACCAAATTACAATTTCCACCAGATCTAGAAGTCTTTTGCCTCTATTCTTCTTGCACATTGTGAAAATAAAACGGGCTAACTTCTAAAATTATTTTCTTAGACGCAATTTGACGAGCGTCTTCTAAACTGCGACATACATGAAATGTTCGTGCTTCACCGGCCTACGACTATCGGCATGCATGCGGCGAAACATTGATCTGATTGATTCTGTAAACCAGCATTACGAACTTTACCAAAAACAGTTTTATTTCCGCCAAGTTGAATACGATTGAGAGAGAATTTCCCAAAACGTTTTTGACATGTTTTGAAGGCTTTGCGTGGTTTGTAGTTGATAGAAGCTTATCGTCTGATCAAAACTGTCAATCAGCGAACGCCTGGCTATATTATCGTATGTCAAATTAAATATATAACTCTCGTACGTTAACGGCAGACGAGAGC
Organism: Actinostola sp. cb2023; assembly: GCA_033675265.1. NCBI lineage: Eukaryota > Metazoa > Cnidaria > Anthozoa > Actiniaria > Actinostolidae > Actinostola > Actinostola sp. cb2023. Next base: position 114,957 of record JAUJYZ010000728.1, read on the forward strand.
GATCCAAAAAGAAAAGAAAACATAGTTTATTCTTGTAAATCCAGAGTATTACTACATAACATAAAAACGTGATGCTACATGTACATCGATTTCAAACTATTTTCGTAGCCATCAAGTACTTCATGTAGCCCTTTTGATTAGGTATTATTCACTGCCAGCCCTTTTGATTGCTTGATTGGGGGCTGGTGAGATCGTTTTAAATAAACCGATATAGAACATTTCTTTAGATATTGGGTCTGTTTGAGAAAACACGATAATATGCTCAAGCGTAAATTAGTCCGCAGAGTTGTACCCTGGGTGCCAGAGGTTTTGAGAAGTTTCACGATTAGAGAGTAATTTCGTACTATCGTACTATCGTTGAGAAAGTTCACTCCACAAACCTCTGGCCACTCGAGACATCTCCAACGGGCAGCCTCGCTTTAGAGTTCACTTCCTGTCAAACCGGTTTTATTGCCAGGACTAATTTGCATGTGTCACGTTTCACGTGGTGCAGCGAATGAATCAAAACAAACATTAGGGGGGAAACTCATTCGAAACGCCAGAGATCGTGTTCTGTTTCAAAACCTCTGGCACCCAGGGTACAACTCTGCGGACTAATTTACGCTTGAGCATATTATCGTGTTTTCTCAAACAGACCCAATATCTAAAGAAATGTTCTATATCGGTTTATTTAAAACGATCTCACCAGCCCCCAATCAAGCAATCAAAAGGGCTGGCAGTGAATAATACCTAATCAAAAGGGCTACATGAAGTACTTGATGGCTACGAAAATAGTTTGAAATCGATGTACATGTAGCATCACGTTTTTATGTTATGTAGTAATACTCTGGATTTACAAGAATAAACTATGTTTTCTTTTCTTTTTGGATCGCTCTCGTCTGCCGTTAACGTACGAGAGTTATATATTTAATTTGACATACGATAATATAGCCAGGCGTTCGCTGATTGACAGTTTTGATCAGACGATAAGCTTCTATCAACTACAAACCACGCAAAGCCTTCAAAACATGTCAAAAACGTTTTGGGAAATTCTCTCTCAATCGTATTCAACTTGGCGGAAATAAAACTGTTTTTGGTAAAGTTCGTAATGCTGGTTTACAGAATCAATCAGATCAATGTTTCGCCGCATGCATGCCGATAGTCGTAGGCCGGTGAAGCACGAACATTTCATGTATGTCGCAGTTTAGAAGACGCTCGTCAAATTGCGTCTAAGAAAATAATTTTAGAAGTTAGCCCGTTTTATTTTCACAATGTGCAAGAAGAATAGAGGCAAAAGACTTCTAGATCTGGTGGAAATTGTAATTTGGTTGCCGACTTTTGGTTGCCGACTATCGTGGAAGACGCTCAATAACAGGGTAAGTCCTCGTAATCATGGTTACACTCGATAATTAACTTACACAGTAATTATTTCTCTATTTACTTGACAGTACCGTGACCAGTTTTTCATTTGTTTATTACCCTATCTGTAAGAGAATTTGCAATCGTTTAGCTTATGGAAAGGTCTTTACAGTCAATTCCCCTGATCATTGGGTGAATCGGTAGTGACAATCCCCTGGATTACCTAGTCATTAGGACATCCTCGCATGAATACCCAACCGTTATTGGTTTCAGCGGAAAAGCCCTAATCATTAGTATCCTGACCCCAAAGGTCGGATTTAAATGGACAAGTCGGAATAATATGGACCGGTGTTAATAGGTCTTTAAGTTCCGCGCATTCTGCTTGGAGAGAGTTTACAGTATCCCATGCAAACCAACCTTGTGATGTCATATACCATCAGAGCCCCTGCAGCGCCTCGATAGTAGCTTCTTGTAACAGCTCTGAAAAAATACAAGATATAAACGATGTCACTATACAAGTACAAGTACAAATACAGTCAACTGCAAAAATTCTGGCCGCTACGAAGTATCAGTATATTATGGGTAATTAAATAATCGAAAATTCCCCTTAAAGCGGGTTAACGCCAGCAAAAGTTGGTAGAAATATTTAGTATAATGTTTATTTTAGTCTTACGTTTGTTGTTTGTAAATTTTGCTTCATTTAATAGTATTAGTGATGCACCCGATATATTGATATATTGATATACCGTGGCGGCCAGAATTTTTGCAAATGACTGTATATGGATGGTAGTTACATGTATATATAGTTCACTTATTGGCAAGTAAAAGCCCCTTTAATATTTATACTTCAACCACAAATGACAAGATGAGACGAGATAATTTACCTGAATCGTTCTTGTCCTGCTGTGTCCCAAATCTGAAGCTTGATCTTTTGACCTGCCACCTCAATTATTCTTGTTCCAAACTCCACTCCAATGGTATGAGGACAGTCCGCCATAACTGTGACATTCACAAGTGCATACATGTAAGTGATCGAAGCAATGTAAGGAATTGAAATGCATATTTAATAACTAATTTGACAATAGGGTTCTGTCACAATTTACAGCTGTACATCAGGCCCTCTGATATTACGCGATGGTGCGATTTCGCACATTTGGCCTCAAATCGCATCCGATCGCGTAATTTACCGATATCCGCATAATTCATGAAAAATAGCACAATATGAACAAATCCAAAGCAAATATTCGCTTTATTTAAACTTTCATTAACCCTTTCACCCAACTATCCTGGTTTACCGGGATTTCGATTTGCCTCCTGAGACGAACTATCCCGGTTTACCGGGAATCCTACCGTTTTTTGTTTGGACCCTGGAAACTAGCTTACAATAGACCCTAGAGGGGGGATTTGATAATGAATCAATTGCTCAATGAATAACTATCCAAATCATGTGATTTCCGCCATCTTGTTTTATCGAACGAAGTGAACATTTTCAGAGTTGAAGACGTTGCTTTCTCGCGCGCCATTGCTCCATGTTGAATTATATCTTTAAAGGGGGACTAGTACGTAAATCGTTCAAAGTTTGATTTAGCTGAAACTTCACTGAAATAATCTCAAAGACCCATACAATCACTGGTTAATTTTTTTCTCAAAAATTCCAATGGGAAGTAATGCATTTTTATGAATCTTTAGAGGTGTCAGTGACGTCACTTACTCAACCTAAACTCAGCTCTATACATTTCTTTGTATTTTGTGATCAAAATATCTCAACGGTTTGTTCAGATAACTGCTCTGCATTGAAGAAAACTAGTCAAACAATCAATCCTAAGCACATATAAGGTAAGAAAACTCCTTCACACAAACGTTTAGCTTCATAGAAATAAAATAATTCAAGACATTAAACATGAAGAAATGTACGGAGCGAAGCCGTGATCATTGTTTCGGTTGAGTAAGTGACGTCACTGACACCTCTAAAGATTCATAAAAATGCATTACTTCCCGTTGGAATTTTTGAAAAAAAAATTAACCAGTAATTGTATGGGTCTATGAGATTATTTCAGTGAAGTTTCAGCTAAGTCAAATTTTGAACGATTTACGTACTAGTCCCCCTTTAACAAAATGAGTTCAAGCAATTCTGATTGATATGATTTGTCATCGATGAAGAGATTGAAGAATTATTTCAAGACACCGATGAAGAAAACGAGGATTTTGAAGGCTTTGTTGACCATCTACGGCGGAAAACATTGAGTTCATCAAAGATAAAGATGGACATTTGACACGGTGCTTTCATGTCTTTATTTAACTCACAAGACTATAACTATTAAAATATATTGCAGCATTTATGGAGACTTTTATTTAACTTACAAGATTATAACTATTGTATATTTCTTCTTCTTTCATTCTAATGTAGGGTTTATATTTATGAAAATGACTCCTTCGTGCTTAAAATTGGACTTTTTTGAAAGTGACTATTTTTCTTTAAAATCTGCTGGTTTTCTCTTGTTCTGGGGGGTAAAACGGCGCGTAAATAGATTGGTGAAAGGGTTAACAGCTAACCATTATTTCAGAGTGATTTTCCTTTGAAAACACCTTAGAAACCCTCTACAACACGTTCGAGATGTGAATCAAACAACGTACGTACCAGAATGTACCAGGCGTTCTATGCGTAGATTGTCTTAGAGGCCCGGCACTAGTTATTTGGGCTTCCTGTGGAATGACTGATTTCCGGGAAAAATTATCCGGGAAAAAGACCGATTTTTTTTGACTGAATCATAAATATGCTTAAAAAGAAAGAGCATTTATAATAAACAAAATAATATTACATTCCTTTATAAAAAGGTTAAATTAACTATTGGAAAAATCGCATAATTTTCCGGATAATTTCCCTTTTTTTCCGCACAATTCCGTTTTTTTTCCGCACAATTTCCGGTTTTTTTCAGCACCATATCAGAGGGCCTGGTACATGTACATGGAATTTTCTCAATTTTATAACTTTTTTGCGACACGGTTTTGGGCATTGTCAAATTGTCACAAAAATTTGTAAGAATTATTTATCGGGTAGATGTATGTCTGATATATGTACACTTGTACGCAACATAATAACAGACTATTAGTCATACTATCCCTTGGTTATATCTGAATAATCAAAGGAGTTGTACAAATTGGACCATTATAACACTACGAGAGTTTTTTGCAGTTCCTGGTGTTAGAGGTCAAGGATTCAAATTACGTCAGGAAGTCAGACATTTTTTGAGTTGTATTTTCATACTCAAGACAAGCTAAACAACAGAACTTCAAGTTCTTATCTTCCATATTCAATGAACTACATTGTAGTCAGCAATGGAATAATGTTTTGGATGGAATAGAAAATATTATATTTTGAGGGGTGATGAATACAGTGTACGTCAAGTAGGACGTTCATACTAGAATCATTTTCGTATGAGTGGGAAACCTACGGCATGGAGTTACGATCACGGTACGAAAGCGAAGACATCTCTTCAACCAATCACAGTGTGCAAAATCATTGCAAACCAATTAGAATGCTTGGACATGGCACGGTCACCACACAGCACTGTCACCGCATGGCACGAACCATACCATAACTACCATACTTCCCACTCATACAAAACGACTCTATATCCTGACTACAAGTACATCTACAATGTATGTTACATACATATATGCTATAGCCTGGCAGAAAACAACTCTCATAATTGTTTGCAGTACTTACATTTCTTTTCTGTGAACTGATGAAGAAGACAAGACTTCCCAACACCCATATCCCCTAGTAATGAAGACCATACACATGTAAAACTATATATTTATTATACAGGAAGACATCTAAGGGGATTTCTAGTTGACACACTTGTAGATAGTACAAGTGGAAGGATCTGTCTTTCTATTCAAATCTCAGAATATTGCCATCAAATATTTGAAAAAAATATTATTGACAAATATTTGCTAATTCCTTATCTTTGAATGGTTGGATGATTTCAGCTTTGAAAACATAAAAGCCACACCAAAATCAGTGGTTAAAAGGTAATCAAGGTATTGTGTAAAAGGAATAAAAGGATAAACTTCTTTAATTGAGAATTATAATTCGATTTATTGCACTGAAATTGCGTTTACATTTAATCAAATATTTACACATAATACACCTACAATCAAATTACAAAGCACAGCGTTTGAACATCTATAAATTGCAGGTAGAATAGCGTGAAAAAAAACACTAATTTATCATCTCGTAGAGAATAATTTCTCCACAAAGGAGTACAACTTGTTGTAAGCGAATGACACAATGTACAAAGTACATATTTGTGGTTGTTTGACGACCCAATAGTTCGAAGTACTATTGACAACGACATATACTCACCTATGATAATATATTTGAATATATACGAGTAATTATACGGCCCTGTCGCTGCCATCGTTGCGACCTGGAAGATAAACGAACCAAAAATAAGCGTACAAATTGCACAGACGTGATGTCAATTCTACGACTCGTAACTTTCGTCTCAAGACGTTGATTTTAATTCACCGTTGCCTGCAGAGAAGCACAATGACTAGTGTTTCTAGGAGTGAGAATGAATGGTGAAGAAACGGCGGCGTTGGTTAATTAAAATAGAGTAAAGAGAGATCTTCACGTGTAGTTTTAGTGCAGATAACTGATCCCTTGGACGTTTCTGTACCCACCCCCCAGCGAACAAACACCTCGACTAACAACATCCAAATTTACAAAAACTTACACGTTCACACCTCGGATTGATAGCTAAAGCCCTAGATTGCGTTATGGTTCAGACAATTCAAGTCTCACCTGGTCGAAGGATCTCAAATGTGAGGAAATATCCGGAAAAACACACAAGACAAGATGGCGGATCTCGTGATTCCGTATTTGATGGCGGTGAGAATGGTGCATTGTGGGTTTTTTATCGACGGCGACGGGTTTACGAAGATTACTCGGGTTCGATTAATAAGAAACGACGGACATTTTTCAAATTTTATCGCTTTATTTTTGACACAAATAGTTCATAATAAATAATAATAGTTTCCAGTGTTTTGTAACAGTGACTGTTTTCTAAATTGTGAAATAATTATCACTTTGCAAAATAATTAATGAAATGTTGGCATTAAACTTATGAAATAAAAAAAATATGAGAAAAAGGAAATTATATTTATTTTTATTTATTATTATTATCGATATTTTTTTTTTCAAGTGATCATTTTTCGCAAATTTGTATTTTTTCTTAATTCTGTTGAAATACCGACTGGCCGATGTCACAACGACGAGTTATTGATTGCCATCCTCACACCCGAAAATCTAAAACGATTGGTCACCCTGTGTCGCTGAGCGAAGGAAGGGTTGACAACATGGCGATCATGCGAAGAAAAGTCTTCAGCGAAATTATCGGCTTTTCTCCTCTCCTCTTCCTCCAACCATGAGCTCCGTTTGGAAACGACTCCAAAGGGTTGGCAAGAACGCTAGTAAGTTCCAATTCACGGCTTCGTACGAGTCTTTGACGGTGGAATGTGCTAAAGGAGGGAAATGGTGAGAAATATTCAAAGCTTACTTATCTCGATGAGATATTTTGTTGATATAATTTACTAATGATTCTAGTTTATAGATTAACAGTTTAGCTGGTGATAGACTGAATATCGGATAAATTATCAATGCTGGAATTGGTTTCCTTGAAGCCCAGGATAAGATGAACTGAAGATGTTTTTTTTGTTGTTTGATTTTTCACTTTCGCCTGAATGCAGGATTAAATCTGTTACTAAACCGAAACTTATATGGATTATTGACTTGTTCATTCTATGCTATTAACGCCTACTTACATGTAGGTGATTGTTAATTTATTTGTTGGTTATTAATTTTGACACAAATTTGTACATTTAAGCTTATAAGTACATGTACATGTACAATTTGGAACTCCAGACTTCGCCATATCACGCTACGATAATTGCAGTTGTTTTGGTTAATATTTGATATCTTGTAATCCCTCTGCATTGTCAAGCTGTGTTTTTAATGCGAGGCAAGTCTGTGGGTGGTTATATTTATTAAAGTTGAGTTTTGATTGAAAATCCACCCTTTTTATTCATTTAAGTTTGTTTTGCCATTCCATCCCATCATTTCTTCATTCATTCATTCATTCATCCCTTTCATATGTCTATCCACTTGATTACCATCCATCCATTCATCCATCTGTCTATCAATACACCCATCCATCTGAACTGGGACACCCATCCATTCATCAGTTTCTCAGCCCACATATCATTTCATCCATCCATCCATTCATCGATCCATCTATCCATCCATTCACTAAGGCAAATTCATCTATCTATCCATCCATTCCTCCATCTATCTCTCAGTCTGTGTATCATTTTCATCTGTCAATGTAGCCATTAATCATTGAATTCATCCCTGACAATAATATAGATTGAATTTGTAGAAATTAATTAAGATATGCAAACTTGTATAAAGGTTACCAAAATAAATAATAATAATAATAAACAATATATTGACCATATACAAGGAATTATTATACTTGTAAAACTATTTTGAATGTGGTAACCGTTTAAACATTCCTTTACACTTTATATAGATTTTATACCATAAAATATTAAAGAAGTTGTGTCAATTCTATTTGTATTTGCAACCTACTCAGACAATTGTCGAGAGAAATAAGATTCTGTAACCCAAATATTTCCATTTTGCATTGAAAATTGGTATTATAAACATGATGAGGTTAGGTTACAGTGTTCAAAGCATAATGTAAAAATATATTGTTGTCGAGAAAATCTCATGGAATTTTTTTTTTCCTTAAAAATTATATGTTTTTATGAAAGCGAATTTCACATTTTATTCCTTGGAAAATGAATAATATTATAGTAAAGACAAAAGAAAAAGCTGGGCTATGTATTGGTTGACATAATTATGAACAGGAAATCTCACAGGCCTGCAGGTCGCTAGTGTACAGTGTAATTGTGTTTTTGTATTCCCCAAGAAATCATTTCAAGTCAAAAGTTATTGTTCAAATAGCTTGACTTTTAAAAAGACTGCTGGACTTCTAGATCTTGTTAAAGTCCAATTATTAAATTATTATTATTGTCATATTAACTTTATTGACATTATTTAAACCTGAATTTTATTTTTTTATTTTTTTTGTAAAAAGCTTGTAAAAAGTTTTTTGAAATGCATTTTTTAAAGAAATTAAGTATTCTTCTTCTATTATTATTCTATTCTCTAGTATTATTATTCTATTATTATTATTAAGGAACTATGATAGGTATAGAAATGGAAACTAATTAACAATTATTACTAGACTACGAATTCAACGTTTCTACCAGACAATAGTCAACGAGGCATGTAGCGCTGAGTTGACGTATCTTCATAGAAAACGAGAACGAGTAGTCTAATTGTTTTAGCATAAACCATCCAGTAGGTCAGTAGAAAATGACAGAAACAAGCAACAGACAATAATTCAGAGAGAAACTCCTCCGAAACATTAGCAAAACGCGGCAACAAAGCCGCCATTTTATTTGCTTACCTCTACTCGGGGTCTATGAGCTGGTAGACCACTATATAGCGAACCAATCAGATTGCAGGATTTGTGATAGACCACTGGATGGTTAATGCTAAAAGAAAAATTATTATTATTGTAACAGTTATTATTTATAACTATTATTATTATTAAATTATTATTAAATTTTATTGTTATTATTACTATTATTATTATTATTATTATTATTATTTATTATCGTTATTATTTTATCCAACAGGCAGCCCAACAAACTCAGTATTGTGTGGACACGAAGAAAACGAAGAAAATGTTCGAAAGTATGTCACTTGATATAATCTTGATATATGTGTTTATTAATACCATAAATTATTCAACAGGCCCCGGTTACACGAAAGGTGGTTTAAGCTCTATCCACTGGATAAGTCCTATCCAACGGATAAAATTTATTAGAGACATGTATTAAAAAATAAACTGCATCAGTTTTATCCATTGGATAAGACTTCTCCAGTGACTAGCGCAGCGCTAACCACTTTTTGTGCAACCGGGGCCAGACCTTTTGCAGGAACAAGTACAACCTTCATAATAATATCCTCATAATAATAGTATCCTCATAATAATATGAGCCGGATACTCCACCCATAGATAGTAACCCTTTCACCCCCACCATTGCCCAGCCCAGTCACGCTAGAGTGCCATGTGACACTAACCAGGGTGAAAGGGTTAAACTGCAACAATTACATGCTATGTACTTTGTACTTTTCTTTTTAATTTACTTTACATGCTATAGTACTATGTACGATGTACATAGCATGTAAAGACTGAGTGGGAGGGCCGGATGGGAAAATATTTGGCTCGAGTTCACGGCCGTACGGACTGAGTGCAGCGAATGGCCAAGAGCCAAATATTTTCCCGTACGGCCCGACCTAACTCAGTCAATAAGCATTTTATCATATGACCCAGTTTTTGTTACAAAAAGGGATGAAAAAACCCTGTAAAACAAATAAATATAATAGCGCGCGCAAACAAATAAAATTTTAGGAGGTTCAGACGGCTTTTTCCGGACTGGCTTACACCATCACGTCCGGACCCATCACGTGACTTTTTCCAATGGTTTTATTAAGAGCGTGCGAGTCGGGAAATATACGGGTCATATAATGATAAATCTCCTTTACATCATGCAATCAAATCATCTGCAAAATCTAACAAGAGTTTTAATATTCATAACAGCTGCACACCTGGAATCCAGGAATAAGCAACGCTTTCAGAGGTGTGATTGTGTGGACAGAGCCAGAAGACATTGAAATCACTGTGACTTTATATAAGGTACTTGGACACATGTCTGTAATTACTGTGTACATGAAGGCGTCTGTGTAAGAACGGGAGACACCGATTTTATTAAAAATCTCAAATAAAAAAATGGGGGTCACCATTCTCGTTTTTGATTTATTTTGAAAAAACTTCAAGTTACACTATTTAACGATTTCCAATGTGCGTGAGTTCGCTCGAGCTTCAGAATCGTGCGCAGTAGAGCGTGCGCAATGCAAAACAAGGGAATTACCTGAAGGTATCATCCTACCCCAAAAACCTGTCAAACCACCGGTTTTGAGATTTTTTGACAATCAAATAAAATTGAATATTATCTATCATCTCCAAAAAACAGAATTTAAAAATATTTTTTTCCTACAAAGTTAGAATCAAAAAACGAATTTTGGATTTCATATGAAGAGAAAAGTTGTTGACAAGCAAGCTGTCAACAGCACTCACGTCTATGATAATTGAACGGACATACCAACCTTAACTACGTACTGACCAGCGTCAAAACGAACACATGTACCAATGAACAAAGAACAAATGTGTACTGGCAATGTACGTAATTTCCCGCAAGCGTGAAATGATTAGGCAACAAGCACGAGGACATTGTGTGACTGGAAAACTGATACTCTGGTCACTATCTGGCCACTGTCTGGTCACCATCTGTCAGTGAGTAATTAGATCCCATTGTCATGGAATGGACTAATCTACTTATGTAAACAGAGGCACATTGACCTTCTTTCGCTTTTTCTCAAAAGACGAAATGCCAACAAATAGGCTCACATTTGGAGTTCCTGGACAAAGGGATTTTATCGGATTTATTTGAAACTTTGCAAAGTCCATGACTGATCTTCAAAACTGTGTCTCCGATTTTTGGTATTTTATATCTTTCAAAAGCTGTGCTTTGATATACAGTCATTTGCAAAAATTCTGGCCGCTACGAAATATCAATATATCAATATATCGGGTGCATTATGGGTATTTAAATAATCGAAAATTCCCCTTAAAGCGGGTTAACGTCAGCAAAGTTGGTAGAAATATTTAGTATTATGTTTATTTTAGTCTTACGTTTGTTGTTTGTAAAATTTGCTTCACTTAATAAGTTAGGAAACTCAAAATAGTATTATTTAATTACCCATAATGCACCCGATATATTGATATATTGATATTTCATGGTGGCCAGAATTTTTGCAAATGACTGTAAACAGAAGTTACTAGTTATGACAGTACTCAAACTTTGAAACCGGATAATTAAAGAATGGAGCAATATATCAAAAATCGGAGGCACAGTTTTGACAAGTGATATCTACTAAGCTCATTGAGGTGTTTATCTTCGACGGTCGACGAATTTTGGCTGTCAAGGAACTTATTTTCTCTGCATAGGTGAAATTTCGGTTTTGAAGGAATATTTCACTAACAGTTATCTCTTTCTTAAGATTCTATGTTTATTAAGCTATAAGAAAATGTATACTTTGTTGGAGTTAAAATTCTTAGTTTTGAAGCTAGAGCGTGTTGAACGGAAGTCGGTCGTTTGGGGTAGGATGATACCTTAAATATGATTACAGCACGAAGCGCAAATGTATGACCACCTATAATGTTTCGCATACTTTCGTCTCGGCCATTATCCAATGAGGGTTTATCACGTAATTTCAAAACTCATAGGACAAACAAATATTATCATAGCTGGAAAGAGCTCGTTGAAATTAGTAAAAATGTGAAGTTTGGAAAAGATCACTTCACAAATTGCGAAGATATGAATTTTCAAAAATCGAAATTTTATATGAAAACCTTTGGAAATTTACGCTTGGAGGCAACTCTTGCCTACCAACAAAGGTTTTCATACAAAATTTCGATTTTTGAAAATTCATATCTTTGCAATTTGTGAAGCGATCTTTTCCAAACTTCACATTTTTACTAATTTCAACGAGCTCTTTCCAGTTATGATAATCATTTTTTTGTCCTATGAGTTTTGAAATTACATGATAAACCCTCATTAGCTTTGCAGGATTCTCTTATCTTATCTCTCACCTAACCGCTAATTTGGAGGATGGCGAGATAAAAGTATGCGAATACATTAAAGGCGGTCATAGTTGGAAGCTTTGCACTGTAATACAGGTTTAAATCAGCGAACTGATATTGTTTGTGATGGATGATGTATTTGATGTATTTGGTCTGGTTATAAGTACAACCGATTGTGTCATCCTTAACTAGGACTCCAGGCCTGGCAGCCCTTATGAAGACAAAGAGTGGACATTTATAATTGAAGATGTAAGAGTTAGTTCTAAAAGCAATGAATATGGATAAATGATTGACTGAATAAATGAATGAATGAAAAATGAATGATTGAATAAAGGGGTGAATGACCGACTAAATGGATGAATGAAGGGGTGATGGAGTGACTGAATGAATGATTACATAACTATCGAGGTGATTGGCTTAATGAATGGATGAGATGATCACTGAAAGAAAGAATGAAGGAATAAATGAAGGAATTGCACAGACAGATAAATGGATGAAGGAATGGATATGAGATTGAATAATTGAAGAAAATAATACAGTAATAATAATTGATTTATTTATATCATCACGACATTGTATAGGAGTCTTCAACAGGTCGTAGAAAGCCCATAGCTCAGGCTACAATCAACATGGTTGACTATGCGACCATGGAGTTCACCAGCAAGAACATATCACTTAAGTTCAAACTGGCCTCTAAGAAACTAGTCTATGCAAGTCTAGATCTGCAGTTGTCTTGTTTGCTGATCAGAGAAGGAAAAGCAACGTAAGTGTATGACTATAACATACTACACACTCAACACTTAGTACATGATTTACCTATCTCTATACACCTTCTACATCTTCTGCGCACCTTTTTTTTTAATAACTTTATTTGTCACAAAAAAATATTAAATGAACTTCTGCGCACCTATAAGAGGTGCATACACTGTGTGTATAATGTTGCAGGTAAAATGGGATTTCAGGTCGAAATGCTTTGACCATCTATTCCTGGGGCCTGCAGAGCAATCTTAAAGGTGGTGGGGCTAAAATTTGTATTCCGTACAATGGTCGCAATGACGATACCATTTTTTAAATTTCCTTAAAATTTTTACTATCTATGGACAAAAAAGTGGTGGGGCTGGAGCCCAACTAGCCCCTCACCCTCCGCGGGCCCTGTTACTATACATGTATGTAGGTATATAGATATAGATAGAGCAGATTTCATATGACTGAAAATCTTACGTCATGGATGTACCGTGCCACGACCATGATGTTTTAGGATTTTGAATGAACTCATCCGTGTCGTACGTCATGTGCGCTGTTTTTCACAGTCATATGAAATATGCTCTATACATGTACAGGTCTGTAGGCGAGTGTATTGTGACATAAACCATTGAGATGTAAAGTACCAACCTGAAATCTACTGGTTTAAATTGAACAAAGCAGGGCGACAAAACCCATTGGTAAAATGGTTGACAAATTAGTATCACAACAACAATGTTTATAAGCAATGAGGGTTTATCATGTAATTTCAAAACTCATAGGACAAAAAAATGATTATCATAGCTGGAAAGAGCTCTTTGAAATGAGTAAAAATTTGAAGTTTGGAAAAGATCGCTTCACAAATTGCAAAAGTATGAATTTTCAAAAATCAAAATTTTGTATGAAAACCGTTGTTGGTAGGCAAGAGTTGCCTCCAAGCGTAAATTTCCAAAGTTTTTCATACAAAAATTTTTTTTTTTCTTTTTTTTTTTGTCCTATGAGTTTTGAAATTACATGATAAACCCCCATTACTCTCACCTGTACTTGCACTAACCTACATGTACACACCTATACATGACAGTACCTTTGTGCTCACTTCATATTCCTTTCTTACATTACAGAGATGAGGATATGATTAGTATCGGCAGCATGCTGAGCCTAAATGAGATAGGAAGTCTTAGAGACTTTGATGTGGAGCCCCAAGTAGCCACGCCCCAGCCAGTGCGCAGTCACAAACGTTCCCTGTCCCATGGAAATTCTCTAACAAGAGCGAAATGTAAATATTAAGCTACAATGTTCCAAATGTACTTATTGATGTTTATGAATACACAGTGAATCAACCGCCGGATGCTTTGCCTCTTACAGCCAGCTAGCTATGCACTAGAAAATCGGGCCTAGTTCAAACGCTGTACTTTCCAAGAGATAATTGCCTTTATCAATAATCGTTCCATTGTCAAAATCAATTGAGTGATCCTTCGACCAGACGTGTCTTGAAATGTTGGATCCTTTAGTCTTTGAACCGCAGTTCATTAGTCTTAAAGGTTTCAGTCTGGAAGCCGAAAGCTCCTACATTAAAAAACCTCCAAACCAGAGATCGCCTTATTCATTAAAATCAGTAACGTCAGCTGCCTCTACTTATACACAGCCACCTATTTCAAATCTTATTTAAAGCATTGACACCCCCCCCTATTCACAAAGCCAGTAGGGACAGTAACAAGGGTTGATTATTTCTTTTCGTTGTTAGCATTTACCAAAAAGGATTATCTAGCTAAAAGTAGCACTGTGCAGAGTATATGTACCCCACCAGTAAGACTCAAGAGAACAAGATCCAAGTCAACTACACCCGGCGCTAGTGACAAGTATGGCGTGTCTGATATCAAGGATATCTGTATGGTGGACAGAAGGTATAGAGACATGGATAAATGAATGAATGAGTGGAATAGAATGAATGGATGGAATAGAATGAATGGGATAGAATGAATGAACGGGATAGGATGAATGGACAGGATAGAATGAATGAATGGGATAGAATGAATGAATGGGATAGAATGAATGAATGGGATAGAATGAATGAACTGGATAGGATGAATGGACAGGATAGAATGAATGGGATAGAATGAATGATTGGAATAGAATGAATGAATGGGATAGAATGAATGAATGGGATAGAATGAATGATTGGAATAGAATGAATGAATGGGATAGAATGGATGAATGGGATGAATGGATGGATGGGATAGAATGAATGAATGGGATAAATAGAATGAATGGGATAGAATGAATGAATGGGATAGAATGAATGAACTTGATAGGATGAATGGACAGGATAGAATGAATGGGATAGAATGAATGATTGGAATAGAATGAATGAATGGGATAGAATGAATGAATGGGATAGAATGAATGATTGGAATAGAATGAATGAATGGGATAGAATGGATGAATGGGATAGAATGGATGGATGGGATAGAATGAATGAATGGGATAAATAGAATGAATGGGATAGAATGAATGAATGGGATAGAATGAATGATTGGAATAGAATGAATGAATGGGATAGAATGGATGAATGGGATAGAATGGATGAATGGGATAGAATGGATGGGATAGAATCAATGAATGGGATAAATAGAATTTATGGATAGAATGAATGCATGGGATAGAATGAATGCATGGGATAGAATGATTGAATGGGATAGAATGAATGAATGGGATAGAATGAATGAATGGGATAGAATGAATGAATGGGATAGAATAAATTGAAGGTATAAAATGAATGAATGGGATAGAATGGATGGATGGGATAGAATGAATGAATGGGATAGAATGGATGAATGGGATAGAATGAATGAATGGGATAGAATGAATGATTGGAATAGAATGAATGAATGGGATAGAATGGATGATTGGGATAGAATGGATGAATGGGATAGAATGGATGGATGGGATAGAATCAATGAATGGGATAAATAGAATTTATGGGATAGAATGAATGCATGGGATAGAATGAATGCATGGGATAGAATGAATGCATGGGATAGAATGAATGCATGGGATAGAATGAATGAATGGGATAGAATGAATGAATGGGATAGAATGAATGAATGGGATAGAATGAATGAATGGGATAGAATGAATGAATGGGATAGAATGAATGAATGGGATAGAATGAATTGAAGGTATAAAAATAATAATCACAACGTGGTTTTCAGGGAGGTCCTCAAATAATATACAATAGAAATGAAAATCAAATAATTATAAAATACAATGTAAAAATGGATTAATATAAAACAATAAAACAATCATATATATATAAAATACTCGATCTAAAAGTTCTGAGACTAAAAGTATTTACAAATCTATATGAATGAATGGGATAGAATGACTTGAAGGTATAGAATGAATGAATGGGATAGAATGAATGAACATGATAGAATGTGCACTCCTGCTACGCGGTCCTGCGATTTTGTAATCGCGTGTTAGATTTCAGACCAAGTCGCTCTCCACTCAGTTCAGTTACCATCATTAAATATTATAATGATATTTGAAGGTTAAGCAGTGCTTCACAAGTCTCCATTGACACAGAGGATACTTGGGTAAGAGTATACTGTAAATGTACATATATGTAATTACTACCCATTAATGTCCCTAATTACTACCCATTAATGTCCCTAATTACTACCCATTAATGTCCCTAATTACTACCCATTAATGTCCCTAATTACTACCCATTAATGTCCCTAATTACTACCCATTAATGTCCCTAATTACTACCCATTAATGTCCCTAATTACTACCCATTAATGTCCCTAATTACTACCCATTAATGTCCCTAATTACTACCCATTAATGTCCCTAATTACTACCCATTAATGTCCCTAATTACTACCCATTAATGTCCCTAATTACTACCCATTAATGTCCCTAATTACTACCCATTAATGTCCCTAATTACTACCCATTAATGTCCCTAATTACTACCCATTAATGTCCCTAATTACTACCCATTAATGTCCCTAATTACTACCCATTAATGTCCCTGGACATGACGAGTATTGGCCATTACCTAAACGAGCAGAGGACTGGGAACGAGTTTATTAGAATTAATGCAATTACGAAATTAAGTTGATGACATGAAACAGCAAGTTGAAATTAGTATCTGTACAAAGTTTGATGCGATTTGAGCGAATTCTGTCGGAATTATAAACTTTTGAAATTGTGTTGTCCAGCCAAAATTTTACAGTGGAAATGTACAATTTTGCTGGACAACGTCAAAAATTTACAGAGTTTGTATGTAAAAATAGACATCTTTGATGCCCTCTAGCATCGTCAATATTAAGCCGAAGTTCACCAAACTTTCCAGACTAGCTAAGTTTGATATGCTCTCTCAGAAAATGATGCCCGCTAGTTTCTTATTGAATTAGTTTTATGGACTTGGTCCCAGTCCCCTGCTCGTTTTGGTAATGGCGAATAAACGTCGACAATTCTTTGTTTCAGGATGTCATTAAAGACATCAGTAAAGCTGAGGGTGACTTAATAAGTAAGTATTCCTTACACTGATGTATATCTGTTATTAACCCAGTGTGAGGTCTGTACCATAAGTTATGGACCACTAATTGACCAATAAGAGCATGCATAGTATTTGTGTTATATAATAATACCTGTTGTTATATCCCCATAGTCAAACTCGTTTTCTCATTGGTCGAGAGCACGTAACGTGGCTGGCGTCAAATCTTAATGACTCCTGCGTAGACGTTAAATTCACGTGATCGAAGCGTGAGAGGGGAATAAACGCACGTGGCGCCCGGCGTTGTCAACAACAATTTTTTCAGTGTTTGACTATGGGGATATAACAAAACACTAGTAATGACTGTTCTCTCGGGAAACCAGTTTTCATTTTGTTTCCCGAGAATCTCAATGTTTCCCCGAGACGAAGTCGAGCCAGTCCGTAGTACCATAAGTTATGGACCACTAATTAAACAATCACAATTTGTTTTTGTCATATAATAAAATGTATATTATTTACCTGCTTTGATCTGTCCTTGTTGAGAACAACATTGCCCAAGGTTGTGCATTTATGGACCACAACCATTTCAGGACTTCCCTAACTCGAGGTCCTCAATTGACCAATCAGAGCATGCCCTTACAATGGATTTGGATTATGGACCATGTTTTTTCCTGTCACCTGTTCAAGGCTTTCATAACTAGTGGTTCTTACCCCACATACACTGTATATTCCATGACATTCTGTCAAGGTTGTTTGAACAGTGTGTTGATGTGTTATTTCAGAGTGGTGTAGGACATGTACTAAAGGCTACAGAGGTGTCAAGATTAAGAATACTACGACATCTTGGAGAGACGGTCTGGGATTTTGTGCAATATTGCATCATTTTCACCCTAACCTGATGTAAGTGCACTTTATCACAGAAAGAGATACTCACATAGCTTGCCAGACAGTTTGAAACACAAGCTGGTAGGAACTGAAAGGACTTGACAAATAGGGGTTGTGACAGACAGAAAGTAATAGAGGGATAGACTGACTGACTGAATGCATGAATGAATGAATGAATGAATGAATGAATGAATGAATGAATGGATGAATGGATGGATGGATGAATGGAATGAATGAATGAATGAATGAATGAATGAATGAATGAATGAATGAATGAATGAATGAATGAATGAATGAATGAATGAATGAATGAATGAATGAATGAATGAATGAATGAATGAATGAATGAATGAATGAATGAATGAATGAATGAATGAATGAATGAATGAATGAATGACTGACTGACTGACTGACTGAATGAATGAATGAATGAATGAATGAATCACTGAATGAATCACTGAATGAATCACTGACTGTGTACTGACTGATTGACTGACTGAATGCATGAATGAATGAATGACTGAATGAATGAATCAATCAATCAATCAATCAATCAATCAATCAATCAATCACTGACTGTCTACTGACTGATCACTGACTGACTACTGACTGATTGACTGACTGACTGTCTACTGACTGACTGACTGAATAACTGACTGTCTACTGACTGACTGAATGACTGACTGTCTACTGACTGACTGACTGACTGAATAACTGACTGTCTACTGACTGACTGACTGACTGTCTACTGACTGACTGACTGACTGAATAACTGACTGTCTACTAACTGACTGTCTACTGACTGACTATCTACTGACTGACTAATTGACTGACTGACTGACTGTCTACTGACTGACTGTCTACTGACTGACTGTCTACTGACTGACTGTCTACTGACTGACTGTCTACTGACTGACTGTCTACTGACTGACTGTCTACTGACTGACTGTCTACTGACTGACTGTCTACTGACTGACTGTCTACTGACTGACTGTCTACTGACTGACTGTCTACTGACTGACTGACTGACTACTGACTGACTGACTGACTCACTAACACACACATGGATGGCTTGGACACACAGCATAGTTACAGAATATCACACATACAGTGGAACAGATAGACAAACAACCAGACAGACACCCCGTGCACACAGACATATTACCATATTATCAGATCGGTAAACCACAGCCCCTCATTTCAGGATAATGGTCAATAATAAAAGCTGTAGAAATATAATTAAATTATTTACAACTCCACCACAGATTTATAGATTGATCATTTACGTAACTATGGCATGTTTGTTTTCTTTAGTGACTTTAAAATGCTGGATCCCGATAATATTAAAGAGAATAACAAGCTTGTAAGTATTTATAATTATTTCTATAAATTACTTTAAAGAGAATAACAAGCTTGTAAGTATTTATAATTATTTCTATAAATTACTTTAAAGAGAATAACAAGCTTGTAAGTATTTATAATTATTTCTATAAATCACTTTAAAGAGAATAACAAGCTTGTAAGTATTTATAATTATTTCTATAAATTACTTTAAAGAGAATAACAAGCTTGTAAGTATTTATAATTATTTCTATAAATCACTTTAAAGAGAATAACAAGCTTGTAAGTATTTATAATTATTTCTATAAATCACTTTAAAGAGAGTAACAAGCTTGTAAGTATTTATAATTATTTCTATAAATCACTTTAAAGAGAATAACAAGCTTGTAAGTATTTATAATTATTTCTATAAATCACTTTAAAGAGAATAACAAGCTTGTAAGTATTTATAATTTTCTATAAATTACTTTAAAGTGAATAACAAGCTTGTAAGTATTTATAATTATTTCTATAAATCACTTTATGTGATGTCGACTCTTGCAAAAGAAAGGAAAGAAGAGAGGAGTAATAGAGACTGGAGAAGAATGAAATGTGGAGGAAGGGAAATGGATGGTAGGATGGAAGCAAGAAAGGGAGGGAGGGAAATATGGAGGGAGGGAGGAAGAAAGGAAGAGAGAAAGGAAGGAAGAAAGGAAGGAAGGAGGGAGGAAGGGAAGCAAAGAAGAAAAAAAGTGCGAGGAGGGAGAAAGCATCGGGAGACAAGGATAGAGAGGAAGGAGGAAAGGAGAGATGGAATCAATCAATGAAAGGAGGGAGGAAAGGAGAGATGGATTCAAAATAATGAGAATTTCTGTTGTATTCTCAGGCTTTTGATGGCTTTGAGAAACTTGGCGTGTCTCGTCTACTCGATCCAACAACCATGGCTATCACATCAGTACCAGACAAACTCTCCATTGTAACTTATCTATTTCAAATCAAGACACACTTTACTAAACCAGAAACCCCAGCCTCGCACCGCAGATACAAACCTTTCAAACTATTCAAAAAACACGCAAGTTTGGCCGAGTCCCACAAGGGAATGAGCAAAGAGGCAAGACATGTTACTGGGTCGAAACTTAGTGAAAATATCGAAGAGACTAAAATGGACACTACGGAGCCGAAAATTAAGGGAGCTTCGAAAACAGAGGATAAAATTTCTGAACTTGAAAACACCGCGAAATCGAGTAGTGAGACTAGTCACGTGGGACTCGATGACGTCATAGCCGACGTCACTGAGAATGCGCAAATTCTCAAGGAAGACAATGAGGATAGATTTGAGAGTAGAGTTCCATCAAATGTCGATATTGATGAAGTAAAGAGAAAATCGGGCTATAATCCTTTTGATGATGAAGATGACAATAATGATGATGCCGATGATATGGAGACTAGTCCTGCCAAAGGCCAGTTATCGACTGCGGCTCCTAGTGAGTTACCATCAAAGAATATCTCGGTCGAGAAGGACCAGCGAAGTAGTATACCAACCCCTAAAGGGGCCAATAAAGAAGATGAGCCCCAGTCCCCCACCAACCGACTCGCACAGATAATCAGCGATACTAAACCGACTGGGGGCTACAATCCCTTCGATAGCGACGAGAGCCTTAACAGCCCTACCGAGACAAAAACCACAGCACAAGCGACATTTAATACGACAACGACCGAAGCACGATTCGGGTACAACCCATTTGACGACGAAGTTGACGAGGACGAAAACGAGGAATTGTCGGCACGTTCCGACAAAACTTCGGAAGTGTCGGCAATTTCCGACAAAACTTCGGATCTCCCTCGTGGTTACAATCCATTTGACGACGACGATGACGAGGAGCCTGAGCAAGGTGTAGAATTGAATCGAGATGCGACTCAAAGTCCCACAAGTGTAAGCAATGATAATTCGAATAAACCAACTTTTCGCCGAACTCGTTTGACCGCCAGTGGTAGGAAGATCAAGCTCCCTGCGCCTAAACCTAGAGGAGTACCGTACAGACCAAACCAGGAGAAACCTGAAGTTAACGCTGTAAGTAATATACGTCGCGCTTTCTCCAAATTCGTTGGAAATACTCCAGTTTCGAGTTGGTTAGCACCGCTGTACTCCTTGACAAAAGACGCATGTATGCAGAGTTAGCCTCGAGTCAGTGTAAATTATTCACAAATATCAACAAGAACACGAAAAAATGTTGCTGACAGTGGATGATAGAACACCTCCAGTCAGAGAATAACCCAGGGAATTATAAAATAATGTTTCTATTGTCCAATGTCAACAACATTTGTTCGCGTTCTCGTTAGTATAGACCGAATGCAATAATGGCATCCAATTTCAATATTGCCATTGTTCTGGACTGACTAGCCTCGTGTTCATGTGGAAACACAAAAGCATTTTCACCTGTATGAGAGGCTAGTCAGTCCAGAACAATGGCAATTGAAATTGGACGCCATTATTGCATTCGGTCTATTTGTGAATAATTTCCACTGACTATGTGTCTGCTGTCTGAAGTAGCCATTTCCAAAACGAGCAGGAGACTGGTAACGAGTTTATTAGAATTAATGTAATTACGAAATTAAGTTGATGACATGAAACAGCAAGTTGAAATTATCATATGTGCAAAGTTTGATGCGATTTGAGCGAATTCTGTCAGAATTATAAACTTTTGAAATTGTGTTGTCCAGCCATAATTTTACAGTGAATGTATGGTTTGGATGGACAACGTCAAAAAATTACAGAGTTTGTATGGGAAAATAGTCATCTTTGGTGTCCTCTAGCATCGTCAATATTAAGCCGAAGTTCACCCCAAACATTCCAGACAAGCTAAGTTTAATCTGCTCTCTCAGAAAATGATGCTAGTTTCTTTTGCTAGTTTCTTATTGAATTAGTTTTACGGACTTGGTCCCAGTCCCCTGCTCGATTTGGAAATGGCTAATTTACAGCAGTATCCGCGAACTCGAAAGGGGAACATTCAATTTCCAATTAATATTTAAAGAGATTGCGTTTTACCCAGAATCCATGGTGTTTTTGAATCTACAGTCAATCTACAGTCCAACCGGTATTAGCAGAAACCAACCAGCTAGCATACTATCACGAATCCTGCAATTCGATTAACTATCTCAGTATTGCGTGACAAAGAGCTTGTAAATCGGATACAAAATCGTCTTGATTTGCATAGATTTTTTCGGCCAAACTTACATTGTATTTCTTTTACAGTATGGTCGTTCATGTTGTATCTATTACTTATCATATGCATAGATGTATGATAGTTACCAGTGAGAAAATCAAAGTTAAAGTCTATGCAAATGAAGACGATTTTGTATCCGAATACTCCCCTTCACAGTTCCCTGCGCCATCTTGCAATTGAAAGGTAACCGTGCCTTTGCATCGATGTGAGACCAACGGTGACCTTGCAATGATAGAGACCTTTTTAACACCTTGGACAATTATTCACATGTCTCTATCATTGCAAGGTCACTGTTGGTCTCGCTTCGATGTAAAGGCACGACTAGCTTTCAAGATGGCGCAGGGAACTGTGAAGGGGACTATTACACGCTCTGCTATGGTTGTGATTTCTATTGTATTTTCCCCATGAATTATTAATGAATATGTATGTCTTAGTGACTTGCTAAATTCACAAAATCATAAAATAAGTGTTTCACTATTGTAAAATCATTTTTCACAATAATAGCTGCCTAGGAAGACCACAAATATCACTCGACCATCTCAACCATCGTCACGACCAACGGGAGAGGGAAGTCCAGGGGTAAGAAGTTATTATCATCTTCATCATTGTCATCATAGTTACTACATGTTATTAAGGCCCAGACACACGGTGCAACTTTTCTTGCAACGTTGCGCGCAACAAGAGTTTTTTGGGGTGTCACACGATGCAACGTTGCGCGCAACAAAAGTTTTTTGGGGTGTCACACGATGCAACGTTGCGCGCAACAAGAGTTTTTTGGGGTGTCACACGATGCAACATTGCGCGCAACAAGAGTTTTTTGGGGTGTCATACGATGCAACGTTGCGCGCAACAAGAGTTTTTTGGGGTGTCACACGATGCAACGTTGCGCGCAACAAGAGTTTTTGGGGTGTCACACGATGCAACGTTGCGCGCAACGGTTGCAGAAGTAGAACTCGATCCTACTTCTGCAACTGTTGCGCGCAACGTTGCAAGAAAAGTTGCATCGTGTGTCTGGGCCTTAAATTAGGATGGTACTTTATGGTCTGAAAGTATATGGAAGTGAACAGGTGGTGAGCATAGAAATGAATGATGACATGATGGATAATAATGATTACAATGATGGATAATAATGATTACAATGATGGATAATAATGATTACAATGATGGATAATAATGATTACAATGATGGATAATAATGATTACAATGATGGATAATAATGATTACAATGATGGATAATAATGATTACAATGATGAGGTGTTTTCGTGTGAGTGGGAAAGTAATTTTAAAATATCTCATCCGACTTGTTTGACAATTATAATTTTTTTTTAATATTTGCACAAAAACTAATGTTTTCTCAAATTACAAATGAAGTTTAAAACCTAACCAATTGTCGACAATTTATTTTCTTATTCAAGGCGAAACGTAAACTCCCCCCAAATCCCAAACCTAGACCGACAAGACCAGCACCCAAACCACCAGGAATCACTGCAAGTGTGACCACCAAACAATCCAATATTCCCACGTTTGACGAATGGAAGAAAGCCAGCGCATCTCCTGGAACTACGAGCGATCGGTCAGCAGCTGCTAAGAGTACAGCAGGCTCAGGAAGCCAAGGTGAAGGGGAGAGGTCGAGGGCTATGAGTCCTGGTACGGGTAGATTTCACTCTCGAAGACCAGCGCCAAAACGACCAGGAATACGACCGGAAGTGGCACAAGAGAAAGACAAAATACGACCAGGAATACGACCGGAAGTGGCTCAAAAGAAAGACCAAATGAATGATAAAGTGGATGGCGGAGTAGAGGGAATGGAAGCTGAATCGGTGGAGGTTGAAAATGGAATAAAAGAGAAAATGGAAACTGAATCAGGCAACAATGCAAGTGAGACTGAAAAACAGAATGACAACGAAGTAGCAGAAAGTGAGAAAATGGACCAGAATGAAATATTGAAAAATGGGAATCAAGAAACTAATGCTAGTCAGCCTGATATCAATGGGTCGACAGTGTCGCCTTCAAATACTGAAGAAGAGAAGAAGCAAGACAACGAAGCCAAGGACGATGCCACTGGCATCAAAGTTCTCGCGCGTCATAGTAATCAGCCTGATATCAATGAGTCGACAGTGTCGCCTTCAAATACTGAAGAAGTAAAGAAGCAAGACAACGAAGCCAAGGACGATGCCACTGAT